>VXBT01008210.1:1376089-1438972 GCA_013400235.1 Oriolus oriolus | reverse complement strand
CGGGCCCGCCCCGCCCGCGGCACCGCCCCCGCTCCGCTCCGCTCCGCTCCGCCCGCCCGCCGCTATTGTGTGCGGACACACGGACACACCGACCGGCCCGAGAGCCACGGGGAGCAGCCGCTGCGGGTCCTGGCCCTGCACACACACACCCCAACAGCCTCGCCCTGTGCATCCCCGAGAGCGGTGTCCACATGCTCCCGGAGCTCTGGCAGCCTTGGGGCCGTGAGCAGCGCTGCGGAGCCTGGTCAGTGCTCCAGCACCCACCGGGGGAAGAACCTTTCCCAAATACCCAACCTAAGCCTCCCCGACACAGCTCCAGCCGTTCCCTTGGCTCCTGTTCCTGCTCGCAGAGAGCAGAGATCGGAGCTGCCCCTCCGGAGGATGTTGAAGACCACAGTGAGTCTCCCCCCAGCCTCCTCCAGGCTGAACAAACCAAGTGACCTCAGCCACTCCTCATAAGAGTTTCCATCTAGACCTTTCCCCATCCTCGTGGCCTCCTTCGTACACTCTCTAAAAGCTTGATGTCTTTTTTATATTGTGGTGCCCAAAACTGCTCAAAGCATTCGAGGCCAGAACACCCCACAGCAGGACAATCCCCTCCCTCGCCTGGCTGGTGATGCTGTGCCCGGTGCCCCCCAGGACAGCCCTGGTCCCTCTGCAGGAGGAGCCACTTGGGCACCTGTGGAAGCACCCACAGGAGTCAGCCCCATCAAAACCAACCTGCCAAGCCACTGGAGTGAAATGGGTTTATACCAATGTACACGAGCCCAGGACTCAGCCCTCTTTTTGCTGGCCAAATGCTGAAAGTAAATGAAAGTGTGGCAAGAAATGATCACACTGACTGCACATAGGCAGGAGATACCTGTATATAAAATTCTGCTTAAAACCAAAATGTACATCACATCATCTTCCAAAGCTCAGGCTATCCTAATAGGAAATATCCACAGATCTCTACTACTCTGCCACAGCTGGAAATAATGGTCAGCGTGGAAAGAGGAGACTGAAGACACTTCAGTTCTCCCCAAATACAACTCTGATTTTGTTGTGTTTCAGCATTTTATCACATGATATAAGATGGTGGCCACATTCAGAGGTGGCTTTTGCTGAAGGCTTTAGTGCCTGGAATCACAGTGTGGAATTTAAACCCCTAAAACAGTTTAGCTTTAAACATTCCACAACCTTTACAGCAAAGCATGAACACGTCACCTTTGCGCACGTCCCCATTCAAAAGCCCGTAAAAGGATCCCAAAATGCTGCTAAAAAGAAAGACTTAATGCAGTC
This sequence comes from Oriolus oriolus, assembly GCA_013400235.1. Lineage (NCBI taxonomy): Eukaryota > Metazoa > Chordata > Aves > Passeriformes > Corvidae > Oriolus > Oriolus oriolus. Next base: position 1,437,691 of record VXBT01008210.1, on the reverse strand, counting down.
TTGTTCTGGAAGATCTAATAGAGGATTAGTAATGGCAGTAACACAGTCGGCTCTGCAGTGGAACCAGTCTTTGCATCAGAGAGGCAAAGCTCTTGTTCTGAAATGGGCTAAGCAACACCAACTTCTCCTCACCCCATCCCTGTAATCAGGGCAAATCCCCAGTCTAAACAAGGCCGAGAGATAACAAACTGGTCCTTCAGTTGGGACTTATTTGTGTACAAACAACCCTACCCTGCCTTTCTCACAATCCACCTCCTCCTCCAGCTTTTGCATAGGGAGCACTGGAATCCTCCCCCAGTGAGGTCATTCCTGTCCTGAACTCCTGAGCAGGACAATCTCCCAGTGACAGCTTCCACTCAGCTCCTGGTCACTACCCTGTAATTTCAAAAAGGAGCGAAACAAAAAACTGAATGCAGCTGTCACGGTGTGTCCACAGCTGATTTAATACATAAAGGCCTGATCATGCAAATATGAAGCCCACTAAGCAGTCCCAATTTGGTAAGGTTTGGGCCTAAGATGCCACCAGTTTCCAAAAAAGAACTGAAAGTGCAAAAACTGGCCACATGTCAAATTCTTGCACTGTGAAATTTGGCCTTCGTGTGAGGAGAGATGGCATGATTCAGCCATTTACCTTTTAATCACTCTGAGCAAATAAATCCTTTCCAACAGTCCCAACTCTTAACACTGAAAAGAAAGACTTGGACAAAAATTCAGGAAGTCGAATTACGGAAATCCCAAATGCAGCATCTATAAACATCTATTTTTTCCCCCTCATAACCAACATTCATTCACTGGAACGTTTTAATGGAAGAAATGCAGAAACACATGTAAACAGCTCATTAACATCCCATAACCTTACAGTTTGAAACGCCAAAGGAAATAAAAAAGGCAGTGCAGAAGCAGCTACTGAAGCCCATATTTGCTGGATGCTGTGGGGCAGCGCTGTAAGGGAAATGCACAGCTAGTGAGAGGGAAAGAGTTATAAACTGTGCTTCAGTCACACATCCTGTCTCCCTCCCACATGCTCAAAGAAAATATGGGAGTAAAGAGAGGAGGCAGAGTCATCAGGAAAGCACAACTATTGCCTCATGCAGGCACTGGGGAGCAGCGAGCCTTGCCCGAGGCGTGTTAACCTCGGCTCCTCTGCTGCCTGTTCCAGGAGCACTGCTCATGTTCAACCCACACAACTGGAGATAGCAGCCTTATCGGAACTGCAAAAGAACAAAGCTGCGTGAAATCCAAACTCTCTTCCTTAAAATACTCTCCCCCTGTATCCTCCCTTCACCCAGCTCCCCGCCCAGCCCGGTGCTCAGGAGCTCCAGCACACATCTGAACGGCTGCCAGCGGAGGAAGCGAGCAGTTTCCATACACACATCACGCCACAATGTGGGAATTCAGGAAACAACACAAGAAAGGGGTTCCTAATAACTGTTCCAGCGTGCTCGGGCCAATTTATGCAATCACACAAAGGTCACGGTGGTTGTGCTAAAAAGCACAAAAGATAAGCGCTACAACGGCAACTAGCTCAGAGCAGGAGAATAAATCTCGGGCTTAGGAAAACCTGGAATCGCTCCACCTACACTTTTTTAAGAGGTTGTCCTTCACATTCTTTAAAATTCCTCCATCTTAAAGTTCCTCCCTCCAGGAATGGCTGTAACTCCGCCGCCCTTTGTCCGCAGCAGCTGGAGCTCAGGAAGCTGCTGATATTATCCCTCCTGTACAGACACACCACAGCTCAGCTCAGCATCCACTCAGCACAGTGCACAGGGGCCTGAATTAATTTCTGTGGATCTCTGATCTCGGGCCAGTTTAACAGGGCTTTTCTTCTTGCACATAAAAATAAAGCGTCAGCAGGGCTCAGAAGTGGCATTTAGCTCTTGGGCCCAGACAGAACGTCCCCACCAAAGTGAGGGGTTCTTTGGCTATAAAATACATTATTGGGCAACACAATGACACTACAGTAAGCAGACAGTAATACAAGAAATAGTAAAAAAACCTAAGAAGAGGAGCTAAGCATGTTTGCAGGAATGTGAGCAGGAGCAAGGAACAGGCATTTCTGAAAAGGGAGAGGGTATTTCTCATCATAGAAGCCAAACTCAGAATCCCAGCAAGGTTTGGGTTGGAATGGACCTTAAAGCTGATCTCATTCCATGCCCCTGCAATGGGCAGGGACACTTTCCACTATCCCAGGTTGCTCCAAGCTTCATCCAACCTGGCCTTGGACACTTCCAGGTCAGTTTGACAGATACTCATTGAAGAAAAGCAAGTAAGCGAAACAACACATTTGGGAATACAGATCAAAACAAGACTAAAAGATTTCAAAACCTTGTAAAAATCACAAGAAATGCGTGGAGAAGGCACCAAGGTACAGGAAGGTCGAGTGGTTGGTCCAAAGTCAGGCTGGGAGTTCAGTCTGCACTTGCAGTGCCCACATGTACAGTGAGCTTGGACATGCAGTACTGCAGCTTTTGCTGCTGTTTCACCACCTGGTTTTAGCACCCAGCACCTTCAGGGTGGCCATGGCCATCCTTAAGTCATATGCAGAAGATTTGGTGTTGCTGCCACATCCAGCCCTGAGCTGTAACAAAGCCTGAAAGGCTCCCTCGGGTCCTGCCATTGGGTACGGCCAGAGAGCAACTACGATTTCTGAAGGAAAACAGCATCAGACAGACAGGAGATTGAGGCATGAATTGCATGAGTTATCATTCACCAAGATGGCAACAACAGCTATTCACAGGCCAACAGCACCAGAAATTACTACCATCAAACTTGACATGCGTGGAATTGCTAGAAAAATTCTACTTCTCAAAACACGTGAGCAGGAGCAGTTACACACTAGTTATTCCTCTGGCCTTCACTAAGTAACTGCTGTGTCTTTCTACACAAGTGTATTATTTTACCAATTCTACACAATAAAACTTTGATGACCACATAACTTCTGGGAGGGAAGTAACTGATACAGAAACTTCTGCACAGCCAACCTCATGTCCTGTCTCTACTGTGATTTACACCGTGACACAGCCCCAGCTCATCTAAGGTTTTTCATGCTGCTGTGTGTGAAGAGTTTTAAAAGTCTGTCAGTCTGGGAGGTACCTCTAATGGATTGTAACTCAAGTGCAGCACGGTTCCTCGGGTGAAGAAAAGGCCTGCAAGGAAGGGGGAGAAAAGGAACAGCTTACCACAGTGAAATGTAATATAGAGGTCAGCAGTGACATGTCACCCGTGAGGTGATTGATCAGGTACCACCTGTAAGGAGAATTATTCTAACTGCTGAACCTTGGCCCCTCTCTGTGCAGAACTGCAGAAGAGAGCAGTGTATCCAGGAGAGCGACAAACAACTGCCAACTACGGAAAAAAAATGTTCCAGCTTTGCCCTAAATGCATTCACACCCCAGTGCCCTACAGTTAAATGTAGTTTGGGCAAAATAAGGTTAGTCTGGACAAAGTGATTTCCTTACAAGACACTGCTCTTCTCCCAAAGATGGACCTTTAACTGATGTCTATTACCTGTTAACAACCTTGATGGAGGAACATTGACCATCTCCCTTGCTTCTCTGCACTCTTACCTCTCAAGTCTCTTTAAAAAAGATGTGTCTTTAAAATCTGCTGGAATTAATTGAAAGATTCCCTCAACTTCCAGTGGATTTGGACCAGAGTGAACTCTAAGAGTCAGGCATGGAGGCACTAAACTTCAACACAGTATTTGTTTGCTCTCAAGGACTAAAGATTGTATGAAATTACAAGCGAAGAAGATGCACAGCAGGTCCTGCAGCAAAAACCAGACTTGCTAATCCTGATATTTCAATGACCATAAAGCCTAAGAGGGGACAACCATGGCTGATTTGATACCAAAATTCCAACCTCTTCAAAGCCTCCAGGCCTTAAAATGGTGCAGCTGTACTGATAAATACCACAGGGATGGGGGAGAGGGGGTGCTCTTTGATTTAAAGCTCTTGCAACTCATTTTTCACGCTGATGTCTGAAGCAGACTCAGAAATGAAAGAGGCCCAACCAACAGCAATCTCTGGCTGGGAGCAACCTTGAATTGCTTGGGAAGGGTAAAGGTATGGTCTCAGTGGAACCCTGAGTGCCATGTGCATGCAAGAGCTCTGCAAATTGCAGGAGCAGAACCATCTTCCCCTGCTGCACAGAAGCTGTGCTGAAGAGTAACCAGCTTATTCTGAACATGACATTAAAGAAGAGAAATGAAAGGAGAAAAAAATGTTATGTACAAAAAACATATTGAAACAAAATAGATTAATTTCTCTTAAACAACTGCTTCAAAAAGTAGCAATTAGAATTTTTATGAATACATAGATGTGCTCCTAAAAAAAATTTTTCCCCTGTAGTAAGCTACAAAAAGACTGATCATTAGAGAGAGCAAGATATCAAGTTACAGGTAATTGATTAACATTTCATTTTCATGTAAATGAAAAACTAAAAATAGAATTGTGGAACAAAGTCTGATCAGATTTTACAATCAATTTCAGAAGCTGCTGCCACATTCTGGAAGAGCACCAGCACTCTCTGCTGGTGATCTTTGTTCAACAGTTATCAAGAGAAAAATGAGTGATGAAAATGCATTATGTTCTTGATACGAAATGCCATTTTTGTTTTAAACTGACGATTAATTAGATCCCTAACAATTTGGTAAACAGCAACTCTAGGAGCTGGTTATGCTTTTGGAAACAACACAGTGATTACTAAGAACTGCATTTACTCTGGGCAATCATCACTCACTGGAATAAATTTCAGTGTCTCAAATAAACATCTGATGTAAATGCTTCTCTTAGCAGAAAGCACTTCTGTGGTGCTGCAGCACAAAGACAAGCTGGTGTGAGAAATTCCCATGATGCCAAATCCCTTGGCTCCACCCTGACTTTCCATGAATTTTTGAGCGATGCCAAGAAAAACAGCTCTCCTTCAAAAAGTCCTAGCACAGCTCCACCACCTTCCCCGACGGGAGCCACAGTGGGAACGCTGCTATGTTTTCATCAAAGCAAACCTGCTCCCAGCCCTGTCTCTGTTCCACCCTTTGCCAGGCAGCTGGAAAAGCTTTGATTCCCTCTCCCCAGGATGCACCCAAGCCGTGTCTCCTGGATTACCTTACACACCTGAGCCAGAGCTTGCACGGGGACAAACAGGCAGCGAAAATAAACCCAAAGCCAAGCACCTCAGTGCCAGCTGTCCCAGCTCCCAAACTGTGCTCGGATCAGGCACCGGGAAGAAGGGTTAAAAACTGGCAAACTGAATCCGTGTGCAGCTCATGGAAGTGTGGGAAACGAAAGAGACAATGTTAAGGACAGAGTATTCATTAGGAAAGGGCTCAAGTTTCTTGGCTTCTGCCATCTGCTTCCCAAAGGCCATTTTTCAAGGTAGCTTTTTGTTCTTCAGTTTTGAATGTAGCTGAGGAAAGACATCCTACTCCTTCTTAGCTAACGAACTAAAGCTCAGCGCACGTTCAGTGGCTTAAAATATTTTGTCTTTTTAATTCCCTTGGGACAAGAAGGGACTGCAATGTCAGAGGTGGGGTTTTTCTGCTGGGATTTGGATCAGAACCTTACCTGACACAGCTGACCCAAAGACCTCACACACCTCCATAAATATTCATTTACACTATGGTATTAAACATATAAAGAAATCCAGTGTTTACAGAAAAAACACACGAGACTTCATAATGCAGTAGATATCTGTATATTATGTGTAGCAAGATACACAGCCCTTTTGACTGTTTTCCTTTATAAAGTAAAAATTGAGAAGAACAGCTCCTGAATTAGAGAAGCAGCTCAGAGTCCTAAAAAGAACACACACTGTGGTAAAAATAAGTGAGTTTTAACATAGTCATAAGTCAAAGTCAGGAATAATTGTTCTAACGCATTCTGTTCCTGACAAATCTCAAATTTAGAAGAGCTTCACATCTGCTGAGAGTCCCAAGGAACTTTTTAAGCATTCAGAGATCACTGACACTTGGCAGAGTGGGACAGAGTGACAACCAAATGCCAAGCACGGCTCTGAAACACTGCACGAGGAGCAGACATTCCTGCCCAAGGGGGCAGAGCAAGTTTTCCACTGTAGAGAAGGACAAGAGTTTTCAAACCTGAAATTTTCTACTTTTCAAGGAATTTAATATTGTGGACATGACAGGATCCAGCCAGAGACCAGTGATCTAAAAGGGATGAGAAGATGCTCAAAGCCTTGAGAACCTGAGCACCTATAGGAAATTAACATGATTACTTTTTTAATATTATTAACTATACATGCCAGACTGCTCTTAAATATTCCCTTCCCACATTCCTACCCACACCTTTACCTTCGTGCCATAGGAATTCCGTATTCAGCTCTGCCCCTTGATCATTAATGCAGACTCCTGAGCCTCAGACTTCAAAGCAAGGCAGGATTAAGAGTCACAAGCTCAGGACAGCGTCAAACCCTCCCTGTGCAGGAACCTCCACCTTGTGTTTGACTCCACAAACACCTCCTTCTATCAGGACTGGGGAATTCAGGGATTTATATGGAGCTTCCCATAGATTAAGTTAAGAAGGGAGCCCAGCAGTGCCTCATCTCCTTCCAAACACTGGTAAACAAAAGGAAATGGGAATGTCTCCTGGGGTAAGGGAAAGAAAGATGTGAGCGCTCTACAAATGTGCAAGGGAAGAAACTAAAGGCTTCATTGTCTGGAAATGCACTTCTCCAGGAAGGCATTCTCCCTCCCCTAAGCAGCACATGAGAATGTTCTTAGGGAACCCATCCCCACCTACAACCCCGGTGGTGGTTTAGTTTTTACTCCTGACTTTTCTTTTTCTGTTTTTCCTTCTCACCCTCCCTCATTCTGCTGCTCTCCCAGCTTGCCCGTTTCTGCAGGTCCTCCTCTGCCATGTGCAGCACACTCCCAGTACCACCAGCATTACCGTGAGCTCCAGCCACGCCTCACTACCCGAAGCTTCCAGCAATGACACTGAACTACAGTCAACACGATACAAATGAAGAAATTACAGCACAGATATATCAAGATACAGGTCTGTCCAATACCCTATGGGACTTGGGGACCCATTTCAATGTAACTTGCAATCAGCATTCCTTTGAGTTACATTTGAAAATTACACCAGCGTTCCTTGGCCAACATTAAGCCCCACCAGTTCAGGCAGAAAGGCAGTCTGGGATTTTCAGCTTTATTTGTAACTGCTCTTATGTCACCAGCTTTCAAGGAAATTACACAACAGCAGACTAACACAGGTGCAGTTCCTTTAGTGGTAAGAAAGCTGCTGCAGATCACCAGACTCGGGAATTTTCATCGACAACACGGTCTATACCTGCTCTAAGTTAGACACTGCAATGCTGCAGTGGGAGAAGCTGTTGTGGAGACACACACTGCCCTCATCAGCCTCATGATCCCTTAAAAAGTGATGGTAGGTGGTGTTACAGAGCAAAGATTTACTTACTGAGAAGGTGAACTGCAAAGCCAAACTCAGAAATTTCTCTGCCTAACAAGAAGGTTGCAATTAGGTCATTGCTGAGCACTGGGTGACCACAGATCAGAGCAAAAACATTCCCACAGAATAACTCAGATGTGACAGCAGGTACTTGGAATGAGAACAAGGATTTCATCCACGTAGTCCTGCTGCTGAATTATGTGGATAAACAGTGGTCCTGATGTAGCCAGCTGCCAGCAGGACATGCAGGTGTGGGGATACACAGACCCAGTTCAGCACAAGCAAACTAAATTCCCAAACGGGAAAGCCCATGTCCAACTTCGATGAAATTTGACAAAGAGGTCAGAGCAAGTTTCAGGTCAGAATTCTGTTTAGGTTGTGGATGAACTAGATCCAGGCCACAGCCTTTTTTTGTATCTTCTGGACTCCAGTTTGAGCAATGCTTCTTATTTCCAAACCCTATTTCTACTAAAAAAACTCCATCAGTTCTAAGCCCAGCCCTGCTCAGCTCAGGCTGGACATTTTGGTAAACACAAGACCTTTATTCAAACGACAAGGGACTTCAATAGAACACTCTCCAGGCTGCTTTTGGTCACTGAAACTCCCTCCCTTGGATCCTGCACATGGAATTACCTGTCCTTGGGGCAGACAGGTCAGGAGAGGGGAGATTTGTGGGTTAATGGGATAGTGTTCTGATCAGGGAGATTAGGTTACAAGGCCATGCCTTTGGACACTGCCTTCTTCAGTGTGGTACTTCAGTTTACAACTGGGGATTTCTCCTAATTAGATTGTACTCTTAATTATTTATGGCCTATGTAATCTGCAGAAGCTGCCCAAAACCTAAGCCTTAATAAGGATAATTAGAATAATCATATTTTTCCCTCTTCTGTAAAGCACCTTGAGCCTTGCTGATGAGAAATGCTAGGATGTGATTAGATGCTTAATGAAAAATTATCATTAGAAAGTGGAATAAAAATGAAAAATGAACCAAAATGAAATTTTCTATTTTATATTGCATTGGGGCTGAATTAAGGATCATTAATCAGAGGCAACACTGAAAATTTTAACCTAAAAATTGAGTGGAGATCTTCTTTATGCATGTCATGGTGGGAGAGTGCAGGTGAGGATGCCAAGGACCAGAGTCTGGGCCTGGATGTCACGAGAAGTCCAAACAGCCCCCCAGGAGCCTGAAATGTGGCAGTGCTGGGTTATCCCACCCCATGCAGCCAGCCCCTGGCTGGCACCAGCACCAAGAAAAGCAGCGGGTGTTTAACATCACCCCGGTTCCTGCGTCCACCACAGCTCCTCCACACCAAAGATTTGGCTTTCCAGCCCTCACCTTCCTCAAAAAGGATCCGGGAATTGAGGCAGATGGGATTTGAGCTGCTTAGACCATGTGGTAAAAGCCACGGCGAATATTTATGGCCCTGCCTGACTCAGTCTGTGAATGAAATCCACAATCCCTCAGACCGTACCGGAGATGGCCAAACCAAGGCACGGACGCAAAGCCTTTAACCCTTTGGGGATTATCACCCTCCAAATTTGCTCTCTCAGAGATCAAAGCAGGAGGATTTGGAGACCTTCCTGCTTAATTCAGAGCTGGGGCAGGTGCAGGTGAGCTCCTGCGGGTGTCTGGGGCCGGCGGGAGGAGAAGGGCAGAGCAGGGACCATTTCTGGCGGCTGGGGCGGAGGCTGTGGGTAACAAAACATCCCCGGCACTACCCGGACCTGACAATGGAGCCGGGGAGGCGCCGGACAGAGGAGCAGTGAAGGCTCCCACACACCCCCAGCAGCCCCCGAGCCTCGCCGCCTGCCCACGCCCAACCTTCCCCAGAGCCCCCGGGCAGTGCGGGCTGAGCCCCAGAACCGTCGCACAGCGCCCGGGCAAGGAGCACGAGATCCCCGTGAGGGCAGCGGGGACACTCGGCTGCCCTGCCCCGCCTCGGGGGGGCCCGTCCCGGGCGGTGCTTGAGGACACGGCGCCGGCCTTTCCCCGCGGCCGCGGCCGCGCCCTCGCCCCGCGCAGCGCTCTTACCCCGAGGGCGCCGGGCCCCGCGGCCGCCCGCAAATCCATCCCGGGCCGCTCCCCGCGGGCTGCCGCGGCCGGCACGGCGCTGAGCCACGCCGGGGAGCTCCGGCAAGGNACCACCGGGGCTGGAAAAGACCTCCGAGAGCATCGAGCCCAGCCTGTGACCGATCCCCACCTTGTCAGCCAGACCAGAGCACTTAGTGCCACATCCAATCCGTCTTCTAACAACTCCAGGGATGGGGACTCTGCCACCTCCCTGGGTAGCCCCTTCCAATGCTTAACAATCCTTGCCATGAAGAAATTCATCTTAATATCCAACCTAAACCTGCCCTGTCCTATCACTGATTCTCTGAGAGCATAGCCCAATGCCCGCACTCCTGTCAGGGAGTTGTGCAGAGCCCCCTGAGCCTCCTTTTCTCCAGGCTGAGCCCCTTTCCCAGCTCCCTCAGCCTCTCCTGGTGCTCCAGCCCCTTCCCCAGCTTCCTTCCCTTCCCTGGGCACGCTCCAGCCCCTCAATGTCCTTCCTGACTTGAGGAGCCCAGAACTGGATGCAGCGCTCCAGGTGCCCCTCACCAGTGCCCAGTCAGGGGGACGGTCACTGTCCTGGTCCTGCTGCCCGCACCATGGCTGGGACAAGCCAAGTGCCATCGGCCTCTTGCCCACCTGGGCACACCTGGCTCACGTTCAGCTGCTGTTGAACATGTTCACCACCCCCAGGGCCTTTCCTGACAGGCACTTTCCAGCCGTCTGCCCCAGACTGGAGTGTTCCATAGTGTTGTGGCCAAAGGATTTAAGCTCTTTACTTTTCATTTCACCTGGCTCTTACTATCAGCCCACTTAACCTGCTATCTCTAATAGCTTCATCACATCATCAGCTTTCTGCAACAGCCTTGCTTCTAACCTCTCTTCCACCATGTTTCTGACAGGGGCCATTCCTTGCCCAAGAAAGACTCTCAACAAAAGCAATAAAATTGTAAAAGCCGAACTATCAAAGTATTAAAAGGCAAAACTTAAAGGAAGGCCCTGGAAAGTCCGTCACTGAAGTACTCAGGTGCTGGTCAAGTGTTCAGCTCCTGTGGTCTCATGTTTAGATGTTTCATCCATTTTTATTTACAACTACAGCTTATTTTTATGTAAAGCTGAGTATCCCTCTGGCCATGCTGTGCAAAGTTTGCTGCGGTGAACACAGAACAGTGCATAAAACAAGCCATGTGGAAACAAAAGGACATTTTAGAAATGTGAGTAGGAAGCATCCAAAGTCAGGTGGAAAAATGCTTTTAAGCAGAGACATCTGTGTTTACAGAGCATTATTACTGCTTGCTGTATTTGATTACAGATAGCTTTGTTTTGTTGCTTTTGATGGAGAGAGGAAAAAGCCAGCAGAGGTAGTGGCCACACACCAACTTTCCACTGTAAACACCCAGAAAGGAGGGCTGGGGGAAGGTCTGTTATTGCTCCATGGGAACCCAGCAGCACGGGGGCACAAGACTGACACAAAAATGGGCTGTGCTGTCACGAGGCCTTGTTTGCCAGAGCCAGACAAGGAGGATCTGTTACAAGACGTGGTGGAATGTTTGTTTTTGTAGTACTGAATTTCCAAAATCCATGGTCTTTCTGTGGCTGACAAGCCCCCTCCGTTCTTTGCCTCGGTCCTGCAGCTGTCGGGGGTCTGCACCCCTGCCTGGAAAACATGAGCACAGCACAGCAAAAATGTGCATCGTTCATGTGCCATCAGACAATGCTTGGGAGAGTTACAAAGGAGGGGAGGAAGAGGAGGAGGAGACCACAGCACTGCAGTAATTTGCATTATTTCTACTTTCTCTGCAATAGTCACTTTCAGCTTTAAACTGTAACAAGTATATATTTCATAGCAGCTTTACCACACTGCAGCATTATTGGGTTTTAATTCACACCCCCTCATGACCAGATAAAATGTGGCAGAGTATGTCTGTTACAACACATGCTTTCATTTTGTTTTGGTAATATTTCATATATAGAAATGAACTTCAAAGCAGAATCTGTTGTGCCCTGTTGCTTACCTCAGAGATTCCCACCATGGTTCATCCTGAAGGTTTTTGCTGTGCAGAACCTCCTGGGAACACCACTGCTGGGGATTTCACTGGGAATCAAACCAGGCCACGGCTGCCCCACACCACTCACTTTTCCTGGATCCAGCAGGAAGATCCACAAGCAGTTCAGCTGGAGCAGTGCCTCTCCTCAGAGCAGAGGTGGGACTGCTGACACAACCCAAAGCAGAGGCCAAACTGAGGCTGGAGAAGTCCCAGGTTTGGTTTTGAGCCACCCTGTGCTCATTTTTGGGCCCTGCAGTGAGCACAGGAGCCAGCATGTGGCACCCCACAAGGAAATGCAGCTCCAGGCACTGGAACCACCTTGCTGGGCCTCCACTGACAGTACCTGCAGCTCTGCCATGGCTGAAGCCACACACAGACCTCTGTCCTACTGTGCAGTTTTACCAGGCTACTTTCAGTGCTTTTAGGACCACAAACTTCAGCAGAGGCACACTGCAAAATTCTGTTTGTCTGGGACTTTGTTTTACCAGCCTCAGTCTTCAAACTTTCCCCTGTACTGACATTAAATACTTTAGTTGCCCACTACAAGGCAAGTTCTCTAGATGGCAAGCAGCTGAACTTGCTTTTTTCTTACTTGACTTGCACATTCAAAATTTCATCCTACTTTAATATGAGGGGCATTAAGTTTTAACATAACAGCACATCTGTGGCAATTTACTTCCTTACCAACCAAGTTCACTACTTTGATGATGCCTGGGTGCTTATAAAGCCACTGGACAAACATAAAAGGAGATTTAGAAATGTTATCATTAGGGCAAATAAGAAAAATAGCTCAGATTCCAGATGATAGAAGACATTTTAATGCAGACCATTTTAAAAATCTGAAATAAGGACAACATACAAACTGGGAGCACTTTAAGTATGTTTATTCAGCAGCTATTACAACCAACCTCCAAAAAACTGGAGTACCCTCTGGTTTCTGAACCGTGTTAAGTGATGAAAATGCCTCTAGGATGGAAGCTGGACAGTGCACTCCTTTCTGAGATATACGTCTAACAGGGATTAATCTCTTTGAAAAGGCAAAATATAAATATATACACTCTAAATTCACAACAACAGTTTCAACTCACTACGTTAATTCAAGTGGGGTAACAGTGGACAAACCCACATCATGTAAACTGCAGTCGGAAAAAATCTCTGCTGTCTCCTGCTCCAAGGTCCCGTTCCGGTTTACATTCTGGGATCTGCCTCTGGCAGAGCTGGAATACGGAAGCGCTGAAGTGTTGGATCTCAGGGGCTGTGCACGGGACCGGGACGTGGGGGCTCTGCTCTCTACACGTTGCTCAAGGCATCCACGCCAGGGAGAACCTTACCTGGGGGCAGAGAAAACACAACAGCACGGTTAAGAATCCCTCTGTGCTCAAACAACTTTGCTTTAGGCTTGCAACTGCAACATTTAAAGAGGTATCATTTTAAAAAGTAAAATCAGGAATTATAGGTTGGAAATGGAAGAGTTTGGCTCCACATCGAGCACGGTGGTTCCGTGGACCTGCTCCACACAGTAAATCCACCCAGAGCACAGCTGCACTCAGATGTCAGCAGAGATTCCTAACACAGCCCAGCCATCAATTCTCAATTAACAGTAATGGCATGATTCTGTCCAAGCCTCTGCTAGGGCCAGATCCAAACACCCAACATCCTTTTCCATTAAATTTGATGGCAAACAGATTTTTGATTGGATTTAGGGAGTTGCTGCATACTTTCTTAAATCCCTAGTGGCATGTAAATAGAATTCTGGGGAGTGTGGTAGAAATTTTAAGAATTAATTAAGAGAAAAAGCCTCCTACGAGTCTCAAGTCTTTTACTGCAATTAAAACACCCAGGTTGAGACATTTACATGACTCTTTCCAACTGATGGAATCAAAGAATATGCTCATCTTTGAGTACAAGGGCCTAGATTATTGAAGTACAGTGTTTTCTAAAGCATTTTTAGCTTTTTGTCCTACTTTAATAATGAACAGACACCACCCTGGTTTTTGCCTTTCCTCAAAAAACAACCTTCTAATGCCCAAGCTGTGCAGCAGGACTGAATTGTAACACTGTTCACAACTCACTAGTTTGCTGAGTTTTCAGGGATTTTTCCCCTTTTTTCATTTTCAGAAGCTTTTCTAATTAGCCAGGCTTCCGTTACATTTAAAAGATCACACACACAAACCCGTATTTTGGGCCAAAACTTAGACAAGTTTGTCCTTTTGAATACACAGCGTTTCCTTCGAGCCATCTGCATTCTTTCCCTTGCCCATCACTCCCTAGGCAACAGAAACAAAAGCTCTGTCTCCCATCTCACTCCTGGAAATAGCAGCTGCAAGGCAGTTTACTGAAGTTTCTCCTCTCCAGAGGAGTTGACAGCATTGGATAATTTACACACACTGGGAAACGGCAAATTACCAGAGGAAATGAAAAGTCGTTTAGAGAACAATGGGACTCGTTACAAGAATCCCGTCAATCCTCACCATTTTGAATTCCAAGTGCCCTCGTGCAGGTTTGTCAGCAAGCACTAGAGGGCTCCCCAAAGCCAAGGGAATTCCAAACAGGAAGAGGAGACTTCTGGCAAGAATTCCAGACTGTTCTGCTGAGATTTCCCTAACAGAAACTGGGCATTTTCCCCAACAGAAACATGGTTGGCATGTCCTGAGGGATCAGTGAAAAAATCCAGCCCACTCCCTTGTTCTCTGTCCCAGTATTTCTGCTTTCTGGGAGAGGCAGACCGTGCTGTTGGCAGGAATACTCCATTTTCCTTCCTCTCTTCCCCTGTGGGGGCTACAGAACAGCAGCAAGAGGAGCTTGTGGCTCCAAAGCTGCATGTAACCAACTCCACACGGTGGGACAGAAAAAATTGTTGTGCTTTCTTGACTACCAACACATGGTAAAGCACCCAGAACTCCAAATTTACTCAAAGATAAAGGAGGATTTACCCTCTAGCAGCTCCAGGCTGGCACCACCTCCTGTGCTGACATGGCTGACTTTATCCTCAGTGTTCCACTTGGCACAGCAAGTAGCTGTATCTCCACCACCTGCAGCACAAACAGAATCCATGAGACACACAAGAAATTCAAGATTTTGTCCAACTGAGGGCCCACACTGAAGGACAGAGGAGAATGTGAGGAAAGGAAAATAATTTCACCAGTATTTTTAACACAGTGCTGGCCACCACAAGCTTCTTCCATGCATTTAGAAAAAGAACTAACACAACTACTTACCAATAATGGTGATGCAGCCTTTTCCAGTTACTTCTACCACTTTGTCCATCAGGGCTTTGGTTCCTTTGGCAAACTTGTCCCACTCAAAGACGCCAACTGGACCGTTCCACACGATCTGCTTGGCCCTTCCCACAACTTCAACAAACTTCTTCACACTCTCAGGGCCACAGTCCAGGCCCTAAGGGGAGTGAGAGAAGGTACAGATACACTCACTGCTGATCCCCAGCTCAAATCACCCATGCCCAGCCAGAAGCTTCCCCCTCACCCCAGACATGAAACAAGAGTTCCTCTGTGTGCATGGACAGATTTGCCAGCAGCTGCGGCAGGAGGGTGGAGTCTGGTGTGGTATTTATCTTCCTAACACCAGTAAGTCAATTTTAAATCAATGTCAGATTCTTGAAGCCTTAGTTAGAAAACTTTGCCAACCCTGCTTAAATTCCAGTCAAATAAAAGGGATTTCTACTGCATTGAGATTTGCAAGTTGGAGAGGAATTTTGCTGTTTTAATCCAAATCTCACAAAAGCTACTTTAGACTTCAAAATTCAAAGAACAGGGCTTCAATTTCATTAAACCAACAAACTCTACACAGCTTGACTGCCCTCAGAAACATTTGCCGAGGACCACAATTAATCTTTCTACTCCTTTAAGAGTTGTCCTACCCACCCCATTCCTTACTGCTCCTCCTCTCAGTCCCTTTCCCATTCAAACCTACCATCCAGCCAGCAGGAATGCCTGAAGCCACTGTGGCTTCCCCAGTCTGTGCGTTCTCATCAAATTTGTCAGCAGTGATGAAATCAACAGGCAGAGTGATCTTCACACCGTTCTTCTCTGCCTTGGCCATCAGGTCCTTGACAATTTTTGATCCTTCTTCATCAAACAGGGAGTTGCCAATCTAGAGGAAGTATTTGGGAAAATTAAGAGGTGTTTGTGTAGCTCCTGGTCATGACAGAAGAGAACATCAGCACCCAAACTGCTCAGACAGCAATTCTGGAAAGACTTTTCTTAAAGCACATGGAGAGATATAGCAGTAATCTGAGTTTTGCAAAGGGACTGTCAATTTCTCAGTGCTCCCTACTCTTGCAGAGAGCAAAGATATCCAGTACTCAATCCTAGAACATATAAGGGGCATTCAGACCACATTCTTCACTAGTAGCAGTGAAGAATTTTTTTCCTTGTACCTCCATGTTGTTGAGCACTTTGAGGAAGGTGAATGCCATTCCACCACCAATGATCATCTCATTGACCTTATCCAGCATGTTACTGATCAGCTGGATCTTATCCTGAACTTTGGCTCTGGTGAGAGAGAAAAGGAAAAAGAATGAATAACGAGTATCATGACTATAGTATGCCAAGGCTGTTCTAGAGAATGATCCAACAAAGGAGTTGGGAATGGGCAGAAAGATAATTCAGCAAGTTAGCAGGTCAGCATTAGAATTCAACTTACTAGAGCATTATTCAGCCCTCCATTTCTTCATTCCTATTTAAATATAAACCTCATTTGGCCCTTTAGAGCTTCATTTTCCCTGACTGCCCAGCCAAGTTAGTTCACCTGATGAAATGCACCTTGCAGAGCTGCAGTGCTGGACTGGGCACACACGTGATGAGAACTGCCTGCAATTAAATATCTCTGCACAGGAGCAGTCACTTGGTTGTGCACCTTCCAGTCCCTTTGCACACCACGTGCTGGGGCAGAGCAGAGCCCATGCAGCCCCAGCAGGGCCCTGTTGCATAATGAGAGGTCGTGTCAGTTTACAGAGTGCTGAGCCTGAGCTCTCCTGTACCCTGAACTGGGGAGGAAAGGTCACTGACAATGTCTGGGCCATCACGTGGCTCTACCTGCTCTCATGGCTCATCTGGGCAAAAAATTGCTGGGGACTCTCAATTTGGGGAATGTCAGAGTTCAGGGGAGACAACTGTACCATCACAGGAGAATACATATCAGTTAGCTCCTCTCTCATCCACATCTCAGATCTCAGGAGTCAGCTACAAATCCAAACTGCAGGTACTCTTGAAAGGAAAGCACTTACTTAAACCAAGCCAAACCAACTTGTCATTTGTTAGAGAAGTCAGAGAAATATAGTCACAACGTTCTTGAGTCTTACCCTCCAAGAATTGCCAAGAAGGGTCTCTCTGGACTCTCTAGGGCCTTGGCAAAATAATCCAGTTCTTTCTTCATCAGGAAGCCAGCAGCCTTCTGAGGCAGATTGACACCTACCATGGAGCTGCAGAACGGAAGTAAAAAGCGAGGAAAGGAAAAGTTTACATGTAGAAACACCCCCACGTCTCACAGCATTGCAAAGCCAACGCTTCAGTCAGCTGCAGCAATGAGAACAGCTACCACCTGCATGAAAACACACCCAGGGGCTTTGTTTTCCTAGTTTGATAAGACAGCTGTACATGCTTCATTTCTGACATTGATTTTACACAGAAATATTGATCTGCAAGACATTTATCATCTCAGTGATCCAAAACACTGGAGGACAAATAAGAATAGCCAAGAGCAGGGATTACTTTTCCAAGAGGATCACTGCAGTTTGCAAGTACACATCTAAACACACTCCATGAAAACCATCACTCTGCAGTGATTAATCTTTTGGAAAAGAAGGCTGTTGTGATTGCAGGACAATTCATGCAAGCCCTAAGCAAGTAATTTTTAGATCTTCAAAGTCTAAAAAAAGGCAATGCAAGTCTTAAGACCTTGTTTCAGCTTTCTCCTGTTCCCAGACTTGAAAGAGCATACACTAATGACAACTACCTCCAGTAAATCCACTGCTGAGGAACAAACACAGCACAGTGATAGTGGGACAAGCCCAAAAGGAAATTAAAACTCCTTGGGGGCAATATTTTATGTGTTTCCATGGCAGATATTACTCTGCAGTTCTGCCTGTGGAAGGGAAACGAGTACCCACCTGTGAGCTCGGTGGGCAGTGCCGAAAGCATCATTGACATAGACATCTCCCAGTTTGGAAAGAGAGGCTCTGAAAGCCTCCACTTTTGCAGGCTCAGCCTTGATCTAAAAAGAGAAAGAAGGACAAGTTTGCACCCTGAAACTTTGATTCTGAATCGAAGCTCAAAGTCAGCAATTTGAGCATAAATGCAAAGAAAAGAAAGGTCAGCTGGAGGAAGTCAGCAGTTCATCCAGTGGGTCACTGTCTTCATTCGCTTTTTCCCAGTCCAGCAGGAGCAACAAAAAGGTTTAAATTCTACATTAAACTGCCCAAGACTACTATTACAGGCCTGAGTACTGTTCTCACTTGAAGTTTCCACTCCATCAACAGAGCAGGAATGAACTGCAGCACCACAAACCTTTCAGTCTCTCTCCAACAGATTCCCAGTGTTGTGTGGTGAACATGGATAGCACAAGAAGGGTGTGGAGAGACAAGGCAATACTGAGATCAGACTAAACAAATTCTTTGCTCATTTTGAACAAAGAAAGCATGGTCTCCAAGAGCCACAGGTAAAAGGATGAGCTCCTGAAGGACTGATTTAGCAACTGCATTGAGGATTTACCGATGAATTAAGTCTGATAAATGGCCTACACACTACAACAGGCCACAGTGAAAGCAGCCAATGCTGGAAAACTGGAGGTGTGTAGTATGTAGTGGGCAAGAACAGGTGTATTTCTGTTAAAATACTTTTTCTCCCTCCTCCAAGCATCCTACCAAATCCTCATGGGATGGCTTATGCAGTTCAGTTCTCCTTCCCACCAAGAAGGGACAGCAGAGCTCACTTGGGCAGCAGGTGACTGCTCAGAGGTAGCTGACAGCCACTTGCTGTAGAGGAACAGCCCAGACTGGCAGTCAGGCCAGCCCTTCTCCCAGGGCTTTTCTGCTCTGTCAGCTCATCACCCCACAGGAGGCCTCTGCCAGCACCCCCATGTGACACCACGGGGACAACGGCAGGAAGGCACTCCAAGAGATGGCAAGGGAGGGTTCAGCAAGGCTTTGGGGACCCTTTTTAGCAGAGCCTGAGGAGGAGACAAGTCCAGGGGACCACACAGATTATAGAACAATGCTGCCAACTGCTCCTTCACCCAGCAAACTGCCTGGTTTTACAGAGACTAAGCGCTCCAGTTAGCACCAGTACCATCTGGGAACAGAACACAAGAGGCTCTGACAGAAGGAACCACTACAATTGCATCTGCTTTGGAAAAGCACAGTTTAAGCACCAGTCAGCAACCTGCAATCCTGTATTGCATCACTGTTTCCATAGCACTGACTTTCACCTCTGGTAGGTGAAGAGAGGCAGCTCTGTCACTGGCACCTCTGCTGTTGTGCTCAGTGCAGCGTGTGCTTCCATACGCACACATCCAGCTAAATCATCTGAGAATTACAGAAACACGCAAAACCAAGGCACTGTCTCCCAAAGAAAATTAAATTCTTGCCCCACTCTTCTCCCTGCCACCATATTCGCAGTGGCACACAGTTCTAGCAGTGAGTAATTCCAGATTTGCTCAATTTCTCCTTGTCATCTGCACAGCCTCACCGACTCTCTGCTGTGTCCCTAAGCTACAGGAGTCCTGTGTCAGCCCATAAAGGGCACCAGTCCATGTCAGCATTCCCTCCAAGCACTGGATCTGAACAGAGCCAAGGCCTCTGTAAAGCCAGCGGGGTCACCATCGCTAAGAAAAGCAGCTGTCTGGAGCAGGCACTCTGCTGACCTTCAACAAAATGTCAGAGGTGCAAGGCAGCCTGATTCTAGATAACTACTCTGAAGAGCAGACAGGCTTACAGGAGGGTTTGATAATCCGTGTGCTGCAGAAATATTAGCCATATAACCCAAGAAAGAAGCATCATTCTTACGGGCTTGGTGGCAACAAACTAGATCCAAATTGGTTTTCATTTCAGATATCCAAAAATGAAGCCTAACAAGCAGCAGTTTCTTGCACAGCCCCATTTTGTTTCTTTTTCGATTTTTACAGACTATACCACCTTTGACAGAGTCATTTATAGCATTTCACTTGAGCTGTTTCATCGTGGAAATTCACTGTATTCCACTCAAAACTTTTGCCCAACAGCAGGACACACTGAACTAAAGATCTCTGACATCCTTTTAAGAGCAAATTCACAATCAGTGTTTTAGACAGGCTGCTGGCTCCTTGTCAATCTGCAGCAAAGAGCAGGTAAGACCAGAGCAGGCACACATGAAAGCCAGACTTGAAGTTTCACCTTGTTCCCTGAGGCATCCTTCCCTTTTCCTTCCTCTTCAACATGGAATCGGAGGTTCTCTAGCAGGATGACTGAGCCAGCAGCAGGATTAGCACAGGCCTTCTCTACCTCAGGACCAACACAATCCTTCAGGAACGAGACATCCCTGCAACACAAGACACACACTGTAACCTGGTGGAAAGGAAAACATCCAGGTCCCTTGACAGGGAGGGCCTGATGCACACCAGGCTGCTCTTCCACTTTACCTGCCCAGGAGTGCCTTCAGCTCCACAGCTACTGGGGCCAAGGAGAACTTGTCAGGCATGGGGACACCATCCGGGCGGCCCAGGTGACTCATGAGAACAACGGACTTGGCCCCATTGTCCAAGCAGTGCTTGATGGTAGGAACAGCTGCCTTGATTCTGTAATGGCATAAAAGAACAAAGAAATAAGGATTCAATTAAGAGTTTACCAGCCAAGAGGATTAGTACCACTTACACACGAGCCCTGGGAGTTGTCCCTCAAAAATGACAAAAGAAACAGAGCACAAGAGCTGGACAGAATAATTCCTTAGGAAAGCATCAACAAAATTCTCCATCCCAGACTGTTTTCATACATTTCACTGTTATCTTCCAAGCAGTGTAGGGCATGGAATTGAAATGCATTTTGTAATCTAAATTCTGCTGACTGCTCAGCTAAGAAATGCCAGGACATATTTGAACACTACCAGGCTTCCTGGGTTAGTCTGTGATCCTGCAGCAATAGAGAAACGATGAGCAGCGAGAACATTGTGATGAACAGAACTGGCACCTGCCTGCAAGTGGCTGACAAGCAGGGCAAGGCATCTGGCATCACTGTTTCTAAACCCCAGGTCTCTGTGTGCTGCACTTGGACAATTATTCTAACAAAGACAAGAAGTTCACACAGCCCCAGGGTAAGCAGGAGGCACAGAGACTTCTGGATAGTAACAAACAGAGACAACTTTCACACACGGCCTAAGGGATGTGGCTGTGAAATGGTTCAGAGCCAGCTTATGAAGTTTAAGATCTCTAAAATAAGAGATTTTCTCCATAGGCTTTCCACAGCAGCTACAGTGAGCAGCAGCCTTGTAGTTAAGTATAGTTTCCTAATAACTGCAGGGGGTTTCATTAAAAATCATAGGACTTTCTCTGACCCCTTTAATATTCTGGTATGAGCAATGACAGCTTAATCATGGTAACATTCCAGGTACTGGGGTGAGGTCAGAGACATAGCAGACTATGGGGCCTCCATTTGGGATGGAAATTACGGCTCACCTCTGATTGTTGGTTATTTTGTGATCCTTCATTGGAACATTGAAGTCAACCCTAAAAAAAACAAAAGCAAAATTATATATTCAACAAATTTCTTTTATTAATTACTTATTTTATTTAATATTAAATATTCAACAAATGAGTGAGGGAACCTGCCAGTAAAGGTGCTGGCTAGAAAAGTAATGTTACAGTTAGATTAAGATGTTCAGCTCTGTCCTGTCCACAAGTTCCATTTTGAAATCAATGTGGTATTAGCCATTTCTGCTTGTGATAACACCACAAATGGAGAACAACCACTGCTAGAATTTGTCAGGAAAGCTGGGCCACCAATGCATCCTAATGCTCTGGACCAGAGCAGCAGTGATGCTGAGCAGGAAATAAACCACGACTGAACTTTTTATTTTTAAACAATATGATTTCAGATCCCTACGAGGAGCTTCCAAGAGAAAGGGAATGAACAATGACAAATGACCTTGCATTCTCCAATGAGGCTTCTAAATACTTGGCTGGACTACTGTGGCCAGAAGGCAAGCTTTAATTTCTGTCCTCTGCAGCTCTAATCTCCCTGCAGCCGAGTGCTGTGGCTTATCCCATTCTCCCTGGAAGACCTGACTTGGATCTTGAGGTAACTTCCTGACTCGTGCCAGCTGATGGGCTGGGAAGGGAGGAGTTTCACCAGCCCGTTCTCCTGGCATCCCTTGTGCCCATGTGCAGGAAGCTGCGTTGCATAACCGCGGAGGCAGAAATTGCTCACTGAGCTACAGGAAGGAACAGCCACAGCTGGAGCAGCGAATAGCAGAGAGCAGAGTGTGCATCCTTCATCGCTCTGTATGTTAAAGAACATCCGAGTTTAGCAAGCTGAGTGAATGAATCCCCCTGCAGCCCACTCAGCACGTGAAACAAATGAGAAGGAAGACAAAAGCTGCCAGCAAAACAGGAGTAGCTGAGCAGAAAGAAATTGAACTGGCAGCCCCACAGTACAGTGGTCGAGCTCAAGAAGGGGCAAAGGAAAGCACCATTATCGGGCCATTATCCTAAAAGGAGAGAATAAAAGAACAGTTTGCTTTACAGAGCCATCAGAACTACAAAAGAGAGGTCCAGCTCAGCCTTCTTCCCCCCTGCAGACCACTGAAATCTGAGCTCCCCTGAAACCTCTCTCCTCCCCATTCTCAACTTCTCCTGAAGCTTCGGCATTTAGGACCGGAAGCTAAGCAGGGTGTGAGTGCGCCAAAATTACGATGAACATGAGGAGAAAATGAAGACGTATCGATTTTAGTACTACTGAGAGCACGTGGTGACTCCTTTCAGAGAGGTGAGAAGCAGGCAAGAGACAGAGCCAAGCAGGTTACCTGCTGTGTTTGGGTAGCCCCTCACAGAACAGCAAAGTTAGATTCGTGCATTAATTAACAGAGACTTTGAGCAAACCCTGCCCATCGTCTGCCAATGCACGGCTGCTCTCTGTAACATGACTCAGAAATGAAAAAAAAACCGACAGATGGCCAAAAAAATCAGTCAGGTACAGACTTTTACAGAGATAGAAAGATCTTTTATTATGCCAGACTTACAAAGTGCACAGAAATCGTGAGCAAGTTTCTTCAATACTTGCTACACAGGCTGGTTTCTGATAATCAAATTTTTAGGGAATTAGTTCAAAACAAGGTTGCAGAGACGAGGTAAAACGAGCAAGTTGTCTGTCAGAGTACGAGTAAGAGAAGCTATACTTTTGCTATCCCTGCCTACTCACAGCGTAGATAACACACACGTTACTACACATCATAGTGACCTTGAACAAACTACCCCACAGTAAGTATTTCGAGCAGGACATATCACGATGTACCCTCGTGCCCTTATCTCCCAGGATTTGGCAACAATTCCAACATTAGGTTTTCATGCACTGATGCTTTATAAATAAGCTATGAATGCCTATTTTAGGGTTACAGACCAGGATGTGCTGAAAATCTGCGGTGACGCCCCATCCCTGGAAGTGTCCAAGGCCAGGCTGGAAGAGGTCTGGAGCAACCTGGCCTAGCAAAAGGTGTTCCTGCCCTTGGCACGGAGGTGGAAAGAGATGAGCGTGAAGGTCCCTCCCAACCCAGGCCATTCTATGATTCGACTCCTGCTGCAAAATGCTGAATTATTATTGGTATTTGGAGAGCTGGACAGAGCCGTACCTTCACTTTTTTTAGTGCAATGCTTTTTGAATATGCAGTAAGGAAACAACCGGGAAATAAGCATTTTTTGGGGTAGTTCTCTGGAATAAAAGCAGGGCAGGCTGGCTGGATTTCCCCTCAAGCCGCCTGTGGCCGACACACGTGCGAGCGGGGTGATCCAGGGCGGCAGAGCCGGGCCGGGATTTACACCCTGCCGGCCGCCACGTCCCCCGCAGGGAAGCCGGGCCGACTCGATGATGGATACAGGAGCCTCTCCAACACTCGGCGAGCGAAAAAAAAAGAAACTAAAACCGCACAGATCGACACGTGCCGGGCTCGACCAAGGGGCTGCTGCCGGGGGGCACCGGCCCGGCCCCACCGTGGAGGATGGAGCAGGGCGGCCCCCACGAGACGCACATTCCCCCCGCAACGCCTCACCTCATGACGACGCGCTTTCCCTTCACGTCCACCTTGTCCAGCGTGAGTTTGTTAGAGAGAGACATGTTTGCTGCTGGCCCGACTCACTTCACTCCTACTCGACCCGCGCCACTTCACCGCCTCCGCGTTCTGCCGCAGCGCCGCCCGCGCCGCCACCACCCCGTCCACCTCGCCCCGCCCCTCCACTCAGCGATTGGTTCGTGCTATCTGCCCTGCGTTTCTATTGGTCAAGTCTCCTGTCCGTCAGCGTTCACCCCGCCTCTTGGGGGCGGGGCTGCGGTGCCGGCCCTGGTCACGTCCCACACGCAGCCGCCGCTCCCTGAGGGAGTCGGGAGCGCGCGGGGTCCCGTCCCTGAGTACCAAATTAACGGTTCCGCACCATATCTGAGGGAAAATTACGCATAAATGGTGTCTAAACGTGTGTCAGCTGGTGGGAATCGTGGTGTGAGGCAGGCACCTCACAGCTGAGCCATAGGCCTGGGGCAGGCCAAGTGTCAGCAGTAAAGGACGAGACAAAGCTCGGAATATTTTTAAGTGACCTCCATAAATACTTCTCAAGACAACTGAGGACGAAAAAACTGTCTAAAGGGATACACCTTGCGGCAGCATGGTTTCATAGAATCATGGAATGGTTTGGGTTGGGTGGGGCCTTAAAGATCATCCCGTTCCACCTGCTGCCGTGGCTGGGACGCCTTCCACTGTCCCAGGGTGCTCCAAGCCCTGTCCATCCTGGCCTTGGGCATTTCTAGGGATCCAGGGGCAGCCACAGCTTCTCTGGGCAACCCGTGCCAGGGCCTGCCCACCCTCACAGGGAAGAATTTTTTTCTAATACCTAATCTAAACCTCCTCTCTTTCAGTCTGAACCCATTTGCCCTTGTCCTGTCACTGCAGGCCCTTGTATCTCTCCATCTTTCCTGTAGGTTCCCTTCAAGTACTGGAAGGCCGCAAAGCCTTCTTTTTTCCAGGTTGAATAATCCCAGTTCTCTTAGCCTTTCCTCATGGGAGAAGTGCTCCATGCCTCTGATCATCTTGGTGCCTCCTTTGGGATCTCTCCAATGGCTCCATGTCCTCCCTGCGCTGGGGACCCCAGAGCTGGAGGCAGCCCTGCCCCTGCCCTCTGTCAGGTCAGAGCCATTCTCTGTTGTCCTGTGACTCCACGCCCTCGTAGCAGGTTGGTGGGTGCAGTCAAAAATCACCTGCCCCAACATACGTGCAGCCTCCAACGCAGTGCAGTGGGCTGTGCACTGGGCGACAATAGCACAGTGCAATGGACTGTACTGGGTGAAAAAGGAGCTCACGGTCTTTTGTCTTTTGCCCATAGGATAGGCCTTTCTGTTGCTGACAGGGTTATTTTTTTGCCACGCTGACAAAAATGTACAGACACCGCTGAGAAAGTGGTGATGACGGAATCAGTTCTCTGCTGACAGAAAGGTGCTGGAGAGAGTCCAGAGAAGGGCAACAGAGCTGGGGAAGGGTCTGGAGAGTCAGTCATATGAGAAGCAGCTGGGAAAGGGCTCAGCCTGGAGAAAAGGAGGCTCAAGAGGGACCTTCTGGCTGTGCACAACTCCCTGACAGGAGGGGGCAGCCAGGTTGGGGTCAGGCTCTGCTCCTAGGGAACAAGGGACAGAACCAGAGAAAACAGGCTCCAGTTGTGCCAGGAGAGGTTCAGGCTGGGCATCAGGAAGAATTTGTCATGGAAAAGGTTGTTAAACGTTGCAATGGGCTGCTCAGGGGGGTGTAGAGTCACCATCCCTGGAGATGTTGAAGGAATGACTGGATGTGGCACTCAGTGCTCTGGTCTCATTGATAAGGTGATGATCATCAAAGATCAGATTCAATGGTCTCAGAGGTCTTTTCCAATCTAAATTATTCTCTGATTCAAATGAGCACTGACAAGAAAGTAAAGACAAATGTACTTAGAGAGCCAGACTAATGAACTGCTCACACGTGGGTGAAAACACCCAGCCTGAGGCGGAAGGGTGGGAGTCTCCTGCTGCAAGACTTGTCAGAAAGCTCAGGAGAGCCTGGATGGGCCTCCAAGACATGTTAAAGGTATCAATCCCAACAGCAATAAATGCTGAAATACACGAGTGGGAACAAACTGAGAGGTGACATGAAATCACCTGTGAGGTGGTCACCAGGAAATATCACCTCAGTGTGTCAGTGTGTGTCACTGTAGTTTTTCATCTATTGCTATAAATCTACATTCTGGTTTCGAATTAAATTAGGTCCAGTAACGGTCTCACATGTTGATTGCACAGTAAATCTGGGGGGTACCCAGGGGTCCCTTCTGCAATGTAACAACCCAGACCTGACCTCAGAATCGTCAGGTGAGTCCTTTTAACCCAGAGCCCCTGGATGGCACTTACAATGTCAGCTGTGGACAGGGACATCTGGAAGTGCCAGTGTGAATAAAGCCTTCACCAAGGCCCGAGAGTCAAATCCTAAACTGGTCCTGAATCCAGCCTCTCCTCAGGAGCTGGGATCACCTGCACGGAGCACAGCTGGCCAGAGCCACTTCTACCTGCCAAGCCAGAAGCACAAGGGACAGCAGGTGAACAAACCTTAGAGGGACTCTGGGTGAGGACATTAGGAAGGGGTCCTCTGGATCCACAGCAGCTGTAACTATTTAACTGTTCTGACATTAATCCTTTTCCTTTTTCCTGTACTACTTCATACTGTGCTGCTTTCTCTGAAGGCAAAGGTTAAATTCCTCGATGCTGACTCAGAAAGGAAAGCTCTTCCCAGCTGCAGCCCACAACCCAGCCCTTGCAGCACCTCCTGCTTTCCCTGGGAAATGGGTCTATTCATTAGGACAAGGCTTTAATTTCAAAAGCTCGCCTGTCACCTCCTAGGGGTAAAAAAGTGTGGAGCAGGAATGTCAAGGTGTGTGGTGGCACGAACACAGTAACCTGAACACCCACAGCGATTTAGGACAGCCAAGTGCCACAGCTGAGGGAAAAGGGACAGCAGGACACTTGTGAATCTCCAGGTAGACAGGGCATTCAGCAATAAGGGACTAAGCAAGCCATAAATAAAAATGACCAAGAGTACTCCACTCAATAGGACCGACTCCAGTATATCCATCCAATAGGTTAGGAGAGTATTGGATAAGAATTGCTTGTAGCAATCTTGGTGCCCTTATAAAGATCATTGTTCTGGCAGAAGTGCAGCCATAACTCATTCAGTGTTGTCTGGTTTTATCCTTGTTTGCTTTTCCCCCTTTCTTTTTTTGTGAAGAACATGAGGTAGAGGAATAGGGAGGATGTCAGATGAGAACTTGAGGTGGCAGAACGCAGTTCCAGATGGGATATGGCCCAAGCACCAGAATTTGTGTCTTATAAAAGGAGTTACAAAGAAAGGGGAAGAAATGCAGACACACATTCAAACTCATTCCCATGCTTGAGTCACCTCTCTGTCCTTCCCTCCTGTTGTGAAATATTTAAAATATACCGCAAATATTTAAAGAAAAAAACCCATGCAAACAGTTCAACCCCTGCACTTTTAAATTAACCAGTGCTGCAAAGCCAGAAGGGCAAAGGGCTGGTAATGACAAACCCAAGGAGCTGGGGATTGACCTGTGACCATCCCAGGAAGTCCCTCCTAGGAATATGGAGCAGCAGCTGTACTCTAGACTGGCACAGCCCTCTCCTGCACGATCCTGCCAGCTTCATTTATCCAAAAGGAACAGGACTGTGCAAGTTTAGGCAGACCACAGGCTTTGGTGCGCTGGGGTGTGTTTGTGTGAGACAAACGGGAGGGCTGTGGTTTGGAGACCAATAATCTGCATCTCCATGCGTCGCGTGATCCAGGCTGCATAAACTTCCTGCTTTTAGAACCACCCGCTGCAGTTTAAGCTTCCACTTAAAAACAGGCTGCAGCACAAGGTCTGAGTGCTCTGTTCTTGCAGTGGGAGATGATCAATATTCAAGCACAGGGATAAAGAGAATCCAATGTGGAACTATGGGAAAAGCTGCCTGAAAAACGGGCACAATCCTAAGAGAATAAAGGCAGACATCTCCCGGCTGCTCCCTCACCTGGCCGATGCCTGCACCATCTCATTCCCAACATCTGCAGGGACAAAGGGCGTCAGGGCTGTCCATGCATGAAATTGAATGAGGGGTTAATCAAAAAATTGATTAACTGAAGAATCCTTCTCTGTGTCTTGTTTTTCTGCACCTGAGAGGGTGTGTGTGTGTGTACAGCTCTCCAACTCTCCTTAAAAAATTTGTTTTAGAGATGTGTTTAATGGGATACAGACAACCCAATCTTACCTGGTCAGCAGTTTTCCTTCATGACCAAGCTGACATGGTACAAATCACAGCTACTACTTAAATTGTCCAGTTAATCAGAAGGAAAAAAACCCCTCCCTAACACTGCCCATAGCACAGCTCTGCTATCAAGGCAGATGCTGAATTTGGAATCAGTCTGACCTTAAGGGCTTGTCATACTGCTCTGCAGAGATGTGGTCTAAAAACGTTACTTAAAAAGGGGAAAAAAAAAAAGAAAGAGTATCTTAAAAGATGATGCAGCCATACTGAACCGAAAGCATCTAGGGAGTGGTTCAAAAATCCATGCTGGTAAAATGGATTCCATCAAGCCTGAAAATGTGATGTTTGAGGCAGCAGCTGCAGAGGCTCCAGTGTTAACCCTGGCTGTGGCAGGCTGCAGGAACACAGCATTGCTCTGTCTCTCTAGTGCCAAAGACAGTAAGTTTTAAATTACCATAAATCCTGCCACTATCTACAGTATCATTTTCCCATCACAACCCTAGAAGCTGGTATTTGTTCCACCCATTTTGTCCACTGTAGAATGAACGTGTATTTGATCAAATAATTTAACCTTTCTGTTTTCCCTAACAAACAGTGCTGTGGAATGTGAGAGCTCTGCTCACCACTCACACATGGCAGCTGCCACCAAGGGAGGTGAGGCTGCTGTACTAAACTAAACTGAGCTCAAGGAAAGCTGAAATCAGGGGCTTGTAACAGAATTTACTCTGGGACAGCTGCTGTTTTCACTTAGGAAACATCATTGATGTTTGAGGTTTCAGGAAAGGAGAGACATTTCAAAATTCCAGGAGAGTCTTAATAATAATTTTAAATTCTACATTAAACTTGGCGTTTCTTGAATCACAGTGATGGGTGTTGGCCAGATGAATGCAGAGATTT
The DNA here is from genome assembly GCA_013400235.1 of Oriolus oriolus. Lineage (NCBI taxonomy): Eukaryota > Metazoa > Chordata > Aves > Passeriformes > Corvidae > Oriolus > Oriolus oriolus. The sequence goes on along the minus strand of VXBT01008210.1, from coordinate 1,408,747 downwards.
TTGTATCATGCCTTAGTCCACAGGAGTTGGGGCCTCCTGGCTACTTCATGAGTTTTTGGTTTGGCTTTTTATTTATTTATTTTTAATTCAGTCAGAGCTAAAACGAAACAGTTCCACTTGAAACAAGAAGGTTCACACACCGCCTTAACGCAAAATAACTCAAGGCCTAAATTAAACAATCCCAAATGTTTTGGTTACTATTTTTGTGCAACAAACCTGCATTTTCCAAACCATGAGAGCTAAAACTGTAGGTTTACACACTTGATGGGGCATACTAGGCCCGAGACAGTTCAAGAGGATGAAATTGCAGGGCTGGGTCTTAAGGAAAAGCAAAATTCTTCATCTTGGAAACACCTGGATACAACTTGAACCAGACTGTGCTCAGTAACACTCAGTGACAGAACAGGGTTAATTGACACAAACCAAAATATGGGAAATTTCATCCTAATGCAAGAAACCCCTTTTTTACTGTGAGGGTGAGTGAACCCTGGAAAAGCCTGCCCAAAGAGGGTGCAGATGTTACAAACCTCAGCCCTGGGACAGCTTTTTACTATGTGACCTCCAGCAGCCTCTTCCAGCCTCTATTATTCACTCCCCCCTCTTGTAACACAGGGATGTTCCTACCTGAGATTATTCCACAATTTCCCAGCTCTCACCACCCCACTTGCCCCCAGCCCTGCAGTTCCATACAGGCTCAGTGTTTGCTCAAGGTTTTGTTTAGCAGAGCTGGAACTACACCTAACCCCCCAATCCTTGGCCTTTTGCTGAGGCAGCAACAAGTATTTAAAGGAGATGAAAGAACATGATTTAAAACAGCCTTTGGATGCTACATTTTTATTACATAGCTTATAATTGCCATTAGAGTGATGGAGGCACAGTCTTAAAAGAATAGGAAACGTGAGACAACATGTTTTGAGATGCACAGAACTGTAACAGCCCTACATTAACATTCCAACAAGCATTCCCTTCTCCATTCTTCATGACTGAAACTGAATAACAAAAATTCTCCGGTTTAAAACACTTTATTGGAAGTTCTAAGCAAAAAAAAAAAAAAAAAGCGTAGTTTTTAATAAATAAAAGTGTTTTCTTGATTCCATTGTGTTCTGTCAACTTCACTTTTTTCTTTTGTATAAAGTCTCAAGTGTTTTGAACTCTTTTAAAAGTTTAAGTAAGTTTGGTTTTCAAAGAGTAACTTTTAAAGCCTGGAGCATATGTACTTTTTTATTAAATAGAGCACAGGTTTATAAATAGCTAGATACAGAAAATAAAACAGACAAAGGAGTAATACAATATTGTTTGTAACTGAGTGTTTCCAAGTGATACTTCAAATTTCTGAATCCAAACTGTCTCCAACAGGAGCAATCTATTTACATATTAAAACATTTACATTTGGGAAAACACTGAGCTCCCACATGATTCCACTTGCACTGTACATTCAAACTGAAAGGGATTTTGGTTCTTCAACGTAAAGCACCTTTTGTAATATTAAATCACAAGATAAACATCCTGGGAGTCATTACCTCACCCTTGGGGAGTGCTGGACAAAGAATCTGCTTTCAAAAATCTGAGTTTGTCACAACCACCTTGCCCCCACTCCACTCTGGGCTCAGTTATTTCTTCTCTGCAGAGCCTGATCCTCTGGCTGTCCCTATAAGCTCCTCTCACATCCCTCCCAGACAGCAGCTGCTCTTCCTTATTCCCTCATCTGCACCTCTTTAAGTGTCCTGGTTTGGAAAAAGAGCCTTACTTTGCCGTACCTGGATCAAATGCTGAGTTTCACAGAAAATGATAAAGCCTAGAAAAACATCTGCATTGGGAAAAAGTTGGAGGTAAAGCTGTAAACATTCAAGCTACACAGCATTTGGACAACAAAAGGTTGAAGGCAAAGTGCTCTAAAAATATATTTGGAAATAGTTTAACAAGTTCTTTATGCTGCTTTATCTACCCAACCAGGAACTCAACCCTGAATTACCTCCCTGTTTCCTGCAGGAGGGTGATGTGTCATTTCCATGCCACCCACTCCCCAACCAGCACTGAAACTCCCATCTGAAGGAGTGACTGGGACCACCCACAGCACAGACAGAAATATGTAAACACCTCCCTTTCACCTGCACAACTGTGCCAGGAACACCAAGAAGGAAGGTGGATAAACGAGACACTGAAATCTCTGCATGATTGTGAAGCACTAAAACCCATCCTAACATGACCAAACAGCTTTGGGTAACGATCTGCTTTGTAAGAACAGCTCTGCTGCTGCAAACTGAGAACAAAACCTCATGGAATGGCTGTGCAGTGATGTATCTCAGCATGTAACAACACTACATATTACATACAGCTGTAATCTAATTCATAAAAATACTCTATATTCATGTAGAGATATTAAGAACCCAAATCCTGCTACAGAAATATTTTGTTTCTTAAACTAGCAGCAGCAGCACATGATACTGCTCTCCTCACTGCAGTATAGGTACCCTGATTTCCTAACAACACATCCCCCAGCACAGCTCTTCTGCTCTCACACAATGGGATTTTTCTGGTGGTTCTCAGATAAAATGCAAGAGCTGTTTACTCAGGACTTTTTACATACACAATCTATGCCCTGACATCAGGCTTTGAGTTAAAAAGCAGAACATTAGAGAGAATCTCTTTATCTACACCGAACTGAGTATTTCTCTTCTACAAGCACAACTGGTACACATTTACATCATGGACTGCACTTGATAATGAAATTGAACATTATTGAACTCAGCAATTGTTGCTGATGGCTGGCTCAGCAGTGCATGGGGAGAGCAAAGATCAGTGAGTAACAAACAGGTAACCAGCTACTGGCTGATGAGCATGTCTATTTCTCACTGAGGAAATTTTTGATATTAATGATTTCATGATCAAAAGCTGCATTTTGATATTGCAGTTCAGCAACAAATGACAACTGTCTGAATTCACGATGCCTGGATCTGCACAGGCCAAGCACAGGGGGTTTGGATCAACCAACGCAGTGACGCTGGGCCATTCCTAGAATACAGATCCTTATCTTTACAAGCAAGACTGAACTGTAAAGATTTAAAGGCAGTCTGTGACAAACTCCCCTGGTTCATTGAAGGAGTGCAAATAGATTCTGGTGGCGAGCACTAACTGCACTGCTCCTTCCTAAAGCTGAACACTTTGGCTATTACCACCTCACACTGATACCGCACTCAGGTGTTGCAGGCGTTTTTGGCTTAGGAGAGGCTGGGAGTGAGCAAACCTCCCAACCCAGACAACCTTCAGGCAGACAGCCTCAGGGCAGGAGTGTCCTGGGGCAGGATGTGCAGAGCTCAGTGTGGCTTCAGCCCCAAACCTCCCCGTTTTCCACCACGCAGGAATCCAGATCCCACAGAGATGATTTGAAGCCTGGAGTGTGAAAAGCTGGAACCAGATGTTGGCAACAAGAAAAGGCATTTGAGAGGATCCATTTCTGGCAGAAGGCAGGCTGTGGAAGCGAGAGGGTTCTGAAGTAAGGCACATCTCTGCAAACAGAACCTTCAGGATTTTGCAGATGCAAATTCACAAGTTTCTAACACAGTACTGAACTCCATTATGCATAAAATAGCCTGGTATAAGGCTGGGAAATGAGTTTCTGGTTCCTCAGTTTCCTTAATTGTATTTTGACAATTTGCCAAAATAAATGCTATATACTGCAAGCTCCATGGAATGGGAACACAGCCCTGTCTGTGAGCATCAACAGCCCCGCACCAGATATTTTTGGTAAGTCTAGATTAAAAACCACAAAAGACCCTGGAAAGTCACTGCGAAAACTACCTCTACACTGAAGAAGAAATGCATCTAAAAGACCTCCACAAGGATCAGGACACGCACAGACCTCACCGCAGCTGTTTTGGTTGTGTTTTTTGCTTTGGGGTTTTTTTGTTTCGCCTTCGTGGGGGTGGGAGGAGCGAGTCTTTCATAAGGCTGTGTCATCGTCTTCTCCAAAATCTCCCACCAAAAGTGAGTGTTTGTCTGGCTCGCTGAGGACTATGCTGTTCACCGAACGCTTGTCTGAGAACAGCGAGTTTATGGAGGCTCTGCTGTAGGTGATGATTCGATCCATCAGGCTCAGCTTAGGGGAGCCAGTCCCGCTCTCATCGATCCCCACGTGGACGCTGATCTGTGACAGGCTCTTGTGCCTCAGCTGACCACGGGCACGGAGCTCCAGCTTCTCAGAACTTGGTTTCTGGTACCTAAGGAAGGAAAAACCAAAATATATCAATACTTCTGAGCCTGGAGTGAAGTACATTGAAATATGGATAGAAACTGACTATGCACAAGTCAGAGGCATTTGTAATTTGACCAACAAGAGTTCTCACAAACACACAAAGGCCACCAAGGAATTTCCCATTCTGAACACTTCTGATTTGTACATCTCTTCACATTAGAAATTATATTTTTAAACGCTACTGTCTGCTTAACACAAACTTTCCTGAACTGTTCTTTAAAAGCCTTCAAAATCTCTCACAGTCCTATATTTACTTTCTGCCACTCAAAGACCTGAGCTTCAAATCCAAGTTACAAACCACAAAACTGTTCCTACTCACATCTTTAAGAGCAAAGAAGAAAGCACAACAGAGACTGAGGAGGCAGCCATGGCTGCAGATCCCATCCAGGGCTGCAGAACCAAACCAATGGGCAGGAAGACACCTAGAAAATTAAACCAGCAGTAAATTCAGAGCAGGAACACTGCATTATTCATTTATTGATAGATACAATTTCACATGGACTGTCTCGTTTTAGTTGTTTTTAAATTTGTTAGTAAATGGGATTTCAGTTTAAATGACCAATATTTAATACATAAGGATTTGTAGTTTATCTCAACTGGAACCTCAGGTGAATGCACACCTGGATGTGCCACACTTGCACAGTCTGAAACTCAGAGGTGGCATGTCCTGCCCACCCTGCAATAAAACTGCTTGTTCACAGGGTCAGGCTCTTTCAATAAACCATTTATCTTGAAGTTATTTTCATGTGCTGAGCACATCCATAGTAGCCACAGCATGGGAGGAGGACAGCTCACAAATATTCCACTGCAGAGAACTCTGCCCTTGCTGACAGCCAGAAACAAAGACAATGGAAACTCTCCCACACAACAGTAAATCACTGCAATCTTCTACTCACTGAGCCCAATCCAATTAGTGCAGGCAACACTCACACACCTGCAGCTATGGGAACTCCAATGAGATTATAAATTAGAGCAAAGACAAAGTTGATCCGGATCCTCTTCACGGTTTTCCTGGATAAATCTATGCTTGCTACCACATCCATCAGGTCATCCTGCAAGTTAAAATGTTGATTGGAGCAGTCAGAGAGATAGAAGGCACACATGTACTGTCAGCACAGTCCTGTTCTACAGCTCACTACAGTGCACTGGATGTAACAGGCTAATCACAGGAAGCCCTCTGGAGGCTGCTCTGGTCAGTGCCAATCCATCATAACCCCAGTAACATCCACAGCACCTCACAGGACAGCTCCTAACACTGACCACAGTCTGTCAGGGTGTTGTTGATGTGTGGGAAGAAGTGCCTGTAACCCTGGAGGTGCCGTGGTGCGCTACCAATTCTAATTTATGTTTGCCAAAGGACAGGTCACTTTGTCCTCCTTTGCCCACTCTCAAACTTTAATTACCCCAAAATGTGCAGTACCCAGAAAACTTGGAAGTTTCCTTCATGGGATAATCACTGCACTAAACACAGGGAAGACAATCTCCGCTCCAGTTCTCCTGGACTATGGAGACTGTGCACCCCTACAGCACCCAAGACACCCTGGGCCTTCTGACCCCTCCTGCCAGCTCCCCTTAACGCTGATGTCTTACCCTGATGAGAACCACATCAGCTGCCTCGATGGCCACATCCGTACCCGTGCCAATGGCAATTCCCACGTTGGCCATGGCCAGGGCCGGGGAGTCGTTGATCCCATCTCCCACCATGGCCACCCGCTTCCCTTCGTCCTGGAGCTGCTTCACTTTGGCCACTTTGTGCGAGGGGAGAACCTCTGCGAACACTTTGGTGATGCCAACCTGGACAGGGAGAGAAGACACAACTGTGCTGCAGCTTTTCCACCAGCTGTCAAAGCTCCTGCCTGCAACGATGTGGCCAGGAAGAGTGAAACACACATTGTCACTCACGAGCTCAAGTGCAAACCCAGCTGATGATACGACAACAGCTCTGAATTCACGGCTGATGTTACTTCCATTCAAAAACTTCTTGCATTCCCTCTTTATTCCAAATTTTTTAAGATTACCATCTTTCACAACAGAGCAGCCACCAGCAATATCAATATGCCACACCACCCTTCCTGCTGAAAACAGCTCCAGCCCCAGGCACAGGACACCAGCCCACCTGAGAGGCAATGGACCGGGCTGTTTTGCTGTTGTCACCGGTCATGAGTACAACTTCTAACCCCATGCTCTTCAAAGTGTACACTGCCAGCTCAGCCTCTGGCTTCACAGTGTCTGCAATAGCTATCAAGCCACAGAGCACTCCTAAAAAACAGAAAGAAGGTGTTTGTAATAAAGATCTTTGCTGATTTAGAATAACTTCCCCCAGTAAGTCCAGTTCCAGAACCAGTTACTACTGAGAGCAGAAAGTGGGATGAGAGCAGGTATCAGGGCAGCAAGGTTTAAAGCAATACAGAGCACAGACTGTACAATCACAATTAAAAAAAAATTCCTTTTTTTCCTCTTTCTCTCCTTTCACTTTCTTTGAAGTCTTTGCATTGTGTTACTATGCCCAACTCTCCCATCAGCTAAGAAAGGCAGGAAGAGCCTTTCCCATAAGGAAGTGCTGTAAAACTGATTAATGATCTCTTTTCATCCCATTACTCTGCTTCAGGTGTAGCTGCTATGACATCACTACTTATTAATTTCTATTTATGTGATGTTTTATGTACTATTTAGTGGCAAGCAAACCGAATAAAGCAGCAGCCCTGAACTCACCATCCACAGCTGCCAGAACAGCCGTGCGGCCTCTCCGCTCGTGTTCCATCATGGCTTTGTCCACCTCATTTCTCACCAGGAGGCCATTCCTGGTCATCCATTCCCGGTTCCCGATGAGAACTGAGTATTTCTGAGAGGTCACAGTAGCTGAAGGAAGAAAACACAATGTGGATGACCAGAGAGCTTTCCCTGCAGCTCATCCCAGCCAGGCTCTCCCAGTAGGCACTGGAACAGCACTGCAGGGAATGCAAACTGAAATGAAGAATTCCTCAATACTTTCTGCCCTAGCAATCTCTTCACGTGTCCTTAACAAGAGAGACACCAACATTTCTTCAGTCCTGGGGAGTCACCCCATGTCAGAGGGCCAAAAACACCAGGTCAAAGGACAACAGAAGACCGAGTCACCTTCTCAGTGCTTCTGATTTCTACGAACAGCCCAGTGGAGTTGGAAGACCTAACAATGAGCTGTTCTTGAGTGAAAACTAATCAGTTATGCAAATACACACAATTATGGCTAGCAAATGGTAACTTGGGATGAAGCAAAGTAAAGCCAGAGAGAGCTGACAGACAACTCCTGTCTGATTTTCCAGTCCCACATTCAACATGCAACCTGAACTTGTATTTAATTTAAATGTTCTGAGTGATGTGTGAGCACGAAATAAACTAATGAGCAACTATTTAATGTGTGTCTTGATGTCAGCCCAGTTCTCCAAGGCAGAAGTAAGTGACCTCAGTCTTAAGGATCCTGAAGACACAAAATCAAAAGATCTCCATTTTATTCCCTAACTCAGAATCAACTTACTTGGTAGTTCAGCGTCAATGATCAAAGCAGGCTGCACTGATTCATCTGCATTCTCCTCAATTTTCACAAGTGTCACATTTTTAACATTGTTTTCTTCAACCATTCTGTTTTTCCTGTAGAGTAAAGCTTCAATATTGGTGACTTTGCAGCTAATGCCACAGCCTGGAACTACTTGAAAATCTGTACATGTCCCAAGGGTTTCTGAGTTCAGCTCCTAGAAAAAGAGGATGGAAACTGATGAAATTTTTAAATATAGAAAAGCATGATGCAATTATAAAGCCCACAAAATAAAGTGCAGTTCAACAAAGAGGAGAAGGGAAATAATAATCAAAATCTGGGTCTGAATGGTGCATCTAATACGGTGTGATTTATGTGCCTCCACGATTTTCAGCTTTCCCAATTAAACACAGCAATTACTTAATAAGTATGAACAGTCTTGTGGGTATTTATGAAGTCCTGCAAGAGAAGCTCTTCCACAAGGGAGAGCAGGCTGTGCTGTGGGAGCCCCTCACCTTTTTGCAGTACTTTGTGATGGCTGCTCCCAGCGGGTGCTCGCTGTTGCTCTCCGCCGTCCCCACAATCGCCAGCATTTTGTGATGAGGGAGGTGGCTCCCCTCCACCAGGATCTTCACCTGCATCACCTCTGGAGTGCCGTGGGTGATGGTCCCTGTTTTGTCGAACACAACCACCTTCACCTGCAGGAAAGCAGGAAGGTTTCAATCAACGAACCAAGCACAGAGGTGCAGATTCCTTGGGAAAGCATCCACTTTATCCAAACTCCCGAACACGGAGCGATGACGCGACACGGAATATTCCCGAGCCGGACGGGACCCAGCGGGACATTCCATCCTCTGCTCCAACAACAGCTGGCAAAATGCCACCACCGCCAGGCTGGGCAGCCCTTGTGGGCACACCCCAGTGCTCACCTTGTGTGCCATCTCCAGGGGCTCCCCGCCCTTGATGAGGATGCCGTTCTGGGCCCCCACGCCCGTGCCCACCATGACGGCCGTGGGGGTGGCCAGGCCCAGGGAGCAGGGACAGGCGATGCACAGCACCGTGATGGAGGCCTGGAAGGCGAAGCGGATGATCACCTCCGCTGCTGAAATGCTCTTGTTGTAGCCCTGGGCATGGAGGGGAGTTGGTCAGGGAAGAAATCAAACTATAGGAACAACACATTCGACTACACATTGCCTTGGAGGTTGGAAACATCTGCTAATGTATCTCCTGAGTATTGATGCTATGATGATTTTTCACTTTTTCTTTTATATCCCTTTTATATACTCTTTTATAGAGCTTTTATGTATTCTCAGTGCTTTTAACCCACACAGTTATAATTCTTTAAGTTTGATCACTTCCCTCACACCCAATATCCCGTTAAGCCAAGAGCCCAAACACCCTGGGAACCCCAGACCCCGAGGGCCTCTCCAGAACACATTCTGTAAACAAAGCCAGGCCCAGCCAGGGGAAGGTTCCTCGCTGAGGGGTCTCGCTGGAGTCCCTCCCTGGGCAATCTTTGATAGATGTGCTAATTAGCAAGGCCTATAATTGCACACACATCACATCGTGGGGACCGTTTCTCCGGGGGGCATTTCGGGGTGCATTTCGATGTGCATTTTGGCGCCCCTGAGGGTCCTTCAATAAACACCGAGGTAAAACCCTTTTCCCCTCTTAATTGTGTTCAGCTCTCTTAATTTTAAGACCAGGAAAAGGCATCATATTAACACTAAAGTAAAGCACAGGCAAATGATGCAAAACCTAAGATGAATGATTAAATTAATGACTAATTAACCAACTTCTGTTCTATACTGCATCTACCCTCGACTGTTTTATTTATAGGACGTTTTCCTAAACAAAACACCACATGCTACAATTCTTTAATGATGCACTGTAATAAAAGGTACTCTATCAAAGTTATATACAGTAAGGAAAAAAAAAAACAGATAGGAAGATGGCTTTCCTGGAAACAAAGAAATTCTAATCAGAAATAGTTTTGAAACAAGAAACCTGTGATCTAAGCAACTCTTCAGTCCAAGGTGGGATCCTGACCCTCCTATGGAATTTGTAATGAAGATGAATTCCATTGATTCCTAAGATGAATTTACACAGAGCTGTGCTAACAGAGCCACGTGCAGAATTGGAGCTTTTGACAGGAGAGACTCCTTTTTCCCACAGAGGAGGGATGGATGGTGGATATTTTTGATGTTTAATATTTACTTCTTTTAATTAACTTTTTTAAAAATCCTATCTTACAGAAGTTGATTAATTACTGTGGGTTCTCTTTAAGTATAAATGCAGGAGTGATACAGTATAAAAAAATACATAATGTAAAAAATGTAAGAACAAGAGCAGTAATAGTCAGCAACTGCCTGCAAGGGTAATCCAGAAAGGGAACCACTGCAGTCTAATAGAACTGTAAGGCTGTTTATTAAATATTTCAGAAGGTGTTTAAGGAGATTTACTTACCAAAAAGTATTTTTCCACTATTTCAAAATCCACAAACCCAATTATAATCCAGGCAAGAAGGGTAACCACAGAGACAGCCACAATAAAAGGAACAAAGTAGCCACTAAGTTTGTCTGCAAATTGCTGGATGGGAGCCTGGGAAGGAGAAACATCACTCAGCACCATCATGTTTGTGTCCAAAGGCACAGAAGAGAAGAACCACAGCTGCTGCTTGCAGCACACTTGGCTTGCCACACTTCATAATTACAGATTTACTTAATAAGAGGATGAGACTTGGCTCAGAAGACAGGATCAGAGTCCTTATTCAGCAAGATACTTCATTATGCAGCTGCAATTCAAATCCAAGCAGTTTCAGCCACCCCTCCAGTGATTTGGTGTGCTGGTGCCTGCATGAGACAGCAAACCTCGAGTGCTAAATTTGATGATACTCTACCTTTGAGGTCTGGGCCTCCTCCACGAGTTTAACAATCTGGGAAAGAGTGGTATCAGCTCCCACGTGGGTGGCTGAGATCAGAAGGGACCCGTTCTGATTGATGGAGCCTGCAATAACTGTATTGCCAGGCTTCTTAGTCACAGGCATGGCCTCACCTAGGGAAAGGCAACAACAGACACAACACTGCTGAAAGATGCACCTTTGGGACAGCTGCCAGCTCCTGACAAGAGCGAGAATATCCAGCTTCGACTTCCCGTTTGCAGATTTGTTTAAAGGAAAAGATTTTTACACTTGGAAAAAGCAAATGCTGACCTGTGATGAGAGACTCATCCACCATGGAGTGTCCTTCAATAACACGGCCATCCACTGGGAATTTGCCTCCTGGGACCACTTTGACAATGTCCCCTCGCTGAACCAGTTCCACATCCACTTGCTCCTCGCTGGAATGGGGCAAATGTTTTGTAAGAGATTGGAACTGGAGTGACCCAGGCGAAGGAGCTGGCACCACACACAAAGCACAACCCCACTGGCTGGCATTAGTGCACACCAAAATGATCACAAGAAAGTTACAGTGCTCTTTGAAATGGCCTACTTTATCATAATTTTATTTACTTTCCAGTTAAGAAAATCCGCTAATTGTCTTAGCACAGCAAAAAAAACACAAAAAAATCAGCAATAAAACAATAAACCAATAAACCAAAGCAGAGCAGTGTTAATACTGCATTTTAATATTTTTATCTGCCAGCAAATCTGAAGTTATTTGCTTCATAGTTCTATAGAATAATAAAATTTGTCTGTGAATTAAGCATAGTAACAACAAAAAAGGAACAACAGAAAAAGCAAATGACAAAGCAAGATACCTTAAAAGAACGTTATCAGGGCCCAAGGTAACAATAGTAGCTTCAGTAGCTTGTAATGAAATTAGTCTTGCCAGTGCTTCTGAGGTTTTACCCTAGAATAATAATTTTCATATTTTTCTGACTATACTATTGAAAGAAAAACCTGGGTAAACGACAACTGTGTGTGTTGCAATTTACCCTTTTAAGACAACACTTTCTGCAAACAGTCTGGTATTAAGTCAAACTTTCATTACTTCAGTTACTAAAGACGATTTTACAACACAGAAGGCTAAAAGAACCCAGCAAAGCTTTTGCATGGGATGTTCTTACAAGGTTCACAACATTCTGAAACGATTCTCAGTGCCTTGGGGTTGTTTCCCTCACCTTTGCCACGTGCTCCAGCCACCGGCCCAGCGAGATGAACACGAACAGCATCGGGGGGGTGTCGAAGAAGGTGACAGGGTTCACCTTGGCTCTCTCAGCCATTGCCACCAGGAGGATGACGAAGGAGTAGAGGAAGGCAATGGATGTTGCCAGCACCACGAGCACGTCCATGTTGGCAGTGTTGTGCCTCAGCGCTCTGGAGGCCTGGATGTAGAAGTGCCACCCTCCGAACACCTGCCATGGCATTTCACACGTCTCTAACACACAGCAGCAGCTTTTCCATTTTATTTGTGTTATTTGCCTCTCTCCTTGAACAAAATCTCAGCTCTAGCCGGTCTTCCCACAGCACTCTCAGGTATTCCCAGTGCCCTCCCAGTGGGATTCAGGAGCTCCCTCAGGTGCACAGCACCTCTCCACTGCCTGCCCTGCCCCACCCCTGGTGATGCCTTAGGTTTTAACTCTTATATTTTTCAAAATTCTGTATTCCCAGTGTGTGACTCTGAACTATCTTGCAGCCTGTCAGCTGCTGCTCTCTCATGCTCACACAGACATAACAAAGCCTCTCCAGGCCTGCTCTGCAAGGACACCCAGCCCGTCCCAGGCCCAAAATGTGTAACCCAGCACCTTGAGAAGGGGGGCGAGCTGAGGGGCAGTTCCATCATTAGCTAAAGTTGAATTGGTGAATTTATGCTGATCTGCAAATGGCCCAAACCTGTAACAGTGTGAAGAACTCGTGACTTGTCGTCCATCTCGGGTGCAGCCTTTGGCCTGCCCAGGGTGTGCCTCTGAAGGCCTTTCCAATAAATATCCACCTTTATTCCCTCACTCCTGTCTACTCTCTGTTTCTAGGTTGGCCCCTTCAGGCATCACTGACAGTCCCCAGAACCAACTATTTTGGCAACACAACCTCAAAAGCATTTTGCATCAGCATAATTACATTCACTTTTCAAACTTAATTCCTTCATCACCTTCCATTTTGAGTGTTTAAGCCCAACAAAGCAGGAATTGCCATAACCCCACTCACCTGTACAGGGACACAGAGTAAAAACGACAGGAAATTCATGACAGACAATCCTGGCAGGAGCTGGTATTCCAGGACCATGGAGGAGTGCAGGGCCTCCATCTCCTCACTGCTCATGTTGTGATGTGTGTGAGCATCCGAGAGCTGGCTGTCCATCACCATCATGTAAATCATCAGCCCCATGACAGGGATACAGAAAACCAGGCTCACAACAAAAGACCTTTTCCACCTCAGATTTAAAAAGAGGAAAAAAAAAAAAAGGAAAAAACCTTGTATTGCAGCCAAGTGCTGGAGAATATTTTAAGCAGTAAGTCCACACAGTCACACAAAAAATCATAAATTGATGGTTGAGTAACAAAGAAGAACGAAGGACATTTATGAGGTATTAGTATATTCAGAACACTTACTGTCTGATTTCCTGTTTGTGATCCAGATGACTGGCAGATCTATCCTTTTTGACTAAGGAAGTAGTAAAACCTAAATCCTAAGGAAAAAAAGCACAACAAAAAAAGAGAACAGTCAGTTCTAAAACACACTTTGTGCTCAGTTACTGCCAAATTACTGGTGGTGCCAGTCTTACCTTTGATTAACTTTATTAACATTTCTGATATGAAATGTTATTGTTGTTTACTTACTGTTGTCTGTTACTATTGTTTAGTTACCTTTCAAACAAAGAAAAGCAGTCTGATGTAGAAATTAAACTTTCTGGAATAAAATGCTATTCTAAAATGTGGCTTTCCAAAACAGTTGTTCCTAAAGCACAGAAAAAGAGAAACTGAAGGAGAAGGCTGAGAACCTTATTTCTCCTCTCACCTCGTACAGTACTTTATTTTTAAATAAATGTGCTTTATTTTTCTACAAAGCTGTAACGGGTATCTCCAAGTCTACCATGACCTGGCTTTCAGAGTATTTATTTTTAAAAACTTAGGCAAAGTTGTAACAGAGCATTTTTGAGCCCAAACATACATATTAGCTACAGAAACCTGCACTAAGAAGAAAGCAGATGGAAGGAGACCCATTTTTTTGCTTTAACAGCCTTCCCTTCTATTTCTGGGATGTGCAAATCTTCCAAGGACACTGGATTTTTTAGGAGACTTGGTGCCTACGTGAAACTCACCTTTATCACTTGTATGACATCTCGAGGACCAATGGCCTCAGGGTCATATTTGATGTGGGCTTTGTTGGTTGCAAGAGCTACGGAGCAGTACAGGACACCGTTGGTCTTCATGAGGGTGGATTCTATCTTGTGCACACAGGAGGCACAGGTCATCCCCCTCACCTGTAAAATAAAGGTTCCTTCCTGTTAGCAAAGCACAGGCAAACACATCCTAAGAAGCAGAAGAATGCTTGTGACTATGCTGCATTATTTATTGCTTTAACCCGGGGTGTGAGGCAGTGAGATGGATCTTTGTAGTTAAAGATGGGAGCACTGTAGAATCATGGAATGGTTTGCAATGCAAAGAACCCTAAAGACCATCCAGTTTCCAACCCCCTGCCATGGGCAGGGATGCATCCCACAAAATCATGCTGCTCAGGGGCCCCTCCCATCCTTCTAGAGGAAGCACAGCTTAAAGACAAGGTTATTAAGCCCTGCTAAAGCTCTGTTAGCTGTTCAGTCTCAGAACTGGGGGACACTGAGCTACACTCAGCTTCAAAAAGAAAAAAAAAAAAAGTGAATTTTGGCAAGAGGAAGAACAAACAGAAGAATACAGGAATATTTCTCTGCATTTTCAGTGTAGTAGTAGTGAGCCAGCACAGTTTGCAGGACAAGATAAAATTTGTGATACATACCTGATGTACCCTTATACTTCGTTTTTTTATGAATTAAGCTCTCTGACATGATTAAACTCTAGGAAGTGGACACTAACACAAGCACATTTGACAGCTAAAAGTAATAAAAGCTGGGGGTGGCTGGGTTTAATGATCAGCTTACAACAAGTTCCAGAATCCCATCTCCTTCCCCGCAGTTTTCCATCACGGTGGCTCCGAAGCCCAGCTCCCGAATGAGCTCTGCAATAGCTGCAGGGTGAATGACAGCAGGGTTGTACCTCACTTCTGCCTTCCCTGCCATGAGGGCAACAAGGATCGAGTGTATTCCTAGGAAACAAAATGTGTGAGTGGCAGATCAGGCTTAGGAAGCATCCTGCATTTATTGTAACATGAAGGCACAACACAATTTATTGAAATCGGGAAAGCTTCCGTGCTGTACATAAAGAAAAACATCCTCATGTTTGGAAGCTACACCAACACCAGCACCTCAGTGCAGGTGTGACAGATGGAAGCATCACTCCACATGAGCAGCATGCCTTGAACAGTCTAATTACAAACATTCTGTCCATGCTACATGAAAACATGATCTATTTTTATTTAAAAGAAGTTCTTCTAAGGCACAGTGAAGCATATTTCTCTGATCTGCATTTACTATTTCTAGAAGCCTTTTCTCAAGGGAGAACCTGTACGAGAAAGGGCAGATCCAACAGTGCAATCCTACTGTGCACTGAGAGGATTTTGATTCATCCATTTCCTAGGATGAAAAAAATAAAAATCCAGGCTAACTTGAAATCCATCCATCTTCACTGCAATAATTAAACACAGTCTGCATTAATGACCCTGTTACATCACAGTCATGCAGCCGTTTGTTCCTGCAAATATAATCATAAACACCACTGCCCTGCCTCGCAGAGCTAAAATTAACCTGTGTCCTTTAATCCACTCACACTGTCCCTCTGTCACAGCTCCCTAAAGCACATCTGCTTCTGCCTTTCAGCTGCACACCTAGGCACTTCCCTGCAGTAGGAAAGAGCTGCTTTACCTTCAAAAGGATCCCCTATTTGATCTCTATACTTTTTGGAGCACTCAGCTGCTGCTTTTGCAACAGCAGTGTCTGGGCAGCAGGAATAAATCAGCAAGGATGTCCCTGTTCCCACCCTAGGGGCCAGAGGTGAGCAGGAGCACTTGTCCTGACATCCCACCCCTTAAAAACACTGCAAAAGCCAGATGGATTCTCCAAAACAGATGCTTGGCAATGTAACAGAGCACACTGACACACATCTCACCATCCTCCCTTCTCAGATTCCTCTCGATGTTGGCCACACACGAGGCACACGTCATTCCTGTGACCTGGACGTAGCACTTGGAGATGGTCTTGCTCTCCTGTCTGCCAAGGTGGGCTGGTGGCACTTTGGAGGGTGGTTCAGGCTTGTGAGAGTCCAGCTGTGCTTCAAATGAGGGCTGAGCTTTGGCCACAGGGAGCTCTGCCTTTGCTGGAAAGGAGAGTGCAGTTTGTGACGTTGTGAACAGCACAACGGGGAGGGACGAGCTGCTGTGACACACTGCTGTTCATGTATTTCATAGTATTTATATTGAAAATGGTGATTGTACACACCTTGTCAAGCTGATCCATCCACCTCTCTGTCAGTTAAGAGTCAGCACAAAGGTGGGCCACTGATTAACTTACTGGTTCGTTACTATTTTTCCTTTTGCCTTCCCTCATTGTCTTTGTTCTGTTGCACATCCTTTGTCCTCTCCTGTAGCTGTCAGCAAAACCTCTGCATTGCAACCTTAGTTTTACACACGGTTTTATTGACTTTACCAGGAGCACAAAGCTGAACTTGTCAGCAAGTGCACGTTTCATAAGCAAAGTCAATGTTCTTAAGCTTAGAGAAAGGCCCTGGAACTACAGGCCACTGCTCCTTACAGCAGTTCAGGAGATGCTCTGTTTGTGCAAGAACAGGGTGAAAAGGATGAAATGTGAGCACCCAACCACTTCTGCAGTTACTGACACAAATCAGCATTTTTATATTTATGTTTATATTGCCAGACACCTCGATCATTTGAATCGATCTGACGTACGAAAGGATGTGCATGTTATCTTTACTGATCTCACCTGCAGTGAAGATATAAAGCTTCTCTTGGCAAGCCCAAAGTGTATGTCAGCTGCTAAATTTCATCTTGGGTGGTACCAAATCCTAAACAAAACTGCACAATCCTTGTTAATTTAAAAGTTTCACATGTCATTACCTGGAAAAGATGCATCAAATCCCATATCCTCTATTGAGGACCTCAAGTCTTCTGGGCTTGTTTGCAGCGGGTCGTACTCTATAGTCCCATTTCCATTTGGGAGAGACACATGGACAGATATCACACCTGCCTTTTGGGACAGCACTCCCTCGATGGACTGCACACAGGAGTTGCACGTCATGCCCTCAATATTGATCACAACTACTTGTGTGAGGGGCTGGCAAGGATCCTTGGCATCAGGGTGAGATTTCAGCGGAGACACCAGCGTGGGGAAAAGTGCCACGTTCTCATGTTCCTCAGGAAGGCTGACTCTGAACCTCTCTGGAGACACATTCTCCACAGCTTTCCTCAGTTTTTCTATGCTAATTAAACTTGGGTTGTAGTTTATAGCAGCAGATTTGTTCTCTAGTGAAACCACAATGCTCGTCACCGCCGGCAGCGCCGATATGGTGCTCTGGATGTTGAGGACACAGGAACTGCAGTGCATCCCCTCAACTCTGAACACAACTGTCTTTGTGGCAGTCCAGCTGGAGTTTTCTCTCTGTGATGCCTCAGAGCTTCTGGGCTGAGCATTCCTCAGCCTCTCCAGGTCAATCCCACTGAGCTTCAGGGGTCTAGGCTGCTTTTTGAAGGCTGCTGTGAAACCCGTCGCTTCAATCTGCTGTTTTATTTCTTCTGCTGTAATTAGAGGAGGCTGGTAGACAACAACAGCTTCCTGATTGTCCAGGGACACTGGAAATTAATCAATAAAATAAGTGTGTGTCACTGCCCTAAGCATAATAAGTGCATCACAGGACCTTGTCAAAGCTTTCCAGCAACACTTTAAATGGTCAGAAATGGAACTGCAACAGAAAGGAGATTTCATTGGTCTGGTAAAGATCAAACAACTTAGTTCTTCAACCAGTTTTTGTCTAGTACAACAATTTTCCACTCCTCTTCTCCTCAAATTTTTGCTCTTTCCCTGAGATTTTCACAAATGGCATCACTACTTACTGAATTTATCCTTGTTTTGGGGTCTACGGCAATACACTTATCCCAAAGCTAATGGTATCAGTAAGCTGGTCTTGCCTTTTAGGTACAATTACATATATACCAGTGCAAATTTTTAATTGGACAGAAAAGATTAACAATTATTAATTACAATTTTAAAAAGACATCTGTTATTAGAGATTTCTATAACTGGTAATAAAATTATGGAACACAACTACTCCAGGCTCCCTACCAAATGCAAAACAACCACTGAACACTGTCACACATGTAACAGCCACATCCTTCCCACAATGTGGGCTCCTTTCTTCACTTCTAGTCCACATTAAAAGCACAATTAAATACCCAGTCCCACAAAGAGTCACTGTCACACTCAGCTATCTCAGCTAAGCCATCAGAGAACAAACAGCACAGCCAACCTCAATTTACATACAAACTCACTAAGGTTGTACCTCTAACCTGTTGAATTCCTTGCAACTTGCCAGCTTCAATTTACATAAAAACACACTAAGGTTTTACCTCTAATCCTCTGAATTCCCTGCAGTTTGCCAAGCTTCCCCTCGATGGTGCTGGTGCAGGAGTGACAGGTCATCCCATCGACTTTCAGGCGCAGCACAGCGCTGCTCGCCTGGGACCAGCTGGAATCTTCCCAAGTTCCAGGTGTTACCTCTGGCATAGAGATGTTCAAATCTACTCCTGGGACCATCTGGGTAATCTGCCTGCCATTGGTGATGGAAGGGATGAAAGTCACCACTGCGTTTCTTTGATCAGAGGACACTTTCACATCCACGATCCCTTTGTTTCTCAGCAGCGTGGCACAAATCTGCCTGGGCGTTAGGGCTGCCTGGGCAGGGAGGGTGAGGAAAATTGTGTCAGGTAGAACAGGTTGTGGGTTTGAATCAGCCAGGGTAGCATCAAATCCCATGTCACAGATGGCTTCCTGCAGAGTCACTGGAGTTTGCAGCTTGGAGTCGTAGATGACAACAGCGTTCTTGTCCTCCAGAGAGACCTGGAGGGGATAAACAAAGCAATTTAGCAAACTGCAACACAAAGAGTTGAGAACTGACACTGCACCGGACTAGAAGCTGCTTTTACTTGCAAATATTTGCAATACTGGTCCAGTATAACTTTCTTTTCTCACCTCAAAGAGCAAAGCCACCACCACTGAGTAACTCCTGCTCTCCTGTGCAACGCCAGGGCTGGACAGAACAGATCCCAGCCCGACTCCCAGTTCCAGAATCCTTTACAAGTCTGTCTGGACACTTTTACTTGCAACATCCAGACAGCACCAATGCATTTAATGAAACTTCCAGAGCCAAATTCACTCGAATTAGGATGACTAACCCAATTCAATCCCTGGAGCAAAACAGCCCACACAAGAAATCCGAATCAGTTAGCAGTAATTCTAATGCAGTTAGGAGTAGCTGCCCCCAGGCTACAAGGATGGAAAAAACCACTCTTTGAAAAAACCCACAGCTTTAAGCAGCAGTGAAAGGAGCCCAGCACTTCCAGGCAATGGAGGCACAGGCTGGTAACCTGCTGTGAACAAAAACCCGCATCAAACTTCACCAAAACTCACTTTAGAAATTCAATATGAGTTAAACATTAAAGAAGTTGTTTTTCCTCTCTCTGTACGTTTTGGTGATCCAGAGACATCCTTATTTGGTAATAACCTTTCCCATCTGATGGGACACATATCCTCAATTTAATTTGCTCCCAACAGATGATACATCAAACACAATAACTGCAGTTTCCAAAAGGAAAAAGCAACGCCTGCCAGAGGCCCAACACATTATCAATTCAATTCAATCTTTCCTCTGGGCAAAGGTACAACCTAAAGACCATAGTCATGATTGAATTATATCAGTTAAACCATTTTAAGAACCACCTTTCCTCGTTTCTGTCCCAATTACGGGCCTTAACAGAATTAGCAACATGGACATTTATTGGTTTCATTGCAGAATAACCTAAAAGCAGCTGTTGGTCTGTATTAGTCACCTAACATTTGTGTCCCTTGCTGACCTAATTCATAATCATTAAACTAAACCCTGTTTTACTATTCCCACAGAATTTTCTGAAACAACTGATCTGGCTAGACTGAAGGTCTGATGCTGTAAAAAAGATAATTACTAAGTATGACCTCTTAAAGTTTCTTAAGAGTCTCGCTCTACTCAGACTAAGATTTTGCAACGTATCTTTTGAAATAGCATTCAGCTTTGGGATAAGGTATTTACCTAAAAACCTAAATACAAACGTCTTAATACTGTCCTTCTAAAAACCTACTTCATTCCTTATGTAAAAGACACTGGGGATGCACATTGTCTTGAATCAATTTAAAGTATAAATCTCCCTGTCCTATCCAAAGTCACCTGTGTATTCTCTGAAGTTACCTGAGAAAACACAAGGCTGACAAAATGACGTGTTTTGCTAGAATAAGGAGAAAGGGAGGACTCTGAAATCCACCCTTGGGGGTATTATTTTACAGGCTGCTTTTAGCCTTTACCTGGGCTCATGCTTGCAGACACCCAGTGATTTATCTGGCCATGCACAGGGGGCTGTTCAGAGCTCCAGGGCTCTGCTCTCAGAGCACAGACTCATATTAAAGCTCTTTACAGTTGAAGGAAGATGAAAAATGACCTGTCTTGTAAATTTTGCTGCTTTTCACCATAATTTGTGTGTGTGTGCGTACACAAACACCTATTTCAGGCCAAAGGGAACTGCTGTGAGCTGTGCAGCACCTGCTCTGCAGGGGAAGTGTACCACAATGGGTCTTGCAAAACCAGCTACAGACAACGATCACACACACCTCAAATTAAAATTGTGCCCAGTTCTGGAAAGGGGAGTGTTCACCTAAGATATCCCCGCCAAAATAGGAGTTAACTGTTGATAAAATCAGGAAGATATTGTTTTCTTTGGAATAAAATCAACAGCTACAGAATGTAACAGGATGCTTTCAGAACACAGACACTAAATAAATAAACTTTTCAATTTTCTGTTGTTAGAACTGTTCTTTCTGCCACAGGTTGGGTCACAAAAGTCATAGGAGTCTCCCAGTTTTAAAACTACTTCTATTATTAAAACTACTGTAAAATGATTACTGTGTAGGGATAATCAGCTCACTCTGGAATATTCCACAGTCCAATATTTTGCCCATAACAGAAGAAAGACTAACAATGTTAGTATCTCCTAAGAGCTGAAAAAAAGAGTTAAAACCAAGTCAGGCAAAGAAACCCTGAATCAGGACAAACCCTGTTCTTACTTTTTTTCCCCTCATTACTTCACAACACTGAATTAATTGTAAAGCAGAAAATTAATTAAGAGCAACAGATAATGACTTAGCTCCCACTGCAGTGAAGCAAGCACCTGTTTTTCTCTTCTTGACCAGAAATACACCAGTAGACTTCCAACATCAGCCTCCCATGAAATGCACAGAATAAACTCTTCCCACATTATTTTCCTCCCTTGGAGCACAGCTTATCACAATTTCTCATACAAAGCTTTGCCAGAAACAGTGCAAGTGTCACCTACTTGAATGTTGTGGATTCCATTCATCTTCCCGAGGTGCTGCTCAATGCTCTGGACACAGGAGCTGCAGGTCATCCCCTCCACACCGATGGCCACGGATTTTGCCTCCATTGTGAATTTCTACTCAAGTCTTCTCATCGCTGGTGGCTAAAAACAATCAGGATATTAGTTCCTAAAGAATTTCACAGAGATTCAAAAGAAAACAGGCATCTAGTGGAAGGCGTCCCCATGACGGGGGTTGGAATGAGATTGGCTTTTGGTCCCTTCCAAACTGAACCATTCTGGGGTTCTGGGATTCCACAGAGAGCATCCTTTGCTCCATGGAACTCTGGTAGATGTCACAATCCGAGCACACCTAAGCAGAATGGAGAACTTTACATATTTGTTCCCCTGAATTTTCAAAAAAGGAAAGCGCTCAGACACCTATTATTGGATTTGGGTTACAGTGGAGATCATTTAATTACATGCAGCAAGCTGTGATTCACTGGTGTGAGATATTAAATTATGGGGAGAAGCAAGAGAGAGAGAGAGGGACAGCAGCTCTTGGAATGTTGAAACAAGAGGATGGCACGGCACCCACAGTGGCACACCTGATAACTGTGTTTTTCCCCATTTCTTTCTCATATATTGCCCTCTGTTTGCAAAAACAAGTGAAACTGAAATTAGCCCAGGAAGCAAACCAAGCTTTTTCCCAAACCTCATTCAGAAACTCTAATTTCTGCTCCTCTGAAGAGAATCATTATTATTTTTGCTCATAAAAACAAGCCCAGAAAAAAAAATTACTGAATCTAAATGAAATTAATTTGTATAAATAACAGCTAATGCAAAGGACTTCTTTTGCTCAATGCATAAGCTGTTAAGTGACTAAGGGGGAAAGAGGGCAAAGAAGCAAATCTCCAGATTTTTTCTAAATATTTTGAAACAAGTAATATAAGTTTTCATTGACAGAGAGGTTAGTGACCAGGAAAATGATCACAGTTAATGTTTGGCAGCAATGGAAGCAGCAGTAAAATCTGATGACTAATTGAGAAGCTGAAGTGAAGCACAAGCTTAACTTGTTTTCTTACCCTGAGGACTTATCTTGGAAAACTCAGTTACATTGATGTTTAGTAAAATTAATTTTTCTTGCTCCTTGGTGGCATTTCCAGACTGTTCCCTGTTACAGATGGCCTGAAGGGTTCTGGTTTCACTTTGAGACGTGCTACAAACCATGTAAGAATACAAGGAAGTTTCATCGTGGAACCAGCTTTACCTCCCTGATGCACAGAACTAAATGTTGAACTTAATCAACAAGAAGTGAAGACAGTATAAAACAGAATAGTGACTTTTCCAAGAGATGAAACACATCTCACCCCTGCTAAGAACAGAAATAAGACAATTCTACCTCAGGAGTTATTACAGATCTCACTTCTTGCCTGCTTTTACAACATCTGAGTAATTAGAAACACACAATATTTGTGTGTGAATATCCACACATTACAGAAGTGTAGAACTCTCACTGACACAAGAATTACCAACCAGCAGAAAAGCATATTTTAAGCAAATTTCGTACAGCAGCTCCTTTCTCAGGCTGATCTGCACACTCAGAGGTACAAAATACTTCAAAAACCACTAAGAAAACGCTTGCTTTCCTGTCATCCCATTGAAATGTGATCCCCTGTGCTTCCCCCAGTTCTTCCTCAAGGAGTGCTCAGTCCACACCCAGCAAACAAGGACATCATTGTAACTCCACAGTCAGGGACACACCAATATTGCCACAAACCTGAAGCACAAAAAAAGCTGCAAAAAAGCACTTGACTTACAGGGAACTTTGTGAGCACAAGCAGGCACACGGGACTAAAACGAGACATCAAAGGCGGGATCAATCCGCCCTCTGGTAAGGCTTGGAGAGACGTGAATTTAAAAGCATTTCAGGTGCATGACCAACTCGAACTGCCCTGACAGCTGCCCTGTTACTGCACTTTGAAAACAAAAATAAAGGAAGGGGACACTTTGGCTGTGAGCTGCTATCTAAAACAATCCAAGGTTGGCACGCTGCTGCCTTGGAGGAGAGCTGGGGTACAGCTGGAAGTCAGGGAAAACCTGCTGAGCTCCTGGCTGCCCTGCCTGTGCTTTGGTTCAAGAGACTTAAGCCACAGCACAATAATATCCATTTTTACCAAACCAGGATACAATGTTAAAGGGTCTCTGTCAAGCTAACAGCAGCCACACTCACAGTACACTGAATTAGCACTGATTACAGCAACCATCAGCACTGCTACGAAATGTCAGCAATGCATTAAAAACCCAACTGTTTAAATACGTAAAAATAACATTAAACTTTTTTTCACATGTATTATTATTATTACAGTTTGTATGGACAAAGTGTTTCCTGCATTTTCTCAGTCTGTTTCCTCGCCCTTCTGCTGTTTATTCATAAACACAGCAGAGAAAACTCCTTCCTGGAAGAGGCTGTAATTCAAACAAAAACCATAAAGGCATCAGAAAAAAAATTTTTTAAAAAATTATTTTTCCTTTTTTTTACGCCTCAAGGCCCTGAAGTACTAGGACTGAAACCAGAACTTCCATCAATAGAATTTATCTGTTGGACCAAACCGGCTCTTCTTTTTGTTCTCTGACCTTCAATTAAGAATGACCTAGATCTTTATGACATGAGCATCACTCACAGCTCCCTGTTGGTGGGGAAGACAACCAACAGGGATTTTTATTTGCTTTGTTGCAGGTTGCTAACACTTTTTATGCTAATTTTAAAAACATCTGTTCTCTAAAAAATGAGACATGTCCAAACCTAATGAGCCATACTGGTCTCTTTAACCAGTCACATGGTATTATTAATGCTGAATTGGTAATGAGCTGTTTCTCAATCTGTTTTCTGTATAGCCTTGCTGAAGTTTCTGAAAGCCAAACTGTCTGGATTTCCAGGGCTCTTGAAGCCTCAAAGAGATCTTGTTCTCAGAAGGAAATATAGGGTTATACACAGTCTCTAAGTAGACACATCCTTTTTTCCTCCCCTAGCAAAATTCCCAGGATAACCAGTTAAATTTAAAGGTAATACACGCTTACATCTGAGACTGTATTCTACCTTGTCATATTCATTTCATTTCTGATGCTCTGCCTCCCCTACAAGTGCTTCAAGGCAGAAAGAATTTGGCTGAAACTTGAATGAAATATTTGTCATATTTCCTCCTCCTGACAACTTTAAATTAAGGAAGACCATGACTAAGCAGACTCAGAATATCTGTTACACCAATGAATCAGGACTAGACGCACACAAGAGGTACACAAATATTAACAATTTAAACCTAGTTTTCATTTGAGTTAATATTTTCCCAAGTTTGCATGAAAAGAGATGTAGAAGTCAAAATATCTGCAGCAATCCATATATTCCACAGCAATGGCTTCTACAAAGGACACATCCTCTTAATTATAATGTATTTTCTTATAGAAAAAAGACCTGGAGCTGAGGTCCTGAAAAGACCTGAGATGCTAAATTATGGATTACACATGTTTTAGAGAAAAAAGAATGCTTTTATTCCTAACCAATGCATTGCTGCATCTACGAAACACCTTTACCATCAATTAGTAAAGAATTTCAGGATTTGACAATACAAAGAAATGGCAGTTCCCTTTACAAGTTACCAGCTCTGCATTTAGTTCCATTTTCTTGAAGGAAGTCAGTTAGTGCTTCTATGAAGTGAATGAAGCAATAGAAAGAGGTGATTTCTACTTCCAACAGAAATTTCTCCCTATGGAAAGGAAAATTCAAAAGTGATCAAGCACAAGGTGACTGAGACACCCATTCATCTCCCTCAATAGTTTTCTGATGTGCTAACATCAGTCACTGTAAATAAAATATCTGAAGCTAATAAGGTTTGATGAAGTCAAAGTTAAGTAATTCATAAACCCACACTATCAAAAAAAGAAAATTTAAAAAATGAGCAATGCAAAGAGGAAGTTACAACACCAGTAAAAATCCAGAGTCCCATTCAACCCTACAAAAGGCACTTTGGTGCTTCTAATATCTGACCTGGTCATCAGAGAGCAACAAAGCTCTGTGCCCCATAGACACACTTTGTGCCTGTTTTGGGATTCATAAGGATACAGCTAGGAAAGACAGATGCTTCTGGTTACCTGTACAGCCCCAGCTTTCACCAGTTTATCTGTAATTACCTTGCATTTATAGCTGCTGAAATTAAACGAGGCCACAGCTTGGCAAATACCACACAGATGCCAGCAACAGAATCTCGCAGGTTTAATTACAACCTTTGGATTTTATTAAATTTCTAAATGGCCAAGCGCTACTTAGCTCACTTTATTTATGGCAGCAGAAAGCTAAATTACTAATTACATTAAATGGAAAAAAGGTGCCTGTCCCTCAGTGTCTGCAGGGACCTCTGGAAAAGAGCAAAGGGCAGCAAAGGAAAAAGCTGCATCATCTCACCCTTGGGCTTAAAAACTGCTACAGAAGATGGGTCCAGTAGGGAAGAAGGAGGTTTTATAGGGTTCATGGGCAAACAGACCCCTTTGAAAGTGTGACTAGATAGGAGATATGTATGGTAGGCCCATGGGTACATGAGGCTTAATCATTGAGAGAGAAACTGTGCATTTGCGATAAATGTCACAGCGACGTGACACTTTAAATAGGTTGTAATTCATGTTGCTCAAGACTTTAACAAGCCTTGCTTGGTCAGCAGAGGATGGAAATTGCTCTCAGGGAATTTATTTCTATACAAACTGCATGGGGAAGAAGAAAGTACACGTTGAAAGCATTCTGCTTCACTTCTAATGAGTTTTACAGTACTTGAGACAAATTCTCAGTAAATCTTTTAACTCATTCTTGGCTTTCCACGACCACTTCAAGTCAGATTTTTGGAGAACATGAACATTCCCTTGGAAGAATCATAGGAAATACCATGAGTAGAATATAATTTACAACCTCTTGTTACGTGAACATACCAAGGTCAACTGGGGCTCCTCAGTCTTAAGCTTAGTCTCAAAGTACTCAGCAGAACAACGTGGAATGCATTATACAGTAAAAATAAGAAGAGTAAGACAGCAAAATACATACAATGTTAGTTTTTGCTTCCCTGCTTTACTACCAGGGAAGGAAAAAAAGCTTCAGGTCTTTTCTCTACTAAGAAAAGACGTTATAATTATTAATTTCTAATCAAACCATGTTTGTGCTCACACAGGGCAGTGTAATACACGCAAATTCCCATAGCACCAAAACTTCGCCCATTTACATCCACACAATTCAACAAGTATTTAAGTGCAGGAACACGATCTTTGCTGACTGCATGAAAGATTTTAAGCAACTTTAAACTAGTTACATACAATTTCCAGAACATGAATACAGGGAGGCAACAGTTGTGTTGCTCTTGCTCATTTTTGTGAGATTTCACCCCAAAGCATTACAAACAACTATTTGCCCTTTTCCAGAATATCCACACTTCGCTTTTAATTAGAAAAAGGTGCTTATGCATAGAGTGCTGCTATCATAAGGTGGCATGAGGCGGCACAAGAATAAACACTAAGTAAGGTGTTTCAGAGGGGCAAGATGAGCAGCTCAGAATCGGAACAGGAGCTCAGTGACTCGTGCGCTCAGAGGCTTTCTCCGGCCATCGATAAGAGCACAAGAGGGACTTTTCCAAGTGAGTGCAGGCTTACTGCGTGCCAAGCCCCGAAACGTGGATGCTCCCAGACAAGCACAGCCCGCCGGACCCCGGCGGTCCCGCCGCAGCCCCTGGAGCGGAGCCGGGCTCCTACCCCGCTGAACCCCCGGGGGCTGCCAGGGCGCTGGAAGCGGCTGAGCAGGAAACGCCGCTCCGGCTCCGGGGCTGCGCCGGGACACGGAGATGCCGCCGGGGCGCCCGGTGGGTGAAGCACCGGGGCACCCCCGGCTCCCCCGGGATGAGAGGCCCTCACACACCGGACGGTCCCTCCGAGCGGCTGGACAGACCCCGACCGAGATGGGCGTGTTTTGGGGCCCGGACTCTCTCCGGTAGCGGGTCCTCCCCTCCCCTCCCATCCCATCCCATCCCGCCGGGGACACGTAGCCCGGCACCGCAGCAGCCGCCCGCACACCCCCTCCCCTCCGGGGACACGGTGACAACGGGCCGGGGGCAACCCCGGAGGACGGGAAAAGCGGGAACTCCCAAGGCAGGTCGGCACGCACGTGAGGCCACGGGAACGGCCCCGGTCCGCACCCACGGAGGGAAGCGGGAGCCCCCCGAGGGTCCGCACTGCCGGGGACAGCCCCGGAGGACGGGGAAGCGGCAGCCCCAAGACGGGTACGCACTGACAGAGGGGAAACAACCACGGCGGGGCCCCGAGGAGGGTCCGCAGTGACGGAAGAAAGGGAGCCCCGCGCAGGGTCCGCACTCACCGGGACCGCGGGCTCCGATCGCCGCTCCCGGCCCGGGACCGCCGGGCTCTTCCCCCGCCGTGCCACGTGACCAGCGGCGCTCGGCCCCGCCCACCCATCACATGACGCGGTCGGACACGTGACCGCGGCGGGAGAGGGGGGGGCCGCAGCCGCCGTCGGTGTCGCCGCTATCGCGACAGGAACCCGGCGGCCGCACAGGGATCGGAACCAGATGGACTTCGAGGTCCCTTCCAACCCCAGCCAGTCTGGGGTTCTCTGATCATCAAACACCAGCACGACCCGATAACTGTTCTTTTCCCACCTCATTTCTCTGGTTACTTCTACCCTAAACAGAAGTTAAATGCAGAGAGAGGGTTGGAACGAGATGGGCTTTCAGGTCCCTTCCACCCCAAATTATTCTGTAATTCCCTAAGAATTCATTAGGAAAGTCCCATTTATCCTCGGATACCGCCTGCTCCTGTGGAGCCTCTCCAGCTCAAAACTGAATTCAATTTCTTCATGACTCTCACGGGTCACAGGGTGAAGCAGCTTACTGGCAGAGTGATTCAAGACATAAAAATCCTTTTGTGGAAAAAAATGGGATTTCAACTTTGCCATTACAAGTCAGATGTAAAGGGACGTACACGCTGCAGTGGGAATGCAGTGAGGTTGATTCACATGTACATCTGGCGAAACGGACAACACAGCAATGTTCTGGATTTGTCCTTTATCCACCAGTGATCTTTACAGCAACAACTGGGACTGTGTAATACTACTTTTGAGTTTTTACACTATTTCTTATCCTTCAGCAGAAGCAGAGCACACAGGAAACCTCAAAGACTCGGGCAGGTTTCTAGGTATGTTTATTAGACCAGGAATGCCACTGTCCAAGTGGTAATCAGGGAACAAATGCCATTACATGACCATTTTCTCAGTGAAAGTTTACACCAGTTCATGAGAAGCAGAGGCTGTTACTCCCTCCATTCTCTTGGAGTGACTCTGCCAACAGGCGAAAAGCCCCACGCAATATTAAGCCGTGTGAACACCTGTAAAGGGATAAAACCCAGGATTATTAATTCTGAAATCAAAGAAAGCTTCTGATAGAGAGCTATTTTTATTGTTTTCAGTTCAGATTTCTTGTATTAGAACGTGACATCTCATTAATTTTCTAATTAAACAAGTGGAATATATTTATATTGAACAGCATTTAAATGTTTCAGTTTTCTGTTTCAAAATACCCAACTTTAGAAGAAAGAATCTGGAATGTAAAACCCCACCACCATGCTGCTATTTTCACCTAGAAATTCTGCTGCTGGAAGCTGTACCTGTAGAGGTTTGAAATTCCAAGTAAAATAAAGAACACTTGTGTTTCTCATACATTTTCAAATCAGGCAATAGAGCGACACAGAAATTTCAGTAACAACTCAAAACCAAGCTGGGAACTAACAGGACTTTCACCTCTATCACATCACTATTCGCCTACGTAAGAAGCTCCTAAATTCTGACCACTGAATTTATTTCAAACAGGCAAAATTGACACCTTTGAAGTTTGCAGCTCGAGTCACAAGAGAGTGGTGACAAAACCAACTTACATAGCCCCAGACAGCGGAGAACACAGCGGCTCCACCGAGGAGGACCATGGTTCCGTATTTATCATGGAAGTTCGGCTCATGCTTGTGATGAGCTTGTCTGACTGCAGTGTGCTGGATGCCACGAGCTGAGGAGCGTCCAGAAGTACAGAAATCAACTCAAATACATGCTAAAACCATTCACAATCCTCATCTCCCACCAACAGAGAGGAGCTAGTGTTAAAAGACTAAAAATGCTGGAAAAAATTATCTTTTGGACTTACAACGCTGGGATGACTCCAAAATATGGGATATACACACATCCTTTAATTTTTTTCAGGTCTCTCAGTTTCTCTCTAGAAAATTATTCCTTAAGTCTAATTCCAGTTAAAAATCCTACCTTTTCCATTAGTATGTTTTCTTTAGTATTACTGTTTCTCTAATAAAATGTTTTGTTTAGTGCTTAGCATTTCTGGATTTCTAGATGTAAACATCTATCCTGGCAGTGTGAGTACCCAACACAAGCATTGTCAGGATGAAGCTCACCATCAAATTACGGGGTTGAAGATAGCGGGTGTGGGTAACACTTGCTGCATTTGGGCGGGATTTCTGAAGGGAGGGGAGGGAGGTGAGGAAGGAAACGGAAATAACCCGTGGGCATAAGATAAATAATAGAGAAAAAATCCACACTATGATATCTTCAGATGATGTACATTATAAATGTACCCTATAAAAGCTACACTTATTAAAGAGAAGACAACGGTAAAAAATCAAAGTAACAGCTACAAAGCACAGACTGCCCTGTAGTTGTGTACAAACCATTTGATGAGAGGGTGATGAGTGCATAAAGATATTACAAAATAAAACCTTTTAGCCTCAAATCAATGGTTTGCATTTTTACCCAACCGTGACTAGAGAAGATGATGGTGATACCCATAATGTTACTACATCCTTCGCATGCTCTGCGAGGCTGCACAAGGCATTTTTTTAACATAAAAACCCCTGAGTATCTACCGGCATTGTTTTATTTTAGGTGCCCGCACCTCGGGATAAACACATCGTGACCCAGGACCAGAGGAACAGACACTGCGGGGTCTGCATCACTGAAGGGGTAACTTTAACCTTGAGTTTAAGGGCTGGGTATTGATTACACCTTGTCACCGCAGGTTACCAGGCCAGAATGTGCCTTTAGTTACTAGGGGAAAAAGAGCACCAAGGAAAGGAGTCCTAGGTCAAAAAGCAACTAGGAGATAAAAAAGGCTGGAAGAAAGAAAAAAAGCGGGAGGCGGAGAACGCCAGAGCCGCCCGCAGCCCCTGAGGTGCCCTCACGACCCTCCCCGGGTGCGCAGCGAGCTGGGGGCTGTGAGGGACAGCCCGCACAGGGGAGGGCACAAACTGAGGGTGACCCCCTGAGGAAGCCCCCACACCCCGAGAGCCGCCCCTGTCCTTACCGACGAGGCTCTGCGCGGCCCTGGCCACCGGGAACATGATGAGCACCGAGCGCGTACCCTTGACGCCGGTGAAGAACAAAATGGTCGCGGCGGAAGTGGCGGCGCGGCGGGGGCCTGTGGGTAACGCCGGGCTCCTCCTCGCTGCGGCGGAGCTCCGCCGCCGGGCTGGGCCGGGCCGGGCCGGCAGTTCCCTGGCTGCTCTCCGGCACCTCCCGGTACAGACGGGCTCTCCATGAGGGGCCGAGGGACACAGAGAAGCAGATACAGCCGTGGCCACAGCGGTAAGATCGTCCTGGCCTGAGCTTCACACGCAGTGTCAGGATGGCCGAGTGGTCTAAGGCGCCAGACTCAAGGCGTTCCGCGCCTTCCCGCGGCGGGTTTGGGTGTTCTGGTCTCCGTATGGAGGCGTGGGTTCGAATCCCACTTCTGACACCACTTTTTTTTCTCCCCACCCTGTGCGGGTTAACTTAAATTCACGAAAGGGCCGAGTCGATAAAGTCCGAGATTTTAGTGCAAATGGGAATCAGAAATAATTTTAACAGTGTCTTCGAATAGGCAAATAAATCCTGAAGCGTGAGTAAATCTTTGTCTCTCTCTGGCGATTCTGCATCAGAGCCATAAGCCACCACAAGGCTGCTGGGGAATTCCCCAGTGCATTTGGATTTTAACAATATTTTATATTAACAAATATTAACAATATTTGTAACACACGACCCAGCAATTTATAGCGTGCGTGTATAATGTGAAGCATGAAGTGAGAGGAAGAACTTCATTACACTGAGGGCGGCAGAGCACTGGAACAGCTGCCTAGGCAGGATGTGGAATTTCCCTCTTTGCAGACATTCAAAACTCATCAGCACGCATTTGTGTTGTTTCAGAATGTGGGTTATGTAAAATTTTCTTAAGAAAAAACGTTCTTCAATGTTTGATCTTTGTATACTTTCTAGCCTAATCAACAAGGAAGATTTAATCCGTGAAACAGCAGGTAGCAAGCTCTAAGTGATGTCCAGGTGTTGGGAAAAAATTACTTTTTGGTAAACTACCTTGTTAAGTTTTAGGGCTTGACACGTTCAGTTATCTCAGGCTTAGGGGCAGGTTAACAAAGCTTGGGAAGGAGCATGTGCCACTGATAGTGGACACAAAGAATGCAGAATTTACGGGCCACAAGGACATTTTGCAGAACTCCCACAATATGGAAGACACTAACAAAGCCAACTCAGCAACTGGGCTGAAATCAGCTCCAGCTGGGTAAAAGGTAATTCCAGCAAGGGCAGATCAGGACCACCAACCCACGGATGAAAAAGAAGAGAAAGTCAGAGCATATGCACTAATTAGTGTGAGAAGCAAAGAGAAGCATTAACCACCAGAAGATAGAATACTAATTAATAAGAGAACTACATTACTTGTATCCAATGAACACAAATTCCTTTGCTTGCTAAAACGTATAAACAGTAAAAATTTTTGTGAGTGCTTGATTTGTGGAACACCACTGAGCACCCAAGGCTAGCACAACTCTAAAATAAATCAATGTCCCTCTGAGCGTGCAATTATTGGCTTGTTGCACACTGGGTAACAAATCCGGTATCTTAGTGGGCAACACAGTGTCACCTGCTCTCGGATGATCTCCAGAGGCCCTTTAGAACCGCAACGGTTCTGTGATTCTGCTGAGCACGGTGAGCGGCTGAGAGACCCCAACGGCTGCCACGGTGCCCTCGGCTCCTGCCACCCTTTCCCCGCTCAGCGCCCGCTCCGACCTCGACTCAGGGCCCGCGCTCCTCTCAGCGCCCGCTCCGCCCCTACCTCAGGGCCTGCTCCGCCCCCGCCTCAGGGCCCACGC
>VXBT01008210.1:1359838-1375867 GCA_013400235.1 Oriolus oriolus | reverse complement strand
GCTAGGGCGGGTTCTCGCTGAGCGGGCTGAGGGCAGCACCGGCCGGGGCCCGGCGAGGTGGCCTGGCCTCACCTCGGGTCCCCGCCTTGAGTTTCGGCCGGCTCTGAGGGGAACCCGCTGGGAGGGAAGGTCTTTGTTTCCAGGTTCTTCAGTTCTTGTTAAGAGCACTGTACGAGGGTTGTCTTCCTACTGTATGGGATTTGTGGGTGGGAGGATGGGTGGTCTTTCTTTGTGGTCACTAAGGTGCAACTTACTTCCTCACACTTGACCTGTAGGGTTTGTAAAAATCCTTCTTCATAAGTGTTTATACTTGTGTCAGGTGTAGGTCAGAGAAGAATAATTTATTATTATTGTCAAGGTGGGATTCTTGGGGCTGCCCTGTGCAGGGTCAGGAGTTGGACTTTGATGCTCCTCCTGGCTCCCTTCCAGTTCAGGGTGTATTATGATTTCCTCAAACATATTTGTCTGAAGAAGGATGTTAATGAGTATAGAAGTGCTTTGTGATAAATGTAACATCTGGGAGTTCGTCAAACTAATGCTTCTTCTTAAAATGTTATAGAATTGATTGTCTCCTTTTTAAGTTATATTTCAATGTTGAGCGCTCCTGAGTTCTTCAAATATGTTCTGAATTACAGGGTTTTCTTTTCCAGCAGTGCTGAAAATGAAATGTTGAGGTTGGTTCCATCTCTGATGTCGATTCCACTGCCACAGGTTTTGAAAGCTGAAACAGTTTGATGCTTAGTGTAGAAAAAAGGCTGTGGAGGGGATGGAGGCAGTTGGTACAGCTGAAAGAAGTCTTGCAATTAGCAGCGTGAGGAAGGCCTGGTGAGCTGAGGGTCTTCACCAGCCTGGTCATGTTAAGTGCTTAAAGCTGTGTGTGTTACTAGGTGGTTGAAGTTAATGAATTAAGTTAGCATGACTGTTAAAAGCTTCTGTGAATGCCTTGCAGAATCTTACTGAAGTATCACATCACCTGGTTGGTGTTATGAAAAGCAGTGCAGATATTTGTTGCATCAGCTATGAAAACCGATAAGATTGTACTGTGAGACTGGAAAAAAAAAACCAACAATGTTGCTCTGACTTAATTTTCAGATGGTGTTATCAGAAAAAGTGAACCAGCTGATGGAGTGGGCCAGTAAAAGATCCGTGATCCGAATGAATGGAGACAAATTCCGGCGCCTCGTGAAGGCACCACCCAGAAACTACTCAGTGATTGTGATGTTCACTGCTCTTCAGCCTCACAGACAGTGTGTTGTGTGCAAGTATGAGCTCTGTTTAGTCCTAAATTAGAACTTGAAAGTCATCTTATGCTTTGTAGGAAACTAAATTTAAGAATAGGGTTGAACTTTCACACACGTGGGAGGAATACACATGGGCAAGTTATAGTAGGATTGCCTTTGCAGTTTAATGTGTGGGAATATGCGTGTGATGTGCATGTGAGAAAACAGCATAATCCTTAGTTTTATCTCCCTCCTAAAATAATCCCTGCTTTGCAGAGTGTTTACTCTGATGGGCTTCTGGAGAAAGACACACTGGAAGCTCAGCTTTCCTGGCATGAGCTGCTGAAGAAATGTTTGTAGACTTATTATTATGTAGGCCATGCAGCTTAAATGTTGCTCTTTAATTAATACATTGCTTGGCACTTATTTGCAATTATAATATCCTGGATCTTTAACCATATTATGGCTTTCCTGTATTAATCCAGAGGTGGCAGAGGTCTGTGAGGGTGGTTTATGTAGGTGGTCCGTTGAAATTGTTGGCTTCCCCGGCTCTGACGTGGAAGAAAGGGCACACCTGGCCACATTTTGCTGCTCTGTGGACTGGCAAATCATGAGCAGCTGGGTTCCATTTAACCTTTCAATTAGAACTTACCTCTGCTTGTGTTTGTGGACTCAACAAATCTTGCCTTTGCATTTAAAAAGGCAGGTGCCAAATGCTTCACCTGACAGTAGATGAATGTCTGTGCTTAAATTATTTCATTAACATTTCAACTTTCTTTTTAACCCTAGGAAATTAATGGGGTGGGTGTGGGATGCACCCATTGATGGGGTGGGTGGGCACAGCTCCCTCATCTGCTTTACAACTCGTGCTGTGGACAAACCCATGATACAGCATCTCACTTGGTGTGTTTTCCAGGCAAGCTGATGAGGAATACCAGATTCTGGCAAACTCCTGGAGGTATTCCAGTGCCTTTACCAACAAGATTTTTTTTGCCATGGTAGATTTTGATGAAGGCTCAGATGTGTTTCAGATGGTAAAGTCCTTTTCTCTTCTAACGTTGTTTTTAACTCGGGTTTTGGGCAAGAAGGTTACAGTGAATAAAGGGATGAAAAGTTAAAAGCTGTCACTCTTGGAAGAAAGATGGCCTGAGCATGTTGGTAGGAATATTGACAGAACTGACAGATGTGGAATAGGTGCAAGGAGTGAATTGCTTTCTTTGACTTGTTTCCCTGAATTTGTCTCCTGTAATAACTTATGGTGTAATTCTTAATGGAATTCTTCTGTGGTACGTAAAGAGGCAAGATAGGAAGCACTGATGTCATTAGGAACAGCTATTACAATTTTTAGATTACTAGAGAATGACAGATTAGGCTTTTGGTATGGGTTAACTAATTTCTTTTCAAGTACCCAGCCATTTTTCTCTTATTCTATTAACATTGTGTGACCACGTTTTTTTTCTCAAGCTGTGAGAACATTCCATGTACACTTGCAATTGTAGGTCACATTAATAGCTCATTATAGTCTTGCAGATCTTAATTTTTTTTTTAATTTTAGGAGGTACTAATCTCTGTTTAACAGCTACAGAGTAGGCAGTGATACTTTATTAAATGGAAGCTTTTGAACTGGAGAGTTGAAGAGAGATGCCTTTTCATTACTCTTGTTAATTTTTTCCTTAGTGTTACATTGAAATTTCATTCATCAAGCTATGGCCTTTCTAGATTTTAGAATCATACATTGCTATTTTGCAGATTTCTTTATCAAAAGTAGTGTTTAAGAAGAAACCGATTCAAAAAAATCTGTGTGAAATACAGACATGCAAGCTGTGTGCTGTCTTTTAAAAAGTCATGGCCAATGAAATCAAAGAGCTGATTTTTCTTATTTAGTAACAATATTGCAAGAGAGAAATGGCATAGAATTGTGTTACTAAACAGTCCTTTCACGGGCTGTATCTTCTGTGAACTCTCTCCCTGCAGCTGAACATGAATTCTGCCCCCACCTTCATTAACTTCCCGGCCAAGGGGAAGCCCAAGCGGGGGGACACGTACGAGCTGCAGGTGCGCGGCTTCGCGGCGGAGCAGCTGGCGCGCTGGGTGGCCGACAGGACGGACGTCCACGTGAGTACAGACACCTTCCCTCAACACCCCTCTGCAGGGCTAGCTGGGAAACAGCACTCATGTTGTGTGGCTCCTGAGCCGCTTTAAATAGCTCATCTATAAAATCTAGTTCGGGCACACGACTGCGTCTTTCAATTTCCTTGCAGTCTCAGTGCTGGTATTTTGTGTAATGCTGTATTGGAGAAGATGGTAAAACTCATCTCCTTCCTTCTTGCTCTTCTGTTCTTGTGGAAGAAAATTCATCACTAAATTATTGAATAGGGTGAAGTTGTGTAAAACTGAAGTTGCAGTATTGGTGGAAGAAGCATTGCTTACTTCCTGAGTCAGATTTATTATACAGAAAACCTGTGTGTGCGGTATTTTTTCCACTCAATGTGTTGTCGGCTTTTTTAGCAGGAGTGCAGGTATAATGTATAATCCTACTGAGGGAAAATAATTTCACTGTCCTCTGTTCAGATCCGTGTGATAAGGCCACCAAACTATGCTGGACCCTTGATGCTGGGGTTGCTCCTGGCTGTCATTGGCGGCCTCGTGTATTTGCGGGGCAGCAATCTGGATTTTCTCTATAACAAAACAGGCTGGGCCTTTGCTGCTCTGGTGAGTAATCGTGACTCTTTTTTCTCCCTGTTGTATTGAGTTTTGTAGCAATTCAAGTTTTTAAAAGCTTCTGTATTTCAAGATTCTTAAAGCTGGTAGAGGAAAATGAATTGCAGTTAGTTTTACTTTTTGGTAGAT
This sequence comes from Oriolus oriolus, assembly GCA_013400235.1. NCBI lineage: Eukaryota > Metazoa > Chordata > Aves > Passeriformes > Corvidae > Oriolus > Oriolus oriolus. Next base: position 1,371,797 of record VXBT01008210.1, on the reverse strand, counting down.
TGTGGATACTAAAAAGCTCCTGGGCAGAGGATTTTTTCCATCTCCTTCATTTCTGTGGGAAACTTTTATGTCGCACGCGGACACGAAGGAACACACAGACACCAGCTCTGAAAGAGAGAGAACTGAGCCCAAGCCCCCTCTCGGAGGGAGGCTTCTTTATTTTTATACACTTTTAGAAAACTTCACTGATTGGAGAATGACAATTACCACCTCTCGACCACATAGGTCAAAGGAGAGATCAATCAAATTTCTCCGCTTTAGGAGAAGGAATGAAAACATTTGGTCAGTTAGACATAACATGGCTTATGTTTACAAAAAGAGTGTGAGAATTCTAGCTACAGAATTAAAAACATTGAAAAACTGTGAACAGCAAGGCAACACTTTTACTTTGCTGTGCAAGCTATGTAAACAGTAAGATAGGTTTTTTGTAAATAATCTCACATCTGGTATTTTTCACTTATGTTATGGTGTTGTTCTCTCTCTGGACTTGCTGGTGGTTGCATCTCTGAATCCCCCTAAGCGTGCTACAGTAGATTGATAACATTATATGATCTTAGTCCTTTCAGCTCACTGAATGCTTGATTAGATGCCTTTTGTGTAAATATAAAGTGGGACAGTTTTTAGCCTGTGTTCCAAACCAGTACATTTTGGTATGAAGTGAAAAGATACCAGGTTAAATTAAAAATAAAAAAGAATCCTTATTAAACAGTGTTTCTTCTTTCCTTTTCAGTGTTTTGTGTTAGCAATGACATCAGGCCAGATGTGGAACCACATCAGAGGTCCCCCCTATGCTCATAAGAATCCCCATACAGGACAAGTGGTGAGTCTTGCCTTCATTGTCTTTTCTACACTTCTGTTGTATTTCTGCAGAATAAGGCTGATACTAAGAGACAAGTCAGAGTGTAAATTCTGCTTCTGGCTTCTCTCTGTGAGCGAGACCAATCTCTCCTGCAGTAAGCAAGGCAAATCAACATGTCTTGCACATATGTTGTATCTCCAGTGATGAAGGGATGTGATAGTTCTAAATTGCTTACAGCACAATAAAGGTATTTATGGGTTGAGTCTTACATGCTAAAAATTCTGTTGCTGAGCCTGGCAATTATGTTTCAACCTGGTCTTGTTAACTCATACGCTCATCTAATGACTTCTATATAAAACTGTCTTTCTTCAAGATTCTTGAGGTAAGTAAATATCTGATGAGCTCATATTTATGAAGTCCCTTTCTTGGGAAAAATCTCTTTTAACATAATTTGGAATATACTGCTCTGTTCATAATACAGAATAAGATGCACTGTAGAAGCAGTCACAGTGTTTGGAGAGCATTGCATCTGCTCAGGTGCTTACACATCACGTACTGGCTTTTCTCATGTTTTTACTCAGGGAATTAATTTGGTGAAAGTCCTTTTGTGCCTGGTTAGATGGGTCAGGCCCTCTGTATTCTTCTGTAGAATGTGGATCAAACTTTTTTCCTGCTTAGATACAACATCACAACCATAATAGGGTGTCCCATAGGGATTAAAAAATGGTGTCCTTTCACAAAATTCAATTTTTCTGTTAACCCAGAAGTGGAAAAGATTTCAAATACTCGGTTCTGGAGCCAAGGGAGTTGGGTTCACAGACAGATTGAAGGGATTGCCCTTAAGCTGAGCAGCAGTGGACAGAACGTAAGAATCTCATTCAAGGAATGGATCACATTTGGATGCAGGAGGGCCTAATCTTGTGGTATTTTGCCCAGCTGGACTGAGAATCTGGACCACAAAGGTTGAAGCTGCACTTGCACTCACTGTAATCTGGATGGCACTTGAGGCTGATTGTGCATGGTAATAGAAGAAGGATCTTTGCTTCTGTTGCAGCTCTTGCAAAAATCAGTGATCAACAGCTGAAATTGTTCGTTCTCCAACTTCTGCTCTCTCCTAAAAAAAACAATGCAAACCCCAGTTCCAGGCTCTGTAGCTGTTGTTAATCACGTCAAAGTTGACTCCAGTCTTTTCTAAATTTAATTACTCTTTGTCTCTTACAGAATTATATCCATGGAAGCAGCCAAGCCCAGTTTGTGGCAGAAACACACATAGTTCTGCTGTTCAGTATCCTTCCCGTGAGAAGCATGTGGTTGGTGACAGTTTTTTGGTCAGCAAATGCTGCTGCCTTTTCTGTGATGCTTTGTCATGGCTGTAATTGCCACCTAACACTGATGCAGCAGCTTGTAAAACCTTACTGCTCTGGTAACTGTGCTTTTCCTGTGCTTCTGATCTTTAAGTTGAATAGAAAAATATTTACTGCTTTCTCACCTTAAGTATCAAACTGAATACAGCATTCAAGTTGTGGATCTTTGTGGAATCAGAAGATTCTTCAAGATACTCCCTGTTCCTCTATGCATGTCTCTTTTCAATGTCACTTATTTCTTCCTTTGTTGTTGTATTCATTCCTCTATCACTGATCTTTTATTTTGTCACTTACCTTCTTGTAATCTTACTACTTGTTCATGCTAACGATGCAGGATTTTGCCATGCTATCAAGAAAGGCAAGTGGAAACTTTCAGATTGAGAGCTTTTACCTTTCTCATTTGTACAAAAAATGTTTCTTTGGTGTCATAAGAATACCTTAAAATTCAATGTTCTCTTTTGCTATTCCCACATGTCTGGTTTTGACCCATCATTTGTAACTTTAGTTATTTCTGGCAGGAGCTTTTCTTCCATGTCTTGTCACCTGTATCAGCACCTTTATTTTTTATTCAGGACTTTTTCTTATATTTAATTTTTTAAGCTTAAACCAGACACTTGGAGGGGAACTTCTGATCTTTTTCTATTACTGTACTTTTGATCCACTTGGTCAAATTCAAAGTAGAAACTTTTTGTTGATGTTTGTGTTATTGCTATCCATCACATTATGGACCCAACCTACCAGTTGTTGGAGACATTTTAAATTATTAAATTTGGTGAGGTTTCTGTGGGTTCAAGTCACTTTCCTCCTGTGCTGAAGGTGGGCTGTGTCTGAAATGGAAAGATTCCTCATGCAGTCAATGATAAGTATTTTTCCTTTCAAGAGGAGGTTTGGGACTGGACATCTGTAGTTAAATGGAATGAAATTTTTGGGAATTCTGTCTTTTGTTCCACTAGATTCACTATTTTTCTTTGTTAGGGTTCATTCTTGGCAAATGTCAGGCCTTTTGTGTTGTCTGTGCTTCTTTAATTTTACGACCTTTAATTTTTTTTTTAATCTGAAAAATTAGAAAAGAAATTTGCCACTTGAAAGACAGCCTGTTGGATTAAATACTGCATGTGTTTTATTTGTTTTGTTGGCTGAGTGAATGCAGAAGCTGAATTCCTTTGGGGATTTTCCCGTGGAGTAGAACAGCAGTAGGAGTGGACCAATCTCTCTGGGCAGGAATGCTGCTTCTTTACAAGCTGAGATAATAAATGCATGTTTTTAATTTTGCCTAAAGACCTTCCATTTTACATTTTAAGCTTAGCATTTATTTTCTCTTGAAAGTTGACATTATGAATGTCCTTCAGTTGTTCTTTTTTTCCCCCGTAGTTGCTGATTTGGCTGGGAAGTCTTTGGTTTTTCCAGCGAGTTTTAATGCCCCAGGTATGGTGTGGGAGGTGAAATGAGGAGTGAGTGTGTTGTTTTGAGTCCATTGTACTTTGTTGGTTTAGCCTTAAACAGCATTTGTAGATGGTGGAGTTACTTTAGGAATGGTCCTTCTCCATGAAGCTGCTACTTCTGACATGGATGTGGGGAAAAGAAAAAGTAAGTACTGATAGTTTGCTGTCTGAGTAAAGCTGTTTGATACACCATTTAACAGAAATGCTTTTGCACTGGGGGTTTTGTACACTTCCCACCTCTAAGCTGGGGAGAATCATTTGGATTTTTTGACAGTTTTTGGAGTTGCTTAGCAAACTGCAGGATGAACTCAAACCCTTTTCGCAGATGGAGAGAGATAAAGATGCTTTGCAGCGTTTTGCTAGTAAGGGGGAGAAGCAGGGACCTTTTTCTCGAAGCATTTGTATAAAATTGATGTACAGAAGGAATTTGAAACAAAATGGATGTTAATTCAGTATTTCTCAGTGACACTAGCAGAGGCCTCGTCTGACCAAATCTGTAAATACTGCAGAAGGCTTTGAAAACCTGAGTCACTGTGGTGTTTCCAGGGGCAGCTCTCACATCACAGCCTCTCCCTGTGCATCTCTTGCAGTTATGTGCATTGCTGGCATTGGCTTGGTGGTGCTGTTCTTCAGCTGGCTGCTGTCTGTCTTCAGATCCAAATACCACGGCTACCCCTACAGGTACGTCAGGCTGGGGCCCTGCAGCCACTGCCCTCCTGGCCTTTGTGGTACAGCTACACCACTGTAGCTCTGCTGGCTCATTTGGCACGAAATACTCATTTAGAAATGCTCCACTGGTTTCTCAGAGTAGCAATATTGGTTGGTAAAGTCACCAGAAATAAGAGTGTTTCATGGATATTGTGATTTTTTCAGTCTAGCCAAAGGGAAGATTGTGGAACTCTCGTTTTCACGCCATTATTATAAAATACTTCTATTTTCATAATGATATCTCAGCCAGTTTTATACTGCTAACAAATATATTTTCCCCCCTACTTTTCTCTCTTCCATATTCATATATCTTTATTATTAATCCTTATCTGTGAGAGCAGGGAGGATGCCTGATGCTTTAAAGCTGCCTATGTTTTGGCATTGCTTGTGTAAGGACTCTAATGCTATTAGTTGACCACTTCTACATATGTCTGACTGATACAGAGATCTTAAGGTGTGTTTGCTAGCTTTTATGCATTTTGAAGCAATGAATACATGTTGAAGGACCAGCTTCTAATGATGTCACCATCTGCAATGAGCTTAACTTGTCTATAAAGCTAATCCCACAGGCAGATATTATGCCCTCTCTATGAGAAATGTGTTCTTAGTTAAAAATACCTAAATAATATTTATTTTACGAAGACTTTTCTCAAGAGCAGCAGACAGCTGAAGTTATCCCTTATCTGATAACTGGTCAGCTTTTATTCTGGTCTCTGCAGTGGTTGTAGGGAAGATGTGATTGGTTTTGGTTTTGAGTTATTAGAAACTCACTTTTAAGTGACTTCCCAGCTGCTTTTGTTGTAGCAGCATCAGGCCCAGTTTCTTGTTCTGGTTTTCTTGGCATTTGTAAAAGCTAAGCGGAATTTCGCACACCTTTGTTTCTTGTAAGATTAAGAAGAATGTTTGTTACTTTGCTCTTTGCAGTTTCCTAATGAGCTAAAGGATTCCAGAGTCTGTAACGTCGGGAAGGTGGCGGCTCTGAAGTTGGATGTGGTGGAATGAGGAGCTCAATGTGTGTGGTTCGTGCTACCTCTGCTTACACTGAGACAGTTAAACACTGAACCAAAGACGATGTGTAGTGCCTTAAATACAACATGCAATTTGCTCTGAAGGACACAGAGTATTAAGATGCAATCTCTCTTTCATAAGCTTTACATCTTCTTAAGCAACTCTTCTTCTAGTGAAATTCAGAATATAATGCTTAAAACTTCATTTCCATGGACTAACTAGAAACGGTACTTTCAATTCACGTGGATAATCTGTTTACCATATTTCTTTTCCCCTTGAATTATCACCTTATTTCCTGTTTGTGCATAGCAGGTGATAGCAGCTTCTCTGTCGTGCCTTTTCACGGTTGAGGAAACAGCTTCATGTACTTGGAAATCTTCTCCTTCAGCCTATGTGCAACCCTTGGAGCATGCTCCAGATTCCAGTGTGGAATGTGCATATCCTAGAGATGTATCTCATTTTTGAGGAGAGTTCTTAACTGCTGTATGATGCAAGAGGTTGTTTCACAGATGGAGGGGGAGTTTTCAACATGTAGAACCAAGTTATTAATTAATTAATTAAATTTTTCTTTGCCAAATGCTGAAACTGCAACGTTTGAGTTGTAAACTTTGACTCGGAGCTGGAAAAAAAATTCTTAGACTGGCCAACATTCACAATCTCAAAAATACGAACCAAAAGTACAAAGTATCTGTGTTGCATGAATTCAAAGTTGCTAATTGGCTTTTGCCTAGAGCCCTGCCAAACCAACAGATACCAGATTTGTGGTCACTATATAAGTTCTTGCATTCTCCACGTGTTTTCTCCACATTTTTACCCTTATCCCAGGGTAAAAGTTGTTACCCCGGGACACATTTGATAGCCTTAGAATTGAATGCACGTGCTGCTTGCTGTCTCCTTTTGTTCTCTCACCTCACAAAGATACTTTGCCTTAAGAATTCCTGAGTGGAAGACATTGTGCCTCAGCCCAAACTGTTGTGCAGCTCAGCAGATGTACTACAGGAAATCTTTGCAGCCTGATTCAGTAACGCTTCCTTCCGTAGGCTGCGGTGGCCTTAGAGGCTTGGAGTCAGAGAGGCTTTTGTGTCCTGCTTCTGCCTCTCCCCTCTCTCAAGGGGTTACAGAATCTGGATGTTTGAAATTGAATCTCAGAAAAGGTTGTATCATTCCAAGTAGAATGTTATTGTTAGGCGGTTTTGCTAAATTAATACACATCTCAAGTGCCTTAACTTGACTAATTCAGTTGTTTGATGTTTCAACTCGTTGAGATGCATTTTTCTATGCCATATAGAATGATAAGCCTTAGTGGGACGTGTAAATTGTGTGCCTGACTGGATTTTGGACAAGTTTCAATAAAACTTTTTAGTCTAATCCATGCTCCTGTGTCTTTTGAACTTTGACATAAAACAAGCCAAGCTCTTTTCTTCCACTATTGTTTGAACATGTTAATCATAGCCTGTCTGTATAGAGTAAATAACCTGAGTATGGGTGAGTAGACTGGATTAGCAGCCTGTATGTGTTTATGTGGAGAATTATGGCCCAGAATGTCAGCACTAGAGAGCCGCTCATGTAGCCAACTGATAGCATAAAGATTACATAGTTTTTGGCTTGTCTTTGACAGCTGTCATGCAGGGAAAATCTTGGATTCCTGGAGTTCTAGACAGATCAACTCACAGTGTTTCTGGAGGTGGAATCTTGTTAGCACTGTAGATTTGCCTGGGACAACTCAGCACTGCTGTACTTGTGGCTTGTTTTCCTGCCCAGTTGGTAAAATGCTTCCCATAAACTTTTTCAGGTATAATTTATTCTGTCCTTCTAAAACCATCGAGTTCCTTAATGACTAAGTTTAAACAGTGGCACCTCATGCAGGTGGATGGTGGAGTCATGTTTGCCTTCCACTCGAGGTGGCCAAGATGTTGAGAGTTTGGGATTTTCCTCTTTTTTTTCCATGCTGACATATGAGATGAAAATAATGCTCCTTTTTTCCAACAGTTTTTCTGCTCTCTAGGCTGAAACTGAAGTGCATGGAGGAGGGAACAGGTGTGGTAGTGGAGCAGAAGGTCGAGTGTTTGCAAGGACCAGTGGCAGGTTTAGCGAGGATGAATTCTGGCCAGGTTTGACTTGTGCAGCAGTTGAGAGGTAATGGCTGGCTCTAATTGGTACCCAGGGTGACTCTGTGGGCCAGGGGCACTGGCAGCTCACTCACTGGTTAATGTAACACCGTTGGGGCCAGCAGAACAAAGGTGCATGAGGCAACGCATTCGAGACCTGCTGGGGGAAAACTGGGAATTGCTGAGGACATCTCCTTTAGAAAGTGAATCATTAAATAGCTCAGGAGTGCCCTAAAAGCTCACCTTGAGAGAACACTTGCAATAAAGGGAGGAAATGGTGTATTCTGCAGCTGAAAATGGACTGTGTGGTTTTGTTAATATGGCTGGCCTCAGTGACTGCTGCTTTTTGCTGCTTTTGAGAAGGAGCCGTGGTGTATTTAGAAGATATTTTGGAACAGCAGCTAGAAATAATTTAGGGAGCTCTCTGCACTAAGCACAAGGCAAGACAGTAAATTTAAATGGATTAATCTGTGTAATGGTTTGAATTATGAACAATTTACTGGAAGCCCCTGTCTTCACACCATTCTAGTGTTCAGCACGGAACGTGATTTTCATGAGGCCCTGGCACAGGCTGCCCACAGAAGCTGTGGCTGCCCCTGGATCCCTGGAAGTGTCAAAGGCCAGGTTAAAAAGGCCTTGGAGCAACCTGGGATCATGGGAAGTGTCCCTGCCCATGGCAGGGGTGAGCTTTAATGTCCCAACACAAACCATTCTGGAATTCTGTGACAGTGGTGCCCTAGCGGTCATTCCTGCAGTTAAGCCTTTTACAGATGCTCCATGAGCACTGGTCTTCAGGGGCAGAACTGCCCAGTCCTCCAGCAAGGTGGAACACGTGCTCAGCTCTGCATCTGCTGTGTTCTTGGTGCTCATGCAAATAACCTTAATTCATTCCCTGGCTGGTGATGGCCATGAGGTTGAGATTCAGCCATGAGGGTAAGAACGAGGTCAGTTTCTTGGCAGACAGTGGGGTGGCCATCCATGCTTGTGGAATATGATGAGATGGTGGCTGGCTAGAGACACCAGCAGGAAAATGTAGGTGCTTTTATGGTCACAGCTACTGGGAGTGTCAGTAAATGTACAGCAAGGCTTGTTCTGAGCCCTGTACAAAATGTGTAAAAGCACAGCAGGGGTTTTTTGATTCCCAGCAAATCGAAGTTGGAGTTGTAGAAGTACTGAAGAAAGTCAGTTGCTTAACTTTCAAAACATTTGGAACATCCAAAGGAAATCAGATGTGTGGATGGCTTCTGCTTGGAATGTGCTGCCCATGACTTCAGATGATGCCAGATCGTGGCATCTTGTAGCCAGACTTGGTTGGGAGAGAAGAAGGGTCTGTACCATTTCTTCATGGGCTGTTGCCAGTGGTTTGTGGCAGTCTGTTTTAAAAAAATACCCATTCTATAATAGAAAAATGCTTAAGCTGAAATCAGATTATTTAAGAAGTTAAAATTTCCAAGTGCTTTCATCTGCTGTGAGAAGTAATTCTCACAAAGGATTTGGGAAAGTACTGGCACTTTGCTTTCTGTGTTGGACCTTGGTGTTTGCTGCTTTCTCATGCTGAAAAGGTTTAATTCTTAACTACAAACCCCTACTCAAGTGACTCCACACCATCCCTTTGAACTTTCCTAAGGGGAATAGAGCAACAGCAACACAAAGAACAAACCCAGGCCCTCGAGGGAGCATCATCTGGTTTCAGTTTTATCATGCTTTTTGTCTGAGGAATAGAGAGTTTCATTGCACATAACCTGTTCCAATTAACAGCTCAGATCTTGATAATCCCTAAAAACTTAATTTAGGCATAGCATTTTATTGGTCTGGATTAATTGTGCTACTTTTATCACAGATAATAATATGAAAGAGATGTATATGTAGTTTGTATTTCTAGGTCAGGAGCACATCAAGTTATTAAAATATCCTCTTGTCAGTTGATAGCTATACATGTCTTTCAGCCATGTTCCTTTAAAGTAGGGTAATATGTACTTAAGAAAACTAATTACTATCATTATGAAGAGAAACAGTGGGTGTGATGAGACTCTACAGTGGTTTGTCCTGCAAGCTGAGCTCTGAATCCTGACTCTCCCAAGCCTGTTGGAGCAGGGGGAAGGGGTCCTGTGTGCTGGGGAAGCTTAACTGGGTGCAGGTCTGGTGGATGTGCAGAATGTTCCCCTGCAGATGCACTCAGTATGTCTGTACACAGATTTCAGTGTGCTTCTCCAGTCTGGTTTTTGACAACCTCATGATAATGTCAGGTTTTGTCTTCTGGAGTAATTGCTGGGAGATGGAAGCATTTCCATTTTTACTTTCTCTCGACCTTTTCTCGCTGTAAGATTTTTTTTCGTGTGTGACTTCAGATAGAAGTTATGAACTGGAGGCAATTAAATTTGGGTTTTTAAAATGCTTTCAAATACCTTCCCCAAGGAAATAGTGAAAGAATAAAATATTACAGGGCAATAGTAATAAATCTATCTATGTTATTCTAAATCAGTGGGATATTAGTCGGTAATGCTGACTAAATCCCTTGAGGAGGAAAATGAATGTTTTGTGTTCTTACTTTAATCACTCAGTTGGAATCCTAATGCAGAGCTAAGGCTGGGTAATGCTTCCGGTTTCCTCCATCTCACTGGTGGCAAAACACCTAGAATGGCTTTTTGCAATTTTTAATGCAATTTGTAGCAGTCAGTTAATAGGGATGTTTTTCCTCCTTCTACAACTGAGTGAGAAGGTGACGCTTTGGTCTTCTCCGAGTGCAGCACTGGCCATGAGACAGAGTCTGGTAACAAAGCTGCTGCTAAGTCTCCTCTCTGCTGTTACTAAATTCAGCAGATATGGGGTGCAGCTCTTGGGTAAAATGTTACATTCTAAAGCAAATTATGTTTAGACCTGTTTGTAGAATTTCCCTGGGAGATGTGTAAGCTTGCATGTGCTGGAGTGTGAAAGTGCTGTTGATCTATTATCAAAGAATGAAATGGGTGTTAGGGGTGATTTGCTTGGGTATTTTCTCATGTTTCGTATGTTGCTTTATGAAACCAGGTGAGTAGGTACATTTGATTTTTTTTCTTTAGTTTCTGCAGAAAAACATACTAATTTTCAAAACTGGTTTTCTTTATAGTAAGTGAATAATACTTGTCACCTGTTTCAGATTCTGTGTGGGACTGGGCTTGGCTTTGATGGTCCGTTCTGTTTTGGTCCTGTGTGGTGGTGGAAGTTCACACAAAACCCCAGCCTGCGGAGTTCAGTCGTCTTCTCACAAAATCCTGCAACAACTTTCCCTTGAAGAGGGCTGCATTCCAACCCTCCTCCTTTCACAACATTTTAACATCTGACAGGAGTGTAGAAGCTGCTAGCACCAGCAGGGAAAATTGTTCTGGCATACTTAGGTGTAGCTGCCAATGATGCATTTCCTTATCTAGAGAGCTTTCTGATTAAAAAGTTGTAGCCAAGCTGGGCTGAAGCTGCCCCGAGCAGGGTTACTTGGGGCTGCTCACATTCAACCTTTGTGTTCCTTGTGTTATCCCCATCTTGCTGTCTTTGCACTTGGGAAACTCTCCTCCCAAGCTTGCTTCTGGCTTGTGTCCTGGTGGGCTTGGAGTTCCAGTTCTGGTTCCTGCAGAGGAGGAGGGTTGTGTTGGTGATCTCCATGGAGGAGGAGGGTCAAGATGGTGATCCCTGGAGAGCCTGAGGGTCATTCTGTGATGCCCACAGGAACAGGAGGCTCGCTCTCGTGATCTTGTTGAAAGAGGAGGGTGGTTGTGGTGATCCTTGCAGGGGAGGAGGGTTGTTCTGCTGATCCACATGGAGAAAGAGGGTCCTTCTGGTGATCCCCATGGAGTAGGAGAGTTGTTCTGGTGATCCCTGCAGAGGAGGAGGGCTGTTGTGGTGATCCCCATGGAGTAGGAGGGTCCATGTGGTGCTGTTACTACAAGATTGGGCATCAGCTCCGTGTTACTCTTTGTAAGGGTGACGTATCTAAATGCTGTGATTCACCTGTGACGGCTGAGCGAGGTTGCAGAGTCGCCCAGCGCCGCAGTTCTCCTGCGATGCAGTGGTGCCTGTCCCTGCTGTGACACCAGCTCCTGTCCCCCGCTGTCCATGCCCCGGGCTGTGGCAGCGCTCGGCTCCTGCCGCCATGGCCGCAGCCGCGCGCTGGGGCCCCCTGCTGGGCACAGGTGTCAGTGCACTTTGTTACCAAATGATGTCACGGGCCTCGGTCCATGACGCCAGCGTGACGTCAGCCCCGCCCCAGCCAATCAGCGCGGGGAAGGTTGGGGCGGTGACGTAAACTGCCCTAGCAACAGTCGGCGCGGCGCCGCCCAATCAGAAAATAGCTGTGGGCGGCCGTGAGCCAATGGGAGGCGGCGGAGGAGGACGGCGGCAGGAGGCAGGGCCCCTCAGGCTCCCTCCGATAAGATGGCGGCGGCGCTGGCGATGGCGGCGGCCGCGGCTTTGTCTGCGCCCAGCGCCTGAGCGCGGCCCCGGCCCGGGCGGCCGCTCCGCTCCGAGCAGCGGCGGCGGAGTCATGACCGCAGAGCCCGT
>VXBT01008210.1:1279627-1359678 GCA_013400235.1 Oriolus oriolus | reverse complement strand
GAAGCTCCGCCGGGCCCGCGCCCCGTGCTGGGCACACGCATCGGCCGCCACCGCCGGGCCGCTCCCTCCGGCCGCGGGGCTGACACAGAACGGCAGTAACTGACAAACGCCCGTAAAGTCAGGCTGAGAGAGGCGCCATGTTAAACTATTAATAAATAGTTGTCTTTGTGTGCTTTCGGTTTTGTCCGAATCCCTGGCGGTCTGACCCCCGCAGTCCATCCCCCACAGACACGCCGCGTGCCTGAGGCGCTACACAAACCATGAGGTGTTGTCACTTGACCCTCACAAATGCTACACATATCTTCAAACCGTGTTAGAGAAGCATCACTGTACTCATCACTCTGGCTTCAGTACTGAGCCTTGGGTAAAGTTTTTTCTGCGGCCATATTTGTGTATCTTCAGCTCCCGCCTTATTTTGAGTAGTTCATAACTACTGTGTCATTTTAGACAGAAGTTAAAGGGATAGTGGTTTTTCTCCTCTTGTATATTGGTTGTTTTGGAAGCCTTAACATTTCCAATTAGGAATCTACAAAAAGGGGGTTTTTGATCGTTATCGTCGTTGTTGATGTTGATCACATGCTGATGTAGGTCATGAGCGTTGCAAATACACGTTATTTGGTGCATGACTTCTCAGCAGTTAGCAGTTTCTTCTGCATGTATTTTCTCCCTTTTTTTGTAAGACAGGGATTGTCCATCTCTCATCCTTTCTCCTCCTCACTCCCGCTTTCTCCTTTCTGTGTTCTTAAAGCACTTTGACGGTTCAAACAACTTCTTTTGTTGGAGTGATTATCTTGTTTTCTAGACTGAACTGCTAATTAAGAGGCTTTCTCCTTTTTATTCTCCAGCCCTTGAAAATCTAGGGTAGAGTTTGATTTTTGTAGAACAAAAAGATCTGAGTTACTAATATTTATGGTCTGCTTTGCAGTCACCATTAGTATTTTATATTCTGAAAAATGCTCTTCCATTAGAACCGCTTCGCTTTTTGTTTTATTGTGATTGTCATATTTTGTTGCCTGTTGTCCATAATCTTGTTTGCCTTTTTTTGAACCGCTTGGTCCTGGTCTATAACATGAAGGATTTGTACTTAACCCTTTCCATATTCTTATGTTGTCATTAGTGCAACAATTATTGTTATTACCTAGGGGCTGCTTCAGTCCGTGCTTTGGAGGAAGAGGATACAGAAGCTCATACATTTTCCATGGAATTTTTTAGACTACCTGCAGAGAGGATTGGATTATTTCAGATAATTTGTGATCTTGAAGATCAGAAAGCATGGCCAGAGTAGATCTGAGACTGTGTGCAGTCTTTGGGTGGGATCTGCCCACAGAGTAAGCAGCCCTGTCACAAACTGCTTTTAAGTGGATGGACATAAAAATTTTTTGATGCTCCAAACTTTCCTTCTGTTCATGAACTCAATTCTCATTCCGTTTAAATGTTTGTTACAATTCCCATCCGGTGTAGAGCTCATCTTGAGCAGTTTGTACTTCACAAGATCTGTGCCAGGATTTGGGCATGGCATTGCAGGGTCCCAGCATTTCAGGGTTGTGGTGAACACATTGCATGGGCTTTTCCGTGTTTTTGTCCATTCCAGTTCTGCTTAAAATTGGAGTTGGAGAGAAGGAAATGCGAATGAAAAAGAAAAACACACCCTGTCTTTCTCTGTTTTGTTCCCATTTCCCACAAGTCCTGTTGGCTGTCAGCTGCTTGCATTTCTGTCACTTCATCCTCTGCCCTCTGCAGTTTTGCCCACGTCAGAAGTGTGCAGAAATAAAGGACTGGGGGATGGCTGTTAGAATTCTTGGGAAGATGTGGAAAAAACTGAATTTGGATGAAAAATCTATTCCCAGCAGTTGTGAAAGATTGACTTACAGTGTTTCAGAGGAAAATGATCAATCTATACTAGTCTTCTCCCGGAGAAGTTTTGAACTATTATTATAAGGAATACTTCTGTTTAATATTAAGATCCTAGGAGTCTCCTATGTCCCGAATGAGAAATTTAGAATGATGAAAACTGGAGTAACTTACTCAGAAACTTTAAAAAAGTGCTGCCTCTGTAAATATTTATAAAGATGTCCTAATAACTTTTACCCCAAAAGCTTCTTTTTTTTTTGCCTTGTCCTTTTCTTTTAAAGGGGAGGAATCTTTATCATAGTGACCTAACCCATTCCTGCCAGTTCATACATGGCACAAAATAAGCACAGCAATAGGAAAAGAAAACAAGTTTTGAATCTTCCTCACTTGAACAATGTGGTAGTCAATGAATGTAGAATTTTTTTTCTTTTTTAAGTTAGCAAAATAAGCTTTGTTCTTGGGGTTTTTTTAATCCAGGCTTTTCACCTGGCATTATGATATTCGTCATTTGGTTTTAAAGTTTTTATTCAATTGTCTGCATTTTTGAGTCAGCTGAATGTCTTTGTTCTGAGTGATATTGCAGGGTTGCTTGAGGTGTGTTACTTGATGCCTCAATGATATAATTGGAAGTAAGTCAACACCAATCTTCTGTATTCCCTAAAGGGACAGTGTAAGTTCTCTGTCTTCCACACTGTTCTGGAGTAGGCCTAGGCAGATTCTTTGGTTCTTCCTGAAGAAGAGCAAAACTGTGTCATCTTCAGTGCCAGGTGTGCCCCAGAACCAACATCTGCAGCACTTAAATGAAATTCTCAGGGAGAGGAACTTAGTGCAGAGACTTTGTTATTTCTGGTTTTGTACAGTACTGTCTGTTAGGGCTTTGGAAACTTAGAGTCAAGGTCTTTATAGGGCTCAACTGAAGGTGTCTTCATTTTCTAGGAAATAATTTGGTGTGACAGAGGGATGTGTAATACAAATTCTGCAGCAGGGTGACCTTAACATTGTGGGAATTTGAAATTCTCAGTTCTGTTATAGATGAACTTGTACCCTCTGCTTGAAGGATGGAAAAGGTAGTGCTTTTTATGTGCCTATACCTCACCAAAAGAAAATATCAAAGTAATGCCAAAATGTGCTGTGTTCACCACAAAAACAAATGTCTGCAGCCTGTGACCAGGTACATTTTAAAATGGATTACCAGAAGTGCCTTTTATAAAGGGAAGGCCTAAGGATAGTGCTGAACCTGATGAAATCACATTTTGTATCGCTAGAGCTCAGCTCGTGCCTGCAGGTGATTTGGAAACATGAATCAGTTCATGGATGGGTCAGTGGCAGGTTGTTCCCTTGGTGTGGCAGCAGGAGAAAGAGTAAATTGTAGAAATTCAGTGGCAAATATAATGGAAGGTCTTATGTTGACTTTAAAAGAGGCGAAGTGTCTTGATTTATTTACTAAAGGAGGAGCATAAAGCTTTCATAGTTTGTGATGAAATGTAGTTGTCACTCAAGGTGGGTGATGGATCAATTTGTGTTGGGTTTTTTTTTTTGTTAGAAAAGGAGCAAAACCTTGAAAAAATCAAGAACTTGATGACACAGGTGGCTGACCAATGTCAGCTGTAGTGCTATTGAAGCAGTTTATTTGCAAGTCCAAAAGCTGCATAGTTGTAGAAATTTCTGTCTGAGTAGGTCCAAACTGTAGGTTTTAATAGGTTCAGCCTAGAAGCTTTGTTGGGCAAATGCATCTGTCATGTAAAGCAAAACTAAAAAATAGGCAATATATTTGGGACTGAGATGGCTTTCATCTTGTAAAATGAAAACCTGTGCTTTGGGTGAGCTACAACCCTTAAAGCTGTGGCAACTGTGGTTGGGAATATGTGGGAGAGCTGAAGGGCCCGGCTTTGATTCTCAGGCAGAGTTTGTACTGAAGGATGTTTCGTTGAGAATCTCTGATCAGCTCCGGAGAGCAGAAGGCAAATGAAGCAGAAGGCATTTTTAGAGTTAGAGGGCTCTGATGCTCTTGGTCGTGGGGCCCTTCCTTCCCTTCACACAGACTGTGTTTAAACATTTTAAATACAGCTTGGTTTGTATGTTACATGTGCTAGACTGAGCTTCCTTTCCTCATCAGAGTAAGGTGTGCACTTTGTCATGATTTTTGTCTCATACAGGTGGAAATGCTGTGTTTAGATTTTCAAGTGGTGGCTTCAGTCTTTTTCAGCTTGCAGGACATTTCACTGTTGGAGTTACGCTTCTGTGTGGCATTGAAACTAATCTAACAATGAAATTGTTGGTCTTACTTTTGCCTTGTGAGTTTGTGGTGATGTTGCTTGTTTGGGTTTTTTTATGATCCCATTAAAGAAACAGGTTAAAAACAAAGTTGGTTTTTTCCACTTCTTAGTGAATGAAGTGTGATAACTCACACCATGTCAATAGAAAGAAATTGTGTAATCTTCCTTGAACAGAATAAAGGGTCTCTTAGTGACTTTGAACTGTTGCTTTCTCATTCCCCTTGTGTGTCTGGAGGAAGATAATTCTGTTTACTTGTCTGAACCTGTTATGCTATATTTAAGCTCCAAAATTACTTCATTCACATCAGTGAGTGTCTTCAACTGTACCAGGTATCGCTTGATTAAGCCCCTGTGGATTTAAAGTCAGTTCTAAACAAAGTAAAAAAGTGAGTATGTGTTAGCGAAGTGTTACGTACAGAATCTCTGATGAAGTGCTAGATGCACTTTTCAGTCAGAGCTTTAGTGTTCAGGTATTTTCTGATGTATCTGATCTAGTAAGTTGAATGTGGTACAGTTCCTCTAAACACAGGAGAAGTGCTTTACTTTGATAATGGTCAAGCACAGGCAGGTCACCCAGAAAGGTTATGGGGCCTCCATCTGTGGAGTCACTTGGAACCTGGCTGGGCATTTTCCTGGGTCACCTCCTGTGCTTGTGCTGGGGATTGGACTAAGAGATCTCCAGAGGTCCCTTGTGTGGAATGGAGGAGAAAGGAGAGGACTGAGAGTGTGGATGGCATCAGGTGTGTGCAGGGTGTGAGGGTTTGTGTCCTTGAGCAGTAGAGCTGGTTCATGCCAACAAGAACAGATTGTGTGAATCCTGAGAGGAAAACCTCACTTGGTTTGGCATAATTGGCGTGTCAGTGTAAGTAAGGTCCAAAATATGAATCGGATCTAGGATTTACAGTGTCATGTTGCTTTTACCTGCAGAAAACCATTGCTGAGTTAAAAAACAACCACTGGGATGAAGTGCTCTGTTTCCCCACCATTATAAAGCCATATTTTGCTTGTTCAAGTAACGGTAGGCTGATTTTATTTTCTGGTTTTGTGTTTTTTCAGAGAGGTGTAGGTTTCTTAGGACATGGCAGATGTGTTCACTCTTTTTTTTTTTAATTGGGATAAGAAAATAAATAGCTTCTACTGGAGGTTTTATCTTCTTTCACTCTTTCCCACAGCTTTAAGCTATTTCATTCACGTGTGTTCAGCCATAATATTGACATGTTTTATGTGAAACAACAACATCGCTCTGCCCTTGCAACTGAAATGTTAGAATTGGGCTTATTCTAACCCTTTTCCTTCTCATCAGGAAAAGCTTTTGTGAAGATTTGCAGGTGACAGAATACTGGCCTGATTATATCAAGGCTTAGGAATAGTCTCCCTTCCTACCATCCTAAATAAAATATTGAGACTTTTGCTGTGGGTTGTTGGGTTTCTACTGTTCACACAGGGATACAGTCTGAAGCAGAGGATGGCAGTCTACAGACCAGCAGTTTAAAAGTACATCTGGTTTTATTTTTCTTTAATTATTTTTCCTAAGGACTGTTTAATAGTTGTTTTGCAGTGTTTCATTTCAGTTTCAAAAGCAAAAAATGACTGAGACTTAACTTGAAGCAACTGTAAACATGAATTTTAAAAGCTTGTGCCTTGAACTATTTTAAAAGTTTAAACAGAAAAATCTTAGACAGGTATTGAACTTAAGGAAGGCATATGCTTAAAAAAAGCATATTTGTCAATGCTGGGATAGATAAAAGCTGGAAAGGACTCCTGTGTCACTTCAGGAGCCACATGAAATGCAGATTAGGGACACTTGTTTAGACTAATAGTTGGTAGGTATTTGTTTAAAGAAAATGCAGCTTTCATATTATTGTTCCAGATGTTGATAATAACTGGGACATTTCCTCACTTCCACTTTTAAAGTGTCTGAAGAAAGCAGATAGAAACTGAGTGCAATAACAAGGTTTAAGGTTTTCAGTGCAGTTTCACGGGATAATCCAATGTGTTCTGGGTTTGCTGCTGCAATGGTCAGTGCTGCTTCTTCCACTGCCCTGGTTATGAATTCTCATCACCTCACCTGCCTTCAGAAGAAATACGATCATGTGAATGTGTGACAAGTTGGATCCAAATGAAAACTGTTCCTTAAAATTTTGTTTGTCCAAGGTGATGTGATTTGCTTTGGGGAAGCACAATCATCAGCTAGCACAGGGGGTGTGGTGGTGTTGATGGCTTAAGAGGCCAACCTGGAAACAGAGACTAGACAGGGGTAAGGAAATAAAGGTGGATATTTATTGGAAAGGCCTTCAGAGGCACACCCTGGGCAGGCCAAAGGCTACACCCAAGATGGGCAACAAGTCACAAGTTCTTCACGCTTTCATAGGTTTGGGCCATTTGCATAAATTCGCCAATTAAACTTTAGCTAATGATGGAACTGCCCCTCAGCTCGCCCCCCTTCTCAAGGTGCTGGGTTACACATTTTGGGCCTGGGACGGGCTGGGTGTCCTTGCAGAGCAGGCCTGGAGAGGCTTTGTTATGTCTGTGTGAGCATGAGAGAGCAGCAGCTGCCAGGCTGCAAGGCAGCTCAGAGTCACACACTGGGAATACAGAATTTGAAAAAATATAACAGTTAAAACCTAAGGCATCAGTGTGATGGGTGCCCACTGTCACTGCCCCTCCTCAGCTGGGCAGGGGAGGGAGGGCACAATGAAAAGTTCAGGTTGAGATAAGGATAGGGCCATCACTCAGCAATTGCCATCACAGGCAAAACAGGCTCTGCTTGGGGAAATCAGCTTAATTTATTACCAATCAAATCAGAGTAAGGTAATGAGAAATAAATCCCCAGTGTTAAAACACCTTCTCCCCACTCCTCCCTTTCTCCCAGGTTCAACTTCACTTGATCCTCTGCCTCCTCCTCGTGAGCAGTGCAGGGGGATGGGACTGGGAGCTGTGGTCAGCTCATCACCCTGCTTCCGTGCTCTAGTGTGGAGTCCCTCCCATGGGAGATGGTTCTTTGTGGACTTCTCCCGTGTGGGTCCTTCCCATGGGCTGCAGCTCTTCACGAACTGCTCCAGTGTGGGTCCTTTTCCATCCTATGGGGTTCAGGAACAGACTGCTCCAGCACAGGCTTCCCCTGAGCTCACAGCCTCCTTCGGGCATCTCCCTGTGCTGGTGTGGGGTCCTCCATGGGCTGCATCTGGGTCTCTGCTCCCCTGTGGACCCCCACGGGCTGCAGGTGGATCTCTCTGCTGGCCCTGGAGCACCTCCTCCCTTCCTTCTTCCCGGGCCTCGGTGTCTGCAGGGTTGTTGCTGTCACATACTCGCTCCTCTCTCCCAGCTGCTGTTGTGCAGCAGGCTTTTTTCCCTTCCCAAGTACATAATCCCAGAGGCACTACAGGCACTGCTGATGGGCTCAGCGTTGGCCAGCAGCGTGTCCCTCTTGGAGCAGAGTGGTGTTGGCTCAGTTGGACATGGCAGAAGCTTTTGGCATCTCTGCACAGAAGTTTGTCACCCCCCACTACCAAAACCTGGCCACACAAACCTGGTACAGGTAAGAACGTCCAAGGGGACAGCTCTCAACAGCCAGATGGAATGAAGTGTGTTATGTCTAGATTAGGACACAGCCTGTCTGGCTCTTTATTTATTCTAATTATTTGTGGACTCATTTAAAGGTAATTTGCCTACTCTGGATGTTTTGTTATCCTGCAAGGGCCAGACATTTATTGTTTGCTTTTTCAGCACTTGCTCTGAGTGTAGGTGAGGAATTGTATGTTCCAAGGTAGTTCCCAAGGTCACAAATCAGGTTCTTGGCCAAACCAATAATAGCAGGGCGCCTTCCCTTTCAGTCCTGGTTTAATTACGCTGAACAGTGTTGAAATAACTCTACAGTGATGGGGAAACCATTTGCTTAGAAAAGTCCGGTCTGAAAACACTAATAAATACTGTGGGGACTGTCAGTGTAGAGGAGTCTGCTTGCCTCAGTAGTGCTTCAGAGATGGTTCTATGTTTTTAGGCTCCTATGTTTTGTTAGAAACCACACGTTTGTAGGTTGTGATCAATTTAATAGTGACTGGGTCTGTACTGCCAAGAATAAGCATTTTGCAGTACAAACTTTAAAAAAAAATGATTATTATTCTCAAGTATAAATGTGTGACATAAAATCACTTTTGTACGAAACCAGGTAAAGTGTTGCCCTAAATTAACACTTCTCTCTAGTGAAGTATAGTAAGTGTAACACCTTTACTTAGATTTGACCTGGTATTCCTTAACAAAGGCTTATGGTACAAAATGATGAATAATCAAGAGAAAAAGCAAGTTGAGAAGATGCATTAGTTTGTATAATAGTTTTTGATTGGTTGTCAGCAAGAACATTCTGCTCTGAAAATGATAAGTTTAGGTTAGTTAGGATAAGAGTTAATAAATGATAGTAGATAATGTTCCAAGTGTTAGTCACAAAGACACGTGCATACTATTCTGAATTTGTTTTGTATTGACAGCAGTAATACTAAACTCATCTATAGTTCCCATTTTCTTTCTAAAATGCTGTTACCAAAACAAGTTATTTATAAACTAAATGAGCAGTATTCCACGTGTGGCTTTTTCTTCTTGTTGTTTTTACTACCAAAAATGTACTTTCTTGTGGCCTTTCTAAATGTGCTTTATTTCTTCAGACCATCTGGAACGGATATAAAATCTCTTTATATGCTTTTACTATCAAATAATTCTGAACAACTCTAATTTTTTTTTCACTTAATGCGAGTAAATTGTCATTAAATCTCCTTTCTAAAGGAGAGCATGCAAGCTGTTAAGACTGCAGTGTACCATTATCATCTTCTGTAATGTTTTCCAAGTATGCCTTCCATCCATGAGAAAAAGGGAAGCCCAAGATTAGGGAACTGGCAGTTGTGTAGCAGCGTGAGTCCAGTAATTAGAGGGAAAGACTTTTGGACAGATTGAGAGAAAAATTTTAAGGTACTCTTGAGAGTTAAAGAGCTTTGTTCCGCTCTTTCAGGCTTGCTCGAGTGATTGATGGTACATATGTAGGCTCAAAAGAAAAGTGCCCTTCACTCATGCAGAAAATCTTTTCATTGCAAAGTGCTATTTTGTTTTATTTTGAGTACCTCAGGAGATTTAAAGAAATTGCAGGTGATTTCTTTTTTAAATGGATGGTTTACGCTGTTTTATGTGGTAATTCTCACTGGTTGGAATAGTCACTGGCATTGATGTGAGGATACCCTTCCACTCGCTGCTCAAGAGGGCACTCACCTTCACATCCTTCTGAGAAAATGGGATTTTTTTTAGCAATAACAGTTAAATTGAAAGTCAGTAGTTAATAAATGGATGTGTTCAGAGAAATGGTAGTGATGGTAAAGGCGAGTGCTCCGGTTGATTATTCAGATATTCCTATGACCAATAAAACAGGCACAGAAAATGTAATTTCTTCTTGCTATTAGAAGACTATTTTGAAATTCATGGGGAAACATTGGGAAGGGTGGAAGCCTTTATCCTTCAGCTGGGCTCACTTGTGCTGGGGGTAGGGGTAGGTCAGCGGTGGGAAAACCGTCTGGAGCAGCAGATAAGGCGTGATGAGTCAGGACAGATGAGCTGGCAGATTCCAGAGGGCTGATAGGAGGGGAGGGGGCAAACAGCTCAGTGGCAGCTTCTGAACGGGGAATGAACACCCTTGGCCTCAGTCAGGGCAGCTGGAAAAGCCTTGTCCTGGGAAATTGTAGGAGTTTTGGGAGGAGAAAACCTGAAATAAACCATGTAAAGTGCCAGGGAGTCACATGGAGGTGATGAAATGGAACAGCTTTTTAAGGAAAGCCTGGGATTGAGGTGTTGCTTTTTACTGTAATCAGTAAACGTGCACAAGACTAACAGTTCCTGGGGTCTAAAAGTGTCCAGTGCAAGTTCCTGGG
This sequence comes from Oriolus oriolus, assembly GCA_013400235.1. Taxonomy (NCBI): domain Eukaryota; kingdom Metazoa; phylum Chordata; class Aves; order Passeriformes; family Corvidae; genus Oriolus; species Oriolus oriolus. The sequence goes on along the minus strand of VXBT01008210.1, from coordinate 1,349,645 downwards.
GTCTAAAAGTGTCCAGTGCAAGTTCCTGGGGTCTAAAAGTGTCCAGTGCAAGTTCCTGGATACTGTTTTTTATGAATTAATCATCAGCACTCAAACAGGTCAAGGAATGATTGGGTCCTGTATGGTTGTTTCTTGACAAAATTAACACAATGTAACATGTATGTAGATGTTAGATCACGTGTATCATGTGATGATAAATGTTAGATTTAATAAAAGTTTTGCATCAGTTTTGTCGTATTCAGTGGACCTGTCATATTCACTGAACTGTTCCCTGGCACATTCACTGTCATATTCAGTGCACCTGTTTGTTTCTAAGTTTGCAGGTGAAACTCTTCTGTTAGTTCTCATGGTTTATATCCCAAAGGTTTATTACTTTTGGTAATAAAATAAAGATTTTACTATTCTTACCTGTATGGCTTCTGACAAGTAGAATATTAATTTTTTTGCTGTCTTCATGTCATAGCAACATTACCAGTCAGACTTTCTTTAATTTTGTCGATAACTGTAAACAGTAAAAATGACTTAAAATAGTCTTTTTATTATGAACAAATTCCTTAGTGCTTTTTTGTCAGTAAGGCTGCACCTACTATTTTACTCAGTATTTAGCAAAATTATATGTTTTTTATTTGCTCTGATATACTCTTGCAGAAACAAATGTTTAAATCTCTTTAAACATTGGATGTATTAATTGAGATTAAACATCATTTCTTTCAGGCTTGATAAATTGGAGTGAGATATGTAAGTAACTCTAAGTATTACTTGTATTTTAACAGTGAAAGCAAGTTGAATACTTTGGTACAGAAACTCCATGACTTCTTGGCTCACTCATCAGAAGAATCTGAGGACACAAACTCTCCTCCAGCATTATCTAAAAACAAGAGTATAGGTAAAGAGACGTTTTATGTTTATTTTCAATGTATATGCGATTCTAAAGTCAAATAACTTGATGTTGTTATTTCACTATATCACACTTCACTGGGGTATAATGAAGCCTTAATGTGATTTAAGTGGTGATATCTTGATAAATACACAATAGGCCTTTGATGCAATATTTATTTCAGCTCTGAATCTTTCTAAAGGTAAAAAAATCTAATCTTCTGGTAATTTCCCTTCTATGAAACACAAGATAACAAACACACATGTTTGCTGTGCTAGGAGTTCCTTATTCAGTGTTCCTGAATTTATAAATGCAGTATCTTGGTTTTTCTGCTGTGGTAAAGCTCTTGCAGTCCTTGTAGGTGTGCAAGAAGTTCTGGAGATTATGCTTTCATAGTAATTTGAAAAAGATTTCTACATGTAATCTGGAAGCATTTGAAAAGAAAATAATACTTTAAAAAAAGCTAGAGTCCTACACTAGGTCATAATTGAGATTGGAAATTTTTACTTCTAAGTTAGAAATAGGTAACGAAGTTTAAACACTTTGATGACAGTGATTAAAAGTGAAATTATTTCGTCAGTACTGAATAAAATCTGATTCCAAATTTAACTGGTTAAATTTGTTTCTCACTTTAAACTGGACTGGATACAGGTGGAAAACCTTTCAATCTCTACTGTTTAATGAGCTAAAAGTTGTGTTGATGTGGTGGAGTGCAGGAGAATGAAAGTGTGCTGGCTGTATTACAGAGTTTATTTTCAAACTCCTGTTGTCTCAAGTAATATCTTCCATGGGTTTTCTGGCATGTAGTTTTTATCTTTTAATGTTTTGTTTAGAGGGAGTCTGCTGCCTGTGGCACTCACCTCCTCATGTCAGCATCAAACCGAACTGTTAGCATAGGAAAAAGAAGCTACTTATATGATGCTTCAGCAGAATAGTAAAATAAACTGTGATGTAGATGCATCTCGAAGTAAAATTTTGCTGAGGAGCACACTGGGAAAAAGAAATCTTCTCCCTTTATCCTCTGTAGTTCAAAATTAGCATTTGGTTCCTTGCCGTAAAACACAGATTGTCTTTGAAATGGATACACTTGCAAATTCATAGCAGACATATTTTAGTGTTGGTTTTGAGATCTAAAAGAACATATTAAAGTTGAAGAGTCAGGATTAAACACTTAAATATTAGGAAATGCCAGAATTAATTGTGCAAATTTCCTTCCCCTCCCAATGTTCTCTGCATAATGAAAATGTCTTTAGCAACTATGCTTGCTTTTTTTTTAATCCACAGGATGCTCATTGCAAGCAGAAGTTACGGGTGTAACTGGGGCCAAATCAGATTTATTTAGTAATGGATCTTGTTTTGTTGCAGCATTTGGAGGATATGTGAACTATTGGGTCGAGTGTTGTGAAGAGGGAGATGATGATGTAGGTGGTTAAGTGTGGTCCAGGAGGGCTGGATGTTAGAAATCAGTTGGGTATTAGCTGAAACTACTTCATACCCTAAACTTATGTCCCTGCCACACACGGAGGTCAGTTAAAACAGGAAGCAGTACTTGCTTTATAGCCTTAATAATATTCCTTTATCCCCTCTGCGCTGGAACTGGATGTCTCCCTCCTCTCCACTGCATGGGTGCCAGCGGGAGAGTCACGGAGAGCTCAGGAGAGCCAGACTGGCTGTTCTTGTTCCAGGAGCTCAGCTGCTGCCCTGGAGCGGCAATCCCAGGGGAAGCCCTGCTCTGTGGTAGCCCTGGAGTGGCTGGGGCAGGAGCAGCCGGGTCAGAGGCTGCAGCACGCGGGGGAATTCGGTGGGCCTGACGTACACGGAGAAACTGGCACTGGAGCACGTTCAGCTGCTTTGGAAATAGCACATGGGCATCAGGCTGCCAGTCTGAGTGCAGAGTCTGCACACACTGGGGCTGCCAGAGCAGGGGGAGCTCTGCCAAGCTCTCCAAGCTGGTATTTTCCGTGGGTTTATCACTCAGGAAGAACTGGTCAAGAGTAGAAGGTGGGCAGTATCCAAGCTCCAGAAGAAATGTCACCCTCCTTTCAAATCTCAGGTTCTTCCCCTCACAATAGGGGAATGCCCTGTAATATTCTAGAGAACAAATTTCGGATACTTAAAAAGGCCAAAAGCATTGTCTGCTTCCATTTTTTATTTTCTCCTTCACATGTGGAAATGGCTGGATGATTTTCCCTGAAATTTACTCAAACAATTCAGCAGAGGTCAAATATCCAGCATTGAATTCTCTAAGTGATTCACTTTTTTCAAAATGTAGAAGAAAATGTTTTGGTTTTCCCCAAAACTGAAGTTTAAGGATAAAGAAGTTGCAGTGCTAGTAGTCTTCTGTTAAAATCACAAATACTCCTGATAAGTATCCTGTAATTATACTTCCTACTCAGTAGCATCTGTAAAATCTTGCTGTTCCTAAGCTTTTGGAGCAACTTCATACAAGAATCATTCAGTCACTGAATTCCAAACTTTCCATTTCCAGGACTGGTGGATTGGAGCAGGTGCCAGTAGGTTGCAGGTCTTTAGGCTTTATCTTCCACAGTTCCCAAGATTGAGAAATAGGAATTCTCAGTCAGAACTTGGATCAAATGAGATTTTTGTCTGTGGTTCCATGATCCCAGATTTAATACTTGGTTTCTTATGTCAAGATGTGTAAGAGAAAATACTTGTAGTAACTTCTTAGAGATCAGCAAAAAGTACACTAATGATATTATTTCTGCATGCAGTTGCACTTCCAGTGCTTCAGTGTTTCTTCACCAGCAGGAAGGCTCCCAGGGACTGAACTGAAAGGGGTTTCTGATTTATTTCTGTAAAATTTATGCCATACAGAGGAATGTCTTTTTTGTTGTGCAACAGTTTGTCTCTGAAGGTCGCGGTTATCTCTGTCCAGGCTGGTGAAACATAAACACTGCTGTGATGTGCAATGTGAAGAACTTTTGATGTTCCTTTCATTTCAGTGGACTCCTTTAATTTCTCTCCATAGGTAAAAGTAGAGAACCTAAAGGAAGCCCAGCTTCAATGGAGAACAACAGGGATGAGGTAAGAATAAAAATGCTTTTGAGTTCTAGTTTCATGTCTAGTACACAGTGGCTGAGTTCACTCTGTTGCTTTTACAAGAAATACTTAAATAATACTGTCAGAAGCACCCATTAATGTCATCACCCTTCACCCTGTTACTCAGATAACAGCAGGTACTTAGCTGTTCTTTTAGGCAAATATGCTTCCTTTCTAAAAAAATTTTAATGGACGTACTTGATCTATGTTAAACAAGAACAGAAATTTTTCACGTGGTGTTTCTTACTTCTGTCTGTTCTGCTGGAAACATTCTGGTGGACAGTATCTTAACATTGTAGAGGAAACACAAATGCCAGTGTCCTGCCTTAGTTTGCCTTCACTGCTGTAAATTCAGGTATTTTAAACTGCCCAGATCTAGTTGTGATCAGAGTGCAAAAACCGCTGAAAAAATCAGTTTTGCTCTGAAGGCAGCCAGTGCTTTCTGGCACATGAGCCACATAACAAGAGTCTGTTCTGCTGGCAATTCCTGGGTGCAGGCTGCTGCTACTCCTGAGTGCCAGAACCCTCTGGAAGGGTGTGCTGGAAAAGGGGATGATTTCTTCACATAGCATGAAGAGCATTCACAGAGCTGTGCAAGCTGCTGATTTCTGACCTGAAACTCCATAGATCCAGTTTAACTGAGCTGGCATGACTGTTGAAATTGTCACTTGTAGTTGCTGCTTTTCCTGCTGCTCTTTTTAAATTCTTTTTTTTATAAGGGTACTGGTGACTTCTGAGTTGTGTTCTAGTTAATGCAAGAAACTGTTTTTTGACAGGTCCCTTGGATACAAATGTGTTGACTTTTACAATTTTTTTTCTTGTTTTTAGGGAAGTAGTTCTTCAGAAAGAACCAAATCCTTAGGATTATCCCGTTCCAAAAGGTTGGTTTGGAAAATAAAAACAAATAAATTATTTTTTGGGTATAGGAAGCTATAGAAAAGTGGATGCACTGTGTCAAATATTTTTAGTCCTCACCAGTATAAATCCATGAAATTAGCAGAGTGCTGGTAAAGCAAATGCCTCATAGTACACTTAAAATTCAAACCATTTCTCAGGGTGAAAGGATAAGATGCTAAAGCTTGATTTTTATTAAAAAAGACAAGATTATCCCATATCTTCAGGACAAAGGAGTTTATGCAAGAGTTCCTTCAGTCTTGCTATTTGTACATGTAGGATTCTTCCAAAACTGTAACTTGGGTCACACACAGGAAAAAAGGCTTTATGTGCTTGACTGTTGGGAGAGTGCAGCATCAGACTGTGCTGTTGAGTTGTCCTGTGCACAAACTGCCGTTTGCTGTATCCCTGCTTAATCCTTTTTCCCTCTTTGATCTAAAAAGTATAGAGTGAATTGTTTACCAACTGCTTGAACCTACAGAAGACAAATCATTTGTGTCCCAAGTGAGAGCAGACTTAGTCCAGTCAAACTCCTCCTCATCTGCTCTCAGCTGATGCTCACTCACATTCTACCTTCTGTGATTTTTATTAAATCCCAGTGAAGTGTGCAGGGAGCTGAGCTTTCAACAGCCGCCTTAGTACTGCTCTTTAAAAGTCTGTGTCTCTTTTCACTCTCCTTTCAATCCAAGTTGCTTTATTTTACCACATCTGCTGGAATTAATATTCTTCAGTCTTCTTTTTGTGTTTGTCTTGATGCCATATTTGCAAGTGTGGTTTTATATTTGGCTTTAGTTTCTCCCTCATCTTTTGAATCTGGTGTCCTGCTGGACCCTTTTCATTTATATACTTTTTTAGTCCTGATTTTTGCTTCCTGTCTTATCACTAAAGGGATTTTCACTCATCCATTTATCATACTGTGCCTTATACTGACACAACCAGTATCCTGCAGTAGTTCATGCATTGCCTTCAGACTACTGAAAAATTTGCTCCATATTCTGTATTATTTTCTCCCTGTCCTGACATAGTAAATGCATTCATTTTCACGGATTCAGTTCTAAATTATGTTTGTGTGGAATTCTGTCAGCTGATCCTTTTGTTCAACAGCTTTTTCATTTCTTCCTGCGTTTCCTTCATTTCCTTGCAAGCATCTCTCCTGCCAAGATGCTTTTTGTAATTTGCTAATATCTGTGTGTTCTCTTTGTGCTGCCTTTTAAACCTGGAATGATGTACAAAATTCATAAGCAGACATTCACTTGTGTTTCATTTAGACTTCTTTCCTGGAATTGTGACTTTTTAAAAAATACATCGAACCTTGATTTTACAACAAAAATATTTTATTAGTATATATTTTTATTTCACGTGGGAGGGGAGACTTCCTGTTCCAAACCAGAAAATTAGCCTACAATTTATGTATTTTAATAACTTGGAGCATCCCACCTCATAATTTCTTTGATTAATTTTAAAAGAACTTAGTTTTTCATGGTTAATACGGTGTTTTGCCTGCAAAGCTTACCTGAATTGGAGTATGTACTGTTTGTCAGACCTTGTGGTTTTTTCTGTCTATGCAGGAAACCTACAGTTGTAACAAAATATGTTGGGTCAGATGATGAACAAATCGTAGATGAAACTGTAAATGAAGATATTTCAAATGAGAACTCAGAAAATGATGTAGATATGCAAAGCTTGCCTAAAGGTAGGCCATGTCTTTTTTTTTTTTGTTTTGTTTCTGAATTCAGCAAATTAGCCGAGATTATGATGCAGCATAAATAATTCACTGGAATGCACATGTATTAGTAAAATGCCTCTTGAAGGTCCTGTTGGTTTTCTGTCCACACAAAAAGAGGAACCCGAGCACCTTCAGTTTGGAACCCAGCATATTTTAATCCGTGGGTGCACAAGGATGTTCCGGTGGCTTAAATTCAAATGCCTGCTGACATCTGTATAAAACCATCACAAAACAGGGGAAATGATTTATTCTGTTGTTTTACAGGAGTCTCACGCTCTGTCACGTGGAGGTCTTATTTTACTGTTCTGTCTTTGAGGTTATTAGCAGTTAGATCAACAAAAGCAAAACTAACTCTGGGGGCAAAAATGCCATTTTTGGATCTATTTTTGAGCACCTTTTAGAAACAGTTAACAGTGTAGGCCTACATCCCTCTGCTCTTAGCTGCAGTGTGAGTTGGATTAATCTCCATTTCTTACCTATGAAAATTACAGGAAAAATTGCTGCTGTTCACTGCATGAGTAGCAGTATTTAGAGCAGTCACTCTAAAATGATTTTTTCAGAATATTAGATTATTTCCAGTGTCCTCACAGCAAAACTGGGCTCTTAAATAGGAGAGATGTGTTTTTTCCTTCACATAAATTTTGATTAATACTTTATTTAAATGAAAATGTCAGGTTTTATTCCATTGCTTTTTCGTTTATTTCATGCTGAAATAAATCAAGTTATTTCAGTTTCAGGGAAACTGAATAGAAGGGGGCAAAGAGAGAAAAGCACAGTTACTCTCAGGGTTTTGAGGGATTTAAGTGATGTCCTTTATGGGTAGCAAGTTCCTGTCCTACACCCCCCAGCAGTGTGACAGTCCTGTCCTACACATGTCACAGCAGGGCAGAGAGAGCAGAATTTGCTCCTCAGCCCAATCAGTCCTTGGCTTCTGTCCTCCAGCTGCAACACAGATGTAGATTGAAATGTGTGGTGTTGGTTTGGTTTTTTTGGTTTTTTTTCTGTGAACATCTGTGCATTCAAAACTTTGTTGAGTTTTAGTCAACAGATTGCACTTTTTTTTTTTTTGTTGGCTTTATTAATCAGAACTTTTGCACTTCACTTGGATGTGTAATGGTTTCCAATTTCTAAATAAAATTATTCTAGGTACAGTGGTTGTACAGCCTGAGCCAGTGCTGAATGAAGACAAAGATGATTTTAAAGGGCCTGAATTTAGAAGCAGAAATACCGTTAAAATGAAACCTGAAGCTCCCAAAAAGCGTGGAGGTAAATACAATTTAAAACATCTATTGAAACGGGTTTAAATTGTTGCTTACGACCACATTTGGTACATCTAAAAATTGTCCATATTTCTGATAAATTATCCTAAAAATACCTCCACTCTTCTGGCTTTTTGTTCATTGAGGATTTTAGCTGATAGAAATTAGCCTCCATTGCTGCCCCTGCAATGCAGCAGTGAAAGCTAAGATTAGTTCCCATTAAACTCCTTTTTTTCAGTAGGTATAGGATGCTTCATTAGGTGCAGTTGCTTGGTTGCAATCAGGTGTTAGAGGTATTCCTTTTTTAAGGAATTCCACCGGAACACCATCGATACAGGAACGTTCACTGACTCACCAGGAAAGCAACCATGTTTGAGCAGGGACATGTATAGGCAGATTATCCATCAGTGAGCTAAGAAAAAAATCCTAAACCCTCAAACAATATAAAGGCTTTTTTGTTTTGCTTTTAAATTGTGGGAAATTCCCGACCAGTGGGCCCTTCTAAGGATTACCTTTGAAAAGCTGCTGTGTCAGCTGGTTTGCCATAGTTGCTGCTAAAACTGAGACGTTAGGTAGATTATAATACTCACAGAAATTAATTTCTCTCTTTTTTTTCCCCTAAAAGTAAAGGAGAGGAGGGAGGATTATGTATAATGCAGCCAATAAGAAGGCGGATATTTTTGTTAACACTGCTGGCGATATCTTAGCTCCAGCACTACCCAGGGTATTCATACAAACAGCTCTTGCACACACTGTTCATGCTTCCCATCGTACCATTTGAGATCATTGCTCTGTTCTAAAGTAAATTTATTGAGTGCTATTTCTCCATCTGTGGTTGAAGGGGAGTGAAATGTGACTGTGTGGAAATGTGCTTGTGCATACACATGGGCTCGTGTGCTGTCACTGACATTTTGAGCATTGATGTTTCCTCCAAATTACGAACTTTGGAAGTTGGTTCTGTTTTATTCATGTGAGATGTCCTGTTCATACAGGAATGCTTTTTCCATTTGTGCTTATAACAATTCTACATATGGTCCAACAGGACTCTTCAGGGGTACAGTGTTAAAAAGATAAGACACTTGTGCTTGAGCTTTGTGGCCTGTGTCTGCATCCCCAGGACAGTTTGTATGACCTGCTCTTCCAGCTTTTTTAATCTCCATCCCTAAGGAATTTGCAGGCCTTCCTTTGTGTATCTGGACTGGTTACTCATGTACTGTGCCTGACATATATATATATATATTTTAAATATTTGCATTTCTAGTAGGAATTATGTGTCCTGTGAATATTATAAAGAGTGGTAGAAGCAGAACTCTTGCCTTTCTAGCAACCAAATGCTCTTATCTTAGACTGTAAGAGGCATTGTGTCATTATTTTCAAGTTTTGTGTCTGCAGCATGGTTATGGTTGTATTTTTGCTAATAAATTCAGTTAATGTTTTTAACTAAGTAGTTTCTCAATATTAATGAATTAGTAGTAGTTTAATTTCTTTGGATCATTGTCACTTGTAGTAGTAACATGGTTTACAGAGGTTTGCCTCATAAATTCTCTCTTTTCCTGATGCCAGCTTGCATGTTTGAGGAAGGAGGCTGTAGTGCTTCCCCTTGGTTGTGGAAAAGAGCGAAGTGGCTCGGGACTTGGCAGGGAATACCATGTTCTCCCTGGGTTGGCTGGGACCCTCAGTGATTCCTGCAGCAGTTTATTGACTGTGATGTGATGGGTGTGTTCATCCACGGTCACAGCAGCGTTTGAAACTGATGTTTGAGCTGGTTTGGAGCTCGTGAGAGGGACTTGCAGGTCCACAGGCTCTGCAGCACATGCAGTCAGGAATGGCTGGAGGGTGCAAACATATCCTGTATTCAGAATTTCACTGAATTAAGAGGGTGGATCAGCTGTTTCACTGCCCCCTGAGCCATCTGAGGTTGTGCTTCAGCAGCAGATTGCCGGGAGTTTGTCTCGAGTGTCTCGAGAATGTTCATTCAGCTCCTTAACGTGGTGGTGCTGGTGCTTGGTTCTGATTCTGGGGTGGTGATTATTTAATGAAAAATAGAACAAATGCAGAGTCTGTACTCAGATTGTAATCATTAAATTAAACTGTTTGAGTTAATTTCCTTATTGACTTAATCACTGAACACAACAGCAAAGGACAAGTCGCAATTAAATGATCTCTTACCAAACTTGCATCTGCTTGATCCCAAATTGGGCTTTTGGAAGTGTAGAACTTTCACAAATTATTTTCCTTTTTGTGCTGTTGAAAACAAAAAGGTCTCCCAAGTATTAATTAAGAGCCTGGCATGGAGTGAGCCTGCCAGGCCCCAGTTCACCCCTTTTGAAGTGAATTGGGAAGTTGGTATTAAAAAAAAAGCTTTTTTGACCGAATGTGAACGCAGCAGCAGAGTGGTGCACACACCATGGGAGCAGTCAGCAATGTGGGGAGAACATGTGTATCATAGCAAAATTGTAGTTTCAGAAAAACCCAAAAACCGCCATTGAGAAGGGAACAAAATGTGAGAAAAGATTTTTCAGGCAATATTACAAGGATTACTTGCATTTTCTGTAAGAATTTTCTGTGTTTTTCTTTGAGAAACTAAAACTGTGTGTGAAAGAAATGTCATAATACAGACATGAACTGCAATGGTATTTGTTGAACAAAGATTAAATGAGGAACGTTGTCCAGAGTGTCAGAGCTGCTCTGAAAGAATTTTAGTGATGATTCTTATTTAGGTGTGTTTTCATGAGGTGACCAGTGAACACAAATTAAACCTCTCAAAGGGAAAGAATTGTATCTTGACCCCAAGTGAAGCATAGAAGTCAGGGGAAAATACAGTCTTAAAATAGCAAATGGTTACAGAAAGATTTCTCCTGTGCTGGGTGCAGAAATAAAGGAGTGTGAGAAACCTGACAGGCCAGAGTATTGTAAGAAAATGCAATAGGTATATACAGATTTCTTAAATAAAAATGAAAACAATTAATGTGTGGTTTGTAATCCTCTCCGTAGAAGAAGGACTCCATGGAATTGTGAGCTGTACAGCTTGTGGCCAGCAGGTGAACCATTTTCAAAAGGATTCAATCTATAGACACCCTACGCTGAAAGTGCTTATTTGTAAGGTATGTGCTAAACAGTTCTGTTTGGTTTTGTTTCAAAATGTCATATTAGTTGATTTGGGTGGGATTTTTGTGGGAGTAATTCTTGTTCATTAGTCAATAAAGTATTCAGTCATTAGCTGTTACAATTAAGGAAACTAAAAGGAGGGAAAAAAAAGGCAGATATACTTACAAATTTATATTCCTTTTTTCTGAAATCCCATTAAAACTGGTTGTGGTTTCTTTATTATTTATTTCTACAGCTTTAAGGGTATAATCTTAGTGAATTTTTAATGTTAAATGATCTGTCTGAAATTTCTGCCTACTCATAATGTATTTTAAGAACAGATTCAAGTCTGCATCTCCTGGTAAAGCATTCCATGTAAAACAGCATTGAAATAAGGAGCAGAAAAGCAGCTTCAAAGCCATCTCTGTTTCTGCCAGCTCCTGGACTGTTTTAATTTATGGCAGCTTTGCAGTGCTGGTCTAATCCATAACCTTAAGCCCAGTATCTGAGTTTTCAGCTGTGTGGCTTCCTGGTGGCTCCACAGAGGCCCTGAGTTGGCTGCAGTGGGAGGAGGTGGGACAGGGCAGGAAGGAAATGTCCCTGCCTCGTGCTGTGGAGACCTCTGTTCATTTTCAGAGAGCTGCAGAGATCTCTCCTGCATATTTCTAGAGTCGTGGAGATTTTGTATTTATAAAGATATTGCTAAAGATAGAGATACAGTTCTGTGTTATAAAGTACACGTAGCATTTCCCTGCTCTTCTCTCCTCCTCCCTCTTCCCAGTTCCTCCTTAGTGTTACAGACTCAGCTGGCAAACTGTCTCAGCCCTGCCCATCTAGTCCAGTGTGCTGGCTCTTCTCTGCACTCGGGCTTATGTCTTTTACAAAAGGCAGCTCACACGGTGACCTTTTCCCATCTCCATTGGAGTCCCAGCTCCTGTTCCTGGCCTGGCACACCCTCAGCACGTGGCTGTAGCTGTCCACGTTCCTGCAGCGCGCACCAGTGGCCTGGGTCATTTTTGTAACCTGGTCAGGGTGTTGGGCTCAATAGCAGCTCTTGACTGGGAGCTTTGCTGGATGAATTACAGCAAGGGTTGTTTCCCTTGTTTTTCTGCATTTTTACTTAATTGAACATGGCGTTATGTTAATGTGAGAGGGAGGAATGGAAGCCCCTGATCTCCATATTCCAGCTCTTCCATTATTTCTCTGCCTAGTTCTGCCCTTATTTTTCTCCTGCTTAGGTAAACAGTCCCAGACCTGAGAAGTTGTTTTCCTTTTACTGTGAATGTTCCATCAAGTGTCTAAACATCAGATTTTACTGGGGTTTTATGTTGATTTTGATTGTTTGGATAGTTTAGTTGAACAGATGTACAAGTCTGTTCCAGATAATGGGGCATCATCATTTTAAATTCAGGTGATGAAGCCTCTTCTGGATTCTGAATTGTATTAATGCCTGTTCAAAGCAGAGTTACAAGTCTGAAAATAACACCAAACCTTCAAAATTTGGTGTAAACAACTCAGCAACTGAAGCCATCAATATTTCTAGCTGAATCATTTGTATTTTTTTCTTACCATTACCAAATTTTCAATGAAGATGCTTAGTTTGCACCTGGAAATGGAATTCTTGGATGTTAACATCATGGTAAATGCTGAAGACATTTTTATCTAAAGCCTTATGGCATCACATGCTACCATAAGGAGCTGAAAGTTGTAATTTATGTAGGATTAATTGTGTCAGGGAGGATGTGGTGTTGATTTACCTTGGAAATAGATGGAAAAAATATTCAGACTGGAGAGAAATATTCAGGTGATGTTCTAAAATACACAAATATGCAGCCATCAAACAAAAGCCTGCTTAATTTTCAAACAAACCTTGAGCCATCTAAATAAGTCATGGTTTGGGACTTGTTACATCCATGGAAGATGTTTTTTAGATTAAAACAAATGTAAAAGGCCTAGAATGCTGAAGGCCTTGCAGCTGCTGCTTTTACTAGCTTGCTTCTAATGCATGCTGAAATCTAATGAATTGCTGAAGCCCAGGTGAGATTTAATAAAGAATTCCTTGTCCTCTCTCTTTCTTTACAGACTTGCTACAAGTATTACATGAGTGATGACATTAGTCGTGACTCAGATGGGATGGATGAACAATGTAGGTAAGTGTACAAAAACTGCAGTGTGTACAAAATGTGAAAGTGTACAAAAACTGAAGTAACACCCACAGCTCTACTGGTTTCTGGATCTTTTTTCTTGCAATCATTACATTACTGACAAATAAAGATAAGTACATGAGAGCTGACGCAAAAGTTATTTGTCACCAAGAAATGGTCAGCCTCAGGATTTTTTTAAGCTAGTTGATTGTTGTTTTAGTAATGAACAGGAAGACATTTTATAAAGAAATCTAATAACAAACACTTGTAAGAGACCACATTTTTAATTAAATAGCATGTCACCTTCCTAACACCTGAAAGGTGGGGATAGAATCTGACGTTCTAAACCTTGTGAGCCCCAGAAACTCAGTTCTCCAGGTGCATCTCCCACTTTGGAAGTGCTAAAGCATTTCTTTGTCCTTATGTCAAATACCTAAATGTGTAATTTCGTCAAAATTGTGCAGTCTGTGGTTTCTATGTGCTTTCTATTGTCCACCACTTCCCAGTCTTCATGTGCTCCTGCAGTAGTAATGTATGAGTTAAGGCTAGAAAGACTTAAGCTTATTAATTTTGCTATAAAAGAAATCACAAATTTTCAGAAGAAACAGGAAAAGTAAGATTTAATTCACTTTTTCTCTTTTTTAAAGCAGTCAGTGCTGAAATTGTGCTTGAAAATTACTGACCATTTCAGCTTTGTGAACTGTTAATCTACCACATGAATTCTCTGACTTTGCAATTCTCAGTTGAGCTTTTCAGCCACACTTTCAATAACGGTTTCAAGTAATAGATATCTGTTCATCCCCTGAATTTTTAAATATGTGAACTTAAGAATGTGGAGACAAGACTCTTACCTTTCTCAATCTCATTGCAGGTGGTGTGCTGAAGGTGGAAATTTGATTTGCTGTGACTTTTGCCATAACGCCTTCTGTAAAAAGTGCATTTTGCGCAACCTGGGCCGAAAGGAGCTCTCGACCATCCTGGATGAAAATAACCAGTGGCACTGCTATATTTGCCATCCAGAGCCTTTGTTGGACTTGGTCACTGCGTGTGACAGTGTCTTTGAAAATTTAGAACAGTTACTTCAACAAAACAAAAAAAAGATGAGAGTTGAAAATGAAAAAAGTAAAATATATGACCACACGGTCAAGTTTTCTCCAAAGAGAAATAATGCAAATTGTAATGGGGAAGAAAAAAAACTAGACAATTCATATTCAGGTTCACTAACATATTCTTACAAAGCACTAATGGTGCCAAAAGACTTGCTTAAGAAAACAAAAAAACTGGTTGAAACTACAACAAATCTGAATTCTAGCTTTGTAAGCTTTTTGAAAAACGCTGCAGAAAATGTAGAAATAAGCCCAACTGTGCAACTGTGCCAGCTGAAAGCTTTTAAATCTGTGCTGAGTGACATGAAAAAAGCTCATCTGTCACTAGAAGAAGGCCTGAACCTGGAGATTCAAGCATTGAATGTTAAAATCAAAGATAAAAATACCAAAGAGAAAAAACCTGAGGTTAGATCAGAAAAAAATGAGGTGAAAAAAGATGAAGGAAAGGAACATGTGGCATTAAAAGAGGATGACGCCGTACAGACACAGAATAAAGTTGTGTCGGAGCGACCTGACAGTGAGCCCATGGATCAAAGTGTTCCCTCAGTGGAACAGACAGATAACAAGGCAGCTCCTGGGGAAGAGAAAAAGTCTGGCAGAAATGAAGAACCGCAGTATGAGCCCAACAGTACAGAAGCTTTAGACATGGATATCGTGTCCATCCCCTCATCTGTTCCTGAAGATATTTTTGAGACTCTGGAATCTGCTATGGAGATTCAGATGCCGTCGGATGAGCAGGACGGTGGAAACACAGCAGCAGATCATGAGACTCTAAATTCAAATACAAAACTGAATGCTCCTGTGAAAGATACCAAAGGTGGTACCAAGTTAAAATCATCAGCTAAAGGGACAAAAGAATTGATTGTAAAACTGACTCCTGTTTCCCTTTCAGAGTCTACAGTTAAAGCTGAAGATCAAGACAGCAGTCTAGAAAAGGACAGTAAAGATGTTGATGCATCTAAAGACATTGATGCATCTGAACCTAGCGCAGCAAACTGTGATTCTGTAAAACAAAACCATAATGTTGGCAGCGAGCCCTCCACGGAGAACGAGGCTGCGCCCGTGGAGGACGCGGATCTCCGGAGGTCACCGCGCGTCAAAACCACCCCACTGAGGCGCCCCACAGACATCAGCCCCCTGACATCCAACTCAGAAGAGGACAGCAATGACACGGGCAATGAAAAACAGAAGAGAAAACCATCCAAGCAACCCAGGAGGAAAAACGATAAAAGAAATTCTTCTGACAGCACTGCTGATGGTCCTCGTCCTAACAAACTTTCCAAATCCAAAAAGCCATATGACTTAGATCACAGCTCAGACTCTGACGAGATGCCAGCTGTCCTTAAAGAAGCAGGGATGATGAGTCGCAGCCCCTCAGACAGCGAGAGCAACAGTGAAGCGCCAGCAAATAATCAGAAGACTTCAGATTTTCAAAAGACTCAACCAGTAAAGGATGAAAATGGGAAACGAAAAAGGAAAAGTTCCAGTTCCGGTTCAGATTTAGATGCTAAAAGAGGCAAATCAGCTAAAAACGCCGCTGCTGCTAAAAAGAAACGACAAAACTACTCAGATTCTTCAAACTATGATTCTGAGTTGGAAAAAGAGATAAAAATGTTGAGTAAAATTGAGGCTGCAAAAAAATCGAAGAAAACATACTCACGAAAAGATGATAGTTACGATTCCTCTGAAGAAGAGCAGAGGAAAAAAGTAAGCAGTAAGAGAAAGGTAAATCTGAAGAAGAAGAGAGGTAAATCTTCTGAAGATGATGATGCTGAGAAGTCTTCCCCAGAGAAGGAAATTAATCACTCCTCTAAAGATAAAAAAACGGGTAAGAGGTCAGCTGCTAAGGAGAAGATAAACAGGGACTCTAAAGAAAAATCTGCAAAGGGAAAACACGATGAGTCTTCTGATGTTGAGAAGTCTTCACCGGAGAAAGAGGAGAGTCCTGAAATTAAGAAGAAGGATTTGAAAAAGAAAAAGGCACAGGATGATTCTTCTTCTGAGAGTACTGAGAAATCGGCAAAGAAAGAGCACAAGTCGGAGTCTTCCAAAGACAGACTAAAGAACAAAAAAGGATCAGAAAGCAAAGCAAAGAAATCTGAAAAATTGAAAAAGAAAGGTTTGAAGAAAGAACAAGATGATTCCTCTTCTGATCTTGATAAGTCATC
Organism: Oriolus oriolus; assembly: GCA_013400235.1. Taxonomy (NCBI): domain Eukaryota; kingdom Metazoa; phylum Chordata; class Aves; order Passeriformes; family Corvidae; genus Oriolus; species Oriolus oriolus. The sequence goes on along the minus strand of VXBT01008210.1, from coordinate 1,333,324 downwards.
TCCAGAGAAAGGAAGTAGCAATTCTTCTGAAAACGACAAAATTAAAAAGGAACCCGTGTTTACAGAAAAGAGGAATTTGAGAGAGAGAGTAGCTAAAAGAGTACACATTGACTTATCCTCTGATACTGAGAAATCTCCCCAAAAAGAGGAGAGTTCTTCTGATGATGCCATGCGGCGTAAAAAACGAACTGAAACGAAAGAAAAGAAAAAAATAAGCCACAAAAAGAAAATTTCCAAGAAAGAACAGAATGACTCATCCTCTTCTGATGAGGAGTCTTATGAAGACACTAAGAAAAAGATTAAAAGAGGATCAGTAAAAGAAAGTAAAAAGAGCAACTTAAAAAAGAAGGTGGCAAAGAAGAAGGTGGTTGTCACTTCCTCTTCCTCGTCTGATAAGGAAGAAAATGATGATCAGAATTCCACAGGCGACGGAAGCAGCGATGAGCAGAAGATCAGGCCGGTGACTGAAAGCTTGATGCTGTCTGCTGATGCAGGATTTTGTCAGTCATCAGGTGTGCAAAAGATGTTCATGTACACATATTAAAATATTAACAGAGGGAATTTTCTAAGATTTGGGTGACATTTAGTAGTCTAGAAGCAAAAAACACTCACCAGTAGGTAATTATACATTTAAATGTTTGCAACCTCTCAGGTCTTCTGATATGGATTTGGAAGCACATTTTGTAAAGTTCCCTTCCAGCCAAACTATCCTGTGGCTGTAAGATTCCATGATTTCAGTTTGTGCAGCTTGTACCTTGAGGAAAAAAGTGATGTCACTGTAAATGGAGTTGCTTTGGAAACTCCAGGCAGTATTCACAACAGGTACTGCCTTGCAGTCCAGCTTTCCAAAGCCTGGCCCTTGCCTCACCTGCCCAGGGACTATTCAGCAGAAGCTGGTTTGAAGGAGTAGATAATGTGGTGAATTCAAATTTGTCACCTTCTATCTGTGCACTGGAGACCTGTGGCATTGAATGTACATTTAAAAATCAAGTAGATGATTTTTGTGCCTCACGAGAGCTATGTAGGCTTAGAACAGCTACTTAGAAATCTGTCATTGCTTATTGTTTTCGTATGTTGGGTCTCTGTGCAGCCAATACTGGGACTTGTAGGGCTTTCCTTGAGTGCTGCCTTACCAGTGTTATCCCGTGATGCTGATGCCATGATGATTTTTTGCTTTTTCTTTTATACCCCTTTTATATGCTCTCTTATATAGCTTTTATGTATTCTTAGTGCTTTTAGCCCACACAGTTATAACTCTTTAAGTTTGATCACTTCCCTCACACCCAATATCCCGTTAAGCCAAGAGCCCAAACACCCTGGAAACCCCAGACCCCGAGGGCCTCTCCAGAACACATTCTGTAAACAAAGCCAGGCCCAGCCAGGGGAAGGTTCCTCGCTGAGGGGTCTCGCTGGAGTCCCTCCCTGGGCAATCTTTGATAGATGTGCTAATTAGCAAGGCCTATAATTGCACACACATCACATCGTGGGGGCCATTTCTTCGGGGGGCATTTCGAGGTGCATTTCCATGTGCATTTCGGCACACTTGGGGATGCTTAAATAAACACTGAGGTAAAACCCTTTTTTCCCTCTTAACCGTGTTTAGCTCTTAATTTTAAGACCAGGGAAAGGCGTCAGAACGAGCTGCAAGTTGTGTGTAGCAGCAAGCAGAATGTGCATTGAAAACTTAGATTTATTTTCATATGTCAAGACAGGTAACTGGTAGAAAAGTGGTATTACCAAACTGTTTTTAAATTGGGATTGTTGATGGAGATGTAGTTCATGTATTGCTGTTTATTCCTAGGTTTACACGTGTTAAGTGTTTTTCTGTTTGGCTTTTTTTTTTCAGGAGATGAGGGAGAGGCTCTAGCAAGGACTATCCCAATGGAGGAGGAGGAAGATGATGATGATGACGACCCTGAGAATAGGTATGATACCCTCCGTAAGGACTTAAAAACGATTATAACACACCCTAGGCGTGGGCGCAAACCGGCGCAACGGAGGAGCAAGCAGGTGGTAAAAAGCACGGCTGCCTGCCCGGTAAAGACTCGCTCACGGGCCTCCCGCAAGTGTGAACACGGGGCCAGAAAACAGAGGCCCAGAGCCAGAAATGCAAAGCAAATGTTTAGAAGTGGTAGCTGACACACCTGGCTAGGGGGTGTTCCAAATGCACTGCAGCACTGCCCCGCTGGGGTTCCCGGTGTGAGTGGGAGGTTGGTGACAAGGATCTTGCAGGCAGGTAAAAAGCTGCTGCTGCTAAATGTGAATTTCAGCTAGTTCCGGGAGTAGAAGGTGACAATTTGCATCTGTGCAATATGCAGTGCTGCAATATTTTCAGAATGAATTTGGTTATTACTGTTACTTAATATGCTTTTTTAATTGAAACGCCTTTTCTCAATAAAGAGAAAGCACAAATGTGGGGAAAACCATATTAGATATTTTCAGCTGTTAATTCAACTGAGTTTTAATCCACTAAAAAGTACCTGAAGTGACTAATGTGAGTTAAGGCCATGATTCTACAAGCACTGTGCATAGGCTCAACTGGTATCAGACTAATTATATATTTTAAGTCTTTGCATAGATATTTTCAGAATGGTGGCTTATATGTATTGCTTCAGTTTCGAAATCAATAAAAAAGAATCTCTGTAAGATACAGTTAGCTAAGACATGTCATATTTTACCAGTACCATTGTAGCTATCAAAATTAGCCTGGCTAGAAATGTAAAAGCTTCATTTCCTTATGAGTGAATGCACAACATGAAGTATTGCTCAACTCCAAGCCAGAGTTTCTTTCTGGAAGTTACTGTAGTTAGACTGAAGAGCTGTTCAATGAATTTTTATACAGTATTTCAGAAACTGTTTTTTCCTTTTTGGCCATATAGCATGTGTGGGACCAGTTGCTGGTGGAGTCGTTTTCTGCTTCTGAGCCTTACTAGTTTAGAATATGGAATCTTTGTTTCACAGAGTTGTATGTTTTGATATGTGGCTGAAGTAAACTTTAAAAACACTGTTTTATATCCTTTACGGACCTCAGTTTGGCATCAAAATGCTGCTGCTGAATTAGTTCTTGTGTGTTTTTAGTCATCAAATTTAACCCAGCAATTCAGCTCTTTAAAGAAAGATGCTTTTTAGGGACTTGACAGCACAGGGTCATAAGCAGAACATGTAAACTTTGGTATAACAAGATCTTTTAAAATTCTGTTTTAATTTCAGTCATGTTTTAATTACTTTAACTTTTTTTTCTTCTTTTTTTTGTTGTTGTGAGTTTCTGGTTGATAACTAAACCAATACACTATTGTCAGAAATTCAGTGTTCACCGCACAAACGTTTCTGACAGAGCTCAATCATGAGTTTAAGAGCTATACTGGGAAATGAATGAACCTCGTTGATAATGAACAGTAATATAAATCTGGGCTTTAAAAATCAGTTTCTGTACTTTGTTTTGAAGCTGCCTCTTTGTTAAGTTTTTATTTAGAGGATCTTTTGAACATCTATTTATGAGATGGGGAGGTATTTTGTCAATAAACAGTGTTGTCAACCTTCAGACATGTTAACTGGTAATGCAGTCTGACTTTACCTTAATCATATGTTGTACTTGGCACCAAAATCAGAGCTACAAACTGTAAAAAGATGGAACAAATTTCGAGAAGTTAAAAACTTGTTCTTCTGTTTACTCAACACAAAGTGTTTAAATAGTTTACCTACTGATTCAGAGAAGTTGCCTATTTTCTTTCAGGCCAAAGAGGGTACCTAGTACCTGCTGGGTGTTTGTAGTGTGGGAACTCTCCTGTTTGCAAGTCTCTAGTTTAGATGTTCTGTTATTTGCATACCTGGGGATGTGCATGACATGAATATTAATAGTCTTGAAATCATCTTTGCCAAAATGCAATATCCAAGTGGGTCATACTATGCCATACAGTGCTGTATGCTTTCATCTTCTGTTGTGTAACTATTATTGGTCCTTCTGATCTTTTAAATGGTACTGTTTGATATGTTTGCAGTAGTTCTGTTTATTAAGAAGTTAATAGTGTATTTAATGCAGAATGCCTTTAAGTATTTGATGGTTACAATAAATTTTTGTAAAACGTTTTTCTTGTCCAAGCATTTAATTTAATACAACTCTGACAGCTTGAAAATCAGCCTCTTCCAACAAAGACAGCACAGTATTTAGAACGAGATACTTGGCAGTTTTCACTGATATTTTTTTTTAGACATGTATGACATTTCATCCAAATATTAATTTCTTAAAATATATTTTAAAGGGTTCTGAATTTTCTAGTAGTATCCTGAAGGCCCATTTAAGCCAGTAGTGCTCTGGCTGGAATTCTGGTGGCTTTTATTAGCCACACTCCGCCATCCTCTCCCACCCCAGGGCTTGTTCCGGGCAACCTTATTTCTACATATAATTAGTAGGTATTTATGAACACTGAGTGTGAGTTGATGTAATCTAATTGGTAATAAAACATCCCAGTCATGAACTAAAATTTAAAATCGTGGCTTTTTAAGAAAAATGATTTCTACAGTGGTAGCATTGTCTCACCAAGATTTTGAACAATCTCTAAAAGAGTCCATTGTATTGGCAACCGTGAAATTGATGGACAAGAATGGTGCAAATTACTGTGTGGGCTTAACTCCACATCATGAGAGGCTGCCCCTACTGTTCCAGTTCTGCTGCAATGTCTGAAGGAGCTTTTAAAGTAGTCCTGCAGTGTAACTAAGCAACCCCTGGGTAACTTCCAGTTTGCCTGTCTCTTGTAAAAACTCGTTTCTTTCAGCATGACTTAAAAATCCATAGTCATCAATTCATTATTTAGAAGTGTATTCTGCTGGTGTTGTTCTTACAAAGGGGAAATATCTTTAAATCCTAGTCGATACAAAATTGTGCAGATGTGCTGTTATTTTATTCTAGAGTTGGTTTTTGTGTGTCCTGGTTGAGGTTCCAGCCCCATTCTGTGAGGCACTTTATAAATACGTGTTGGGAGAGTGCCCTTCATACCAGCGTCACCGTAAGTTTAGATAAGGTGGAGTAGGGCAACATGACATGCTCAAGGTCACAGCAGATCAGTGCAGGAATGAGTGAAATGCAGGGATTTTAAAATTTTATTTTATATTTTACTTGGTTTTTTACTACCTGAAACCCTGTGCTGGAAGTCGTAGGGCTTTCTTTGCCTCTTAATAAATCCATTGGTGGTGCTCAACTGTTACATCTGAATGGCCAGGAATCTTTTATGTCCTTGACCTGAGTAAACATGGTTTTGATTGACATGGTTTTCTCTGGAACAGTGTGAGTTAGGGAGTTTTCACACTATCATAGCTTCTTTTTCTTGTTGCTATTAATGCAGATTCTAAAATATTAAAGCTACCATGTGAAGTTTCTTAGCTTAGAAACCTGATCACTTTAAATGGGTTTATCATAAAATAGAAATATGATGTGTTATCCTGGTCAACATCTATTGTAGTTTAATTTAAAACCAGCTTCCAGAGTCCAGTACTCAATTTATTCTAATTCATATAAGCCATTTGTTACATCAGTCATTTGTCACATGCATTTACAAGGCTTAATCTCTTTGGGTCTAATGTTGCTTACATTTATCATTCCTATCAGATATGCAGTTAATTAAAAATGGGCATCTTTTAAATCCTGAACTTCTTAATAATGTCTCACATTTTTAGCCTAAATTAAATGCATTGAAGAAAATGCAGCTTTTCTCACTAACAAACAGGCCCATGTCAATTTGGTTGCAAGTGGTTAAGTCTTTATCCTAGATAAAAAATAGGACTAATTTTCTAGCATAGCCATGACTTTGTAATATTATTATAAATAATTATAAACTAATCAGTTTACCCAGTCTGGTTGTTGGTTATGCTGATGATTAATAGGAAAATGAGAGCAGCTTCTCTTTATGGATGGCAGATTTTGTGCATGGTCTTTTTAGGTGTTAGATACATTTGCTGTTTTGTATTCCTCTTAAAAAAATACTTAATTAAAGAACAAATAAAAATGAAGGTCTTGTTTTGCTAAGAACCAGAGTCAGCCTGTTAAAGGTGACTTGTATCGAGGTAAGTATTGCCATCCTCAAGCTGTGTTAACTTTGCTAACGCACTTGCCAAAATTAGTCAAAGGCAGGACTTTGAGCATTCAATTTCATTTTTTTTTCAGGTCTTTTAGGGGTTTTTTTCCTTCCAAAACTTTGGTTTTTCATTGGACAAGAAGAGCAGCCAGAGCGCTGCTCTCTGCATTTTCTGAAGTAGGAGTCAAAGTTAATAATTGATGACAAAAGCTGTTAAAGGGAAGCCAACCTGTGACATTCCAAGCAGTTTCATTTTGGAGAAAAAGTTCTGACCATTAAGAGATGGAAGAAATATAGTCTGAATTTCTTATATGAGGAGCTGTTTATTTCTGTTGCTGTTACATGTGATGTGCTGGGTTTTAGAAAAATCAACAACCAACCAAACCCTAAGTCCCTTTTCCAAATATCCTTTGGGAGGACCTAATGCAAAAATCATTTGGAAGAGGATGTTACTTATCTGTGGACTTTAGTAAGTTTTCTTTGGGTTCGTGCTGTGATCTCTTGATAGATGTGGAATTGAAGTTCTCCAAGGGTACTGCTTGGTAAAGTTGTAATCAGCTTTTTCTTCACAAGCCATTTCTCAAGAGAGAGAAGGGGAGGGTGCGTTTTGGGTGCTGATGGATGGCCTGACTCGCTCAACAATCTGAAATGTTTATTACACTATTTTGCTCCCATCTTTTAATAATAACTGAATATAAATTAGTGTGAGAGTTTTTTAAAAAAATAACACTATTGCTCAAAAATTAGAAAATACTGTGTGGAATGTCAGGAAAGATAGCTTGGGAAAATTCCCTTTGGAAAATTCTTTTGTTTTGGGGACACATGGCAGGCTGGAAAATGAAATACTGATTGTTAAAAGCCTATTTTATAGTGCTCCATAGAAGCAGCAACTCCATTTTGTGGTGTGTAAGAAGCTTTGCTTGAGGGATCCCTGCTCCTTTGCTATTCCCAAGTGAAGCCTGGATTGTGGTTCAGTTCCATGGGTTTTGAGCTGTTGTTTTGACTGGTGTGGAAGCTTTCCCATCCTGAACTATGTATACTCAGTACACATTAATTCTCCCAAAAGGCAAGACAGATGAGGTTTCACCTAGAAAACACATATTTCATTTAAAATGGATGGACTCAGAATGAGAACTATGGTATTCCTGATATTTATATGAGGAAGATCTGGTTTATTTTTTTCCCCTGGAAGTACAAGTACTTTGATAAGTCCACTATTTTCCTGTGCTCTTGACATACCATTTTATATCCTGCCTTGGATAGACTCAGCCAAGATTTTTATGTTGCAAGTGCATGTAAACAAATAATTTTTCCATAGTCACTTGTGCATTAGGTGGAAACTTTCTTGTTCTGCAGTGAAACCGTGGGAAGCTGAGTGGACAGTTTGTGGAGCGGGAAATAAGATGATGATTTTTATCTGAAATTCAGGCCCTGAAGTGTTGGTCAGACTTTGGAGTATAAACACATAAGGGTTTTTGCTAGAGTTGCTGTGTAAGGCAAGTGCTTGTGATTAGTTATCCAGATAGACCGTGAATAAAATGAAATCTCTAAGTCTGTACATTTTATAACCATTTCCAGTCTGCTGTAAAGCAGGAAACTTCTCTTTTAAAGAAGCTTTATACAAACCTGCTTTCTAAAACCAAGTCAACACATTACATTTAATGGGAGATTTTTGCTGATAGATCCTGTCTTGCTACAATGACTTTTCATCACGTGTCTTTTTTTTTTTGTTCAGCTTTCAGCCCTTTTTTTGAAGTTCTGAATGGTGTAGGATTACACTTGTCGTTCATAGATTTCCTTGAACAATGGAATAAATTGTGTTTTCTGTTTTACTTCAAAGAATTGCCAAGAAAATGCTTTTAGAAGAAATCAAAGCCAATCTTTCCTCTGATGAGGATACGTCTTCAGATGAGCAGCCGGAGGAAGGAAAGAAGAAACCTGCAAAGCAAACTGAAAACACAGGAGATGATGGTAAGCACCAAAAAGCATCTGGGACAAAATGGTGCTGTGGCACCTGTCATGATTTCAAGGGTCACTTGGGAAAATGATTGTTGTTAAAGTTTTCAGCAAAAAATATTACTGATGTTGTTAAGTATTTCCCACATCGAGGCCGACGTGTGTGGTCATGAGGATTGTAATCTCTTTTAATCTCCTGTGTGTTTATTTTTTTTGTTATAGTCTGATTTTTGTAAGCAATTAAGAAGTCCTGGGGGTTTGTGAGGGATAATCTATACAGAACAGTAAGTCCTGCAAGTGCACAGGAGAGATTTGGCTAACACAGCCATTGGAACAGGAATTCCAAGCATTCAGGCAGTGTGAAATATTTAACATTTGAGGAAACTGGTATGTTGTTGCTTGTAATTCCCTGGAAAAGCGCAGGATTTAGCCTAAGTGAATTCAGATTTTAATTCTTGCCCAATTTATGTAAGATAGGAAAGTGACTGGTATGTGTGTGGTATTGACTTCTGTGTGACAGGAGGGAATGCAAAGGAAGGCAATAAGTCTGAAAAGGAAGAAGGTGACTCTGAGTCGGATTCAGAGGAAGAAGAAACATCCAAGAAGCCCAGATACAGACACAGACTGCTGAGGCACAAGCTCACTGTGAGTGATGGGGAATCTGGAGAAGAAAAAAAGGTGGTGAAACCAAAAGACAAAAAAGAAGGGGGGAAGCGCAGAAATAGAAGGAAAGGTACGTAATCCACATCTCTTTTTTTTGTCATTAAAAGTACTTGCTTCTATAAAATAAGTCCAAAGCTTGTCAGAATGGAGATCTCAACCTCTGTGATTTTAAAATCCCTGTGTAAACTTCCTTGTGTATGAAATCTAGAATTCCCTTATCTTTGTGTGCTAAATAGTTTTGTTTGAAATGTCGAATACAAGTGCAGCTCTCCCCACTTACTGTATCCTCTGAATTGGATTGATCTTGTGGAGTCTTAGAATATCCATCTTAAACATCAGAGACAAGCCCAGGATGTCTAATTTGTGAAAATCAGTCCTGTCCTTTATGTAATTTCTCTCTTGGACTGGCAGTAGTGCCTGAGGAATGTCTCCATGGTGGAATTCCAGTGGAGCAGGCTGGAGCTGAGCAGCAGATGGCACTGTGAAATGAGCCTGGGCTGCCTTTGTTGCAGGCAGCAACAAAGAACCTGTGGGTGTTTCCTGGCCAGGAAGGGTGCACTGGGCTTCCCTGATCCCCTTGTTGCACTGATGCCAGTCAGCTTTTGTGGTCTTCCATAGAATAAAAGATGCAATGTGATTTGTTAAGCATTTTCCTCTGTGAAAACTCATTTTTATGTGTCGGCATATTCAAGTTTTTCCTCCCTTATGGGATTAAAACTCTGCCTACAATGTTTCTTTCAGGAGGGATAACTGTAAATTACCTTTGAATTAATGTGCAAATAAGAGGCAGCTCCAGGTTCTTTAGTGCAAACCTTTGAAGCTGACTGCCCTCAAACAGAACAGTATATTTGATTTCAGTTTGCCCTTTTTAGCCCTATATTATTAATGTTACCTTTCCCCGTGTATGTAGAACAACTCATGTTTTAAGCCTTGTCATTCATGAAACAATTAAACTTTCCACTGTGTTAAGGGTCAAGCTGAAATTAAAGGTGTTAAATGCCTTGCTGGTGTCTTAATTACCTAAAAATGCCAGTGACAGCTCCTCAAAGTGCTTAGGAGAGTATTGCTAATGCTGCTTTTTTAGGTGTATTTTTAATTGCCCTTTGAGGCAGTTTTGAGCTTGCATTACCTGAAGAAATGCCAAGCCATAAATGCAGCGATGTAATTTTATATGTTGTTAGTAAATAAGGGTCCTTTTCTTCAAGTATGGTTATAAAATGACATGTGAAGCATTTGAAACAAAAGCTTCTGTTTAACTAAAAGTCATCTTTTGTTTTCTGAAGTTCCACACTGCTCCCCAAGGTTCTCCTCCATCATATAATGCTCTCTCTCATTTCCTTGTAAAATAAATGTAGATGTTCGTGCATGAAGACCTCAAGGCTTGTTGGCACAATAAGCCATCCACCAGGACTCAGCTAGTGCTTAAATTTTAACCTTTTCTTCTCTGTACCCCTTTTATCCCTCTTGCTCCTTATAAATATGGGTTTGATGGTTCCCATATTGTCTGAAATGAACAATAAAGAGAGCTCTTGTGCAGTTTGTTGTGCAGTGAGGAGCTGCTGGCTTTGCAGTGATACTCACCATGAAATAAATGCTGGTTTCTTTCTCAAGTGAGCAGTGATGACTCGAATGACTCCGAGTTCCACGAGTCTGCAGTGAGTGAAGAGGTCAGTGAGTCTGAGGATGACCAACGGCCAAGGACGAGGTATGAATAGAACTGAACTGTGCTTACCCTGTGCTGGTTTGGGGTTTTAATAATGCAGTTTAGGCCGGGAGATGGTAAAAGTTAAACACTTTGGAGGAGTTCTTAAAACCCTTGATGGTATTTGTCTGTAGGAATTATAGAACATTGATTTATTTTGCTGCAAATGTGGGAATTTTGAATTCGTACCATACCAATTTAATGAGCCAGTGGAAGAAAAGATCAACAAAAACGTAACATTTTAATGTCAAATACATCACTGTCCACTAGTGGATTGCAGTATAAAACTAGGTTCTGAGGTTCTGTAGGATTTTCTCATTGCTGTGTCCAGTGGGCTGAGGGGCAGGAAGGAATTTGGAAGTCACCCCAAACTGCACAAAAGGAATGCAGATTTTATTAGTCCATGATGTAGTACTTTGCCATTGTTTTTCAGCAAGGCAGTGGATTATTATGGTTTATCAGTAATATTGCCTTTTGGTTGTTTTAATAGATCTGCCAAAAAAGCTGAGGCAGAAGAAAACCAGCGCAGCTACAAACAGAAAAAGAAACGAAGGAGGATAAAGGTTCAGGAGGATTCATCCAGTGAAAATGAGAATAAGGTGCTGTATCATGTTTTGAAGGAATAAGTGGAGAGTTCCTGTCTCTTCTGCCAGCTGCTCAGGGTATCTCAAACAGCTCTGCACAAAGGACAGTAAAAAATTAAAACTTTTCTCAATGTTGATTCAGGCTAAAATCTGTAAAATGCCACCATTGTGGAGGTAAAACATTATGTTTAACTAAAACTTTTCCTGTCTGGATCTTGATAAAAATGCATGATATTGAAGTAAACAGAAATTTTAATCTAAATGCAGGTAAGACAAATTGTAGATCAAGGCTTTAGTAGTGTTCGGGTTTCTTTTCCTGTGTGATGGAGGTAAGGTAATCTGATGTGATTTAGCACCAGTATAACAGGAAAAAAGTGCTTTTTTAATAATCATTAGCTACTCTCAAATGATAACAGTGCCTTCAGTGCTGCCTTTGCACAGCTAGGGTTTGGTATCTCAGAATACATTACACTTACGGTGGCACTTCTTTTGTCATGCATTTTAAAAAGGTACCTTTTCTTTTATTAGCTAAACTTCACCTGTGTGTATAAGAATTTCTGGGAGCTTATCTAAGAAAGAAAGGTTTGATGGTCTGTGCCATAATTTTCTTGCTAATGTGTACTTTATTTAATTTCTAATAGAGTAACTCCGAGAATGAGGACAACGATGACTCAAAATCTCCTGGAAAAGGCAGGAAAAAAATAAGAAAAATTATTAAAGATGATAAGCTTAGAACAGAAACACAAAATGCACTTAAAGAAGAAGAAGAAAGAAGAAAACGTATAGCAGAGAGAGAACGGGAGAGAGAGAAATTGAGAGAGGTACGGTCTGGTTTCTGTGTAAAATTCTGTGAACTTGAATTCCTGATGATGTTGAAGATGATAAATTTCAACCTCAGAGTAATTTGATGAGTAATTTTTGAAAACTGCTCACATGCAGCCTTGAAAGCCCCAAGTTTTGTGTGCAGTTTCTGCAGGTTGACCTTGGTAAGTTTTATTTGATGCTGTGATCTTTAGAAGGTTGTTCCAGTTCCGTGCTGCTTCACTTCACTGCCAGAGTAAGTTGTGAAAAAAGTAAAGAACTGAAAGATTCTCTTTACTAAATAAATTATGACTTCCAGTTCTGCAAAATCTGATGTGTCTCAAATGCTTGGTGTTATTCACGTGAGAATATTCCTCTGATGCCCTGGTTCTGTTGGCAGGTGATAGAGATTGAAGATGCTTCACCTCTGAAATGTCCCATTACAACCAAGCTGGTTTTAGATGAAGATGAAGAAACCAAAGAACCATTAGTGCAGGTTCACAGGAGTATAGTGACCAGACTGAAACCACACCAAGTAGATGGTAAGGAAAGAGTTTAAAGAAAAAAACCAAGTTTTTCTCTCCAGGGGCACAGCACTTTATGCAGACTGAATTAGAATAATAAAAATTCCTTGACAGGCAAAACCAGAATGTGTCTTCTCCCTGTCCCCAAGATCAGTCAATCTACATCCTCACAATAACATTTTCCAACCCAGTTGCCACATCATCAATGAAACTGTGAATATCATGAAGTTCAAGACAAAGATCATCCCACATACAACCCACTGGCCAGAAACGAATCACTGATTATCCTGACAACTGCTTTCCTTAGAGTTATCATGATCTCAGTGATCACAGCTGTCTCTTACTGGGTGAACTTCAATAAAATGAATGTTTAATCAGAAAACTTTCAATAATTTCCTTCAGGTGTTCAGTTCATGTGGGATTGCTGTTGTGAATCTGTAAAAAAAACCAAGACCTCTCCTGGTTCTGGCTGCATTCTTGCTCACTGTATGGGCCTGGGGAAAACATTACAGGTAAGAAACAAAATTTATTTCTATGTAGTTCCCTTGAAACTCAGAACAAGAAAATAAATACAGCTGGTAGGAGAGAGGTTCTAGGAACTGTTCTAAGACAGTGTAATAGTCTTTGCTGCTGCTCAAAACAGGCAGCTCAGCAGGAGCACTGAGTGACCCCAAAAGATTTCGGGTTTTTTCCAGGCCTCAAGGAGCATGTGCAACATGCAGCCAGGCTGGCTGCAGGGTGAGTCCTTGGAAAACGTAGCCATAACTTGCTGCAGAGCGCTTCTGAGAGAATTTGCCTTCAAATACCTTGAAAAAAGTGTGAGAAACTGCTTTAAGACTGAAGTTCACTTCTAAGAAACTTGACTGTGAATTTATTTTATGTTTGGGGCGAGTGTTGGGAGAAAGCTTAAAAATGACCTGATAGAAATGTTTAATTTATGAGAATGATTGGTGAAATGTAAAGGGAAAGTTCTCTGTTTCTGAAATCCTTCAGCAGTTCAGAAGTGGATCTCAGCATGTGAAGGATGTGTGCAGCCATGTAACGCAGAGTAAGGAGTATATGAACTCCAAATACACCTGTATGAAATTTTAACCAGCGAGTTGAAACAAGAAAAACATGTTTAAACAACACTGTTGTTGTAATTTAATTACATAATTGAATAGATATTTATCTTCCTTTCCTGGTGTTTATTGGATGTTCTGCCTGGTTTTTCTCTTGCAGGTAGTGAGTTTTCTCCACACAGTCTTGCTATGTGACAAGCTGGATTTTCGGACAGCTCTGGTCGTGTGTCCACTCAATACTGCCTTGAACTGGCTGAATGAGTTTGAAAAATGGCAAGAAGGTTTAGAAGATGAGGAAAGACTAGAGGTAAAAGGCTTAAAAAGAGTTCTTCATGAAATAACTGAATGATTTGCATAATTGGGAAGCTCCACCACTTAAAATAAAGGCTAAGAAATGCACTTGAATGTGAAAAATCTACTTGCATTAATACATCAGAAGTATTAAAAGTTAGACCAGTATTGAGTATTTTAAGAGGAATCAAAGCTTTTTTTTTCCCCTTTGAAAGGTCTGTGAGCTTGCAACTGTGAAAAGGCCTCAGGAGAGGAGCTACATGCTGCAGCACTGGCAGGACGAGGGAGGTGTGATGATCATTGGCTACGAGATGTATCGAAATCTGGCACAAGGCAGGAATGTGAAGAGTAGAAAACTTAAAGAAATATTTAATAAAGCTTTAGTTGACCCAGGTGAGTGAAAATTAATACAGGTGTATGAATTACTTCCAGGTGTATGAGCAAAGAAAATAAATAGCGTTGGTTAGATTCATCAGATTTTCTTTGCTGGCTTTTGTTGAGTTACAGAAATTTGTTCAGAATCTCCCCCATCTGCTTTTGTAAACAGATTTCTGTAAAAGTCTTTTCTATTAAATCAAATACAAGAGATACATTCTGGATACTGTTCCTCTTAAGTATTTTGATTTCCCAGCATTGCTTCCTTTGCAAAGTAATTTGAGGTGTCTGTTGGGGACCCAAAGCTGTTTTAATCTGTTCATTTGTTACAACCACAAGCTGTTTTGTCCTTGACGGAAATCTACCATTAAGGGGGCAACTACACATGAAAATAGTAGACAATGTACCTGAGAAGTGTGAAAAAACAAGTGTTAATGAAGTGCTAATAAAGGGAATGCAGATAAAGCAGTTAATTATTTTTTCAGTCTTGAGAAACAGATGTCTGCTTTGAGCTGAGCTGATCTGAGCAAACTTATGTCAACGTGTATGGAAGCACTTGAAAGTATTCCAAGTTTGTATAACTAATTTCTCAGGTGGTCACCGAAAGGGAGTAAAAATTTTAGGGTTGGGAAGGTTCACCAAAATAACAAAATTTCCCTACAAATTCTGAACTGGCAGCTGATACCTGAAAATAACTTATGGTTATGCAGTATGTCTTAAAAACTGGTTTTAAAAGGCACCTTTGCTGTACTGTTGGTATTTCTTCTTGAGAATGCAGATGTGGGAGGCAGAGTAAATGGAGGTGGCTTTTCTTGGATTTTAATTATCTGACTGGACTTTACATTGACAGTGTGTGATTGATTTTTCTTTTACTTTTTTCTCCTCTTTCTGATTGGTAATTGTACTTGTTGAGCTTGATTTTGTGAAGTTTCCTACTAAAGCACGGCTGTGAATTCTCTTCTAACAGACAAAGAGTTTATTCTAAGGGGAAAAATAACTTTGTGATGATTGGCCAGGTGGCATTGGCCAGGTGGAATTGGCATCTCCAGCTCTGCAGAAAGGCTGCTTGAGCAGCTAAAACATTAATTAATTTTCTGCCAGCTTGACAAAGTCATACAATGGCTGTGGAGTCCGGGAAGCTCCAGTACAGCAGCTGAACTATTTTTGTTGGTATATAATGTGTTGATTCCACACACTTTATTTAAGCAGTGAAGGAAATGCACTTCTTGCCAATGGGTTTTTTGACTCCTCCTACCTAAACTGTAGTTACTAGAACAAAAAAACTCCAAAATACAAAAAAAGAGGGGGGGATCCCTGTGCTGTCAGTGCCGTTCTGTATCTGATTTTCTCAGGATATTGTATTTATTGGGAGTATTGCCAGGAAAGTCAAAGCTAAGGGATTAAAGGTGTGACTTGCTGTCTCAAAATAGTGGTGACAAGACAGTAATTCTGTACTCAGTGGGTCATGTTCTGGTGCAGTGATGAAATAAAACATTCTACGTTGATTTTTGTGGGGATTTTTCCTGGTGGAGGACGTGAAGGAGAGCAAACATACGGGTTGTTACCGTGTGTCTTTACAGCAGCATTGTCCCTTCACGGGTCTGTGTTTGTGTAACCCCAAAAATACGGGACTGTGGGACGTTGGACATGCAGTGCCAGGAGGAGACAATGACTGGTGTAACCTTCCCTGTCCCATCCCGTGCTTTTACATCCTGCTGTGTCCCTGTTCTCCTTCCAGACCTCTTCAGATGCTGGGACAGAGCAGTGTTTGGGATTAGGTCATGGACTTGTGTAGTTTTAATTGGGTTTGGAAGCTGCAGCACATTGAACCTTACAGATTTTGAGTAATTCCATATGAACATGGAGCCTCCTGTTCTGTTCTCTTCTAGGACTGGTTGGTAGAGTGCAATCAGACCATTAGGAAAGTCAACCTTGAAATAACTCCTTATTTTTATAGAATAAATTGTGCCATGATCTTCCATGTCTGCTCATTTTCTGAACACTTCAGGGATGGTGACTCCTTGGGCAGCTCCTTCCATGCCTAACCACTCTTTTAGAGAAGAAATTTTTCCTAATATCCAACCTGAACCTCTCCTGGCACAACTTGAGGGCATTTCATGTTGCCTCTTGTCTTTCTCTATTTTAAGTGATTGCAGAAAGACAGAAGTGTCTGTTTGTTGTTATCCATTAATTTTTGGAGCCGTTTGGGTTGGCTGAATGTGCATTGCAAGATTCTCATTTGTTTTTTGCTCTCTTGGTGAGTCAGCACAGACAGTTGCAGGTTCCCAGTGCAGGAGAAAGCCGTGTGCTGGCTTGCTGCTGGGACTGGAAATAGGGAAACCTTGGCCTCTGGGAGCATTTCCCATTTAAAAAGCTGCAAATTTGGTATTTGAGTGCTAATTTAATGAGATGTGTCTGGTGAATAGTGCTGGGGTAAGACATATTATATAGGAGAAGCTTGTGTTGCACTGTCAAGGGGACCAGAGGGGGAAGGTTTAGCCAAAGTTTATGGGTGGAGAAGTGATTTCATTAATTACCCAGCTCTGCTATGTGGAAGAATGGCAGGATTATATACACAGGCAGGGTTTCCAGGCTGCTTTGTGCCCCTGCTGAAGGGCTGTTGGTTATTGATCACTGCTGTGCTCTGCTTGTAGCGCTTCAATAACTTTTATTTATTTATTTATTTTTACTTGTTGCTACTAACAAAAATTCTGTTACTGTTTGACTTGGAAACTGCTCCTTCACTGGCAGTTGTATAAAGCTCTTGGAGACTTCAGAGGAACAGAACTGTGTGTATATATCTCTATATATCTATTACGTATTTCAGTATATTAACATGTGCAAGTACAGTGAGGATGAGAAGATGAAGACTTTGAGGAAAGATTGCGGTAGTAGGGCAGTTTAGCCTAGAAAAAAACCAACTAAACTGACAAATTTTCCACCATTTAAGAGCTGGTTAATGAAAGGAGTATTGTCAGTTGGTTTTGACATCATTTGGAGAAAGGAAAGGGCAGAATTTATTCAGATTTGCAGCAAATTGGGTATTATTGCACAGTGTTTTAGCAAGAGAGAGGCTGTGGAGTTTCTTTCCACTTCTGTCAGGGCTGTCCCTTTCTCATAACCCTTATCTCAGATGGAGAAAATGATCTAAACGATCCCCTCAGGTCCCTTTAAGTTTTACATTCCTTTATCATATTTTGAGGAATGTTCTGTCCATAATGATTTGCATTTGTGTTTTGTAAGAACAAGGGAAAAACCCCACAAATTTATGAAAATCCCTGCTGCTGAACTGTAGCCAAGATGCTAGTTCAAGATATCAGTGCTACATGCCTGCCAAACAAACCACAAATAATTGTACTAGGATAGGGTTTTTTTCATATTTTTACTGTCATTCACTTACTCCAAACAACAGATTTTGAAGTGGTTTTTAAATTTAATTTCTTTAACTTCATGTGGATGAATCACGGTCTTTAATGAAACGAGTAGAGAAAGGATCTGTCAGTGCTAGAGGTGGTTACATAAAATTAAAGGAAGGCTTGGTGTGTAGCCACTCAGTGTTTTTCACGCTGTCAAAACTGGGAAGGTACAAAAGTCATGAAATAATTTGGGGAAATGTTTCTGTGGCAGGTGGGGAAATTCAGAAATACATTGACTTGGACAAGCCTAAGTGCATTTGGAATTCCTATGTGGATTTTCAGAATTGTCTTCTAGACTTGCTTCAAAAGTTTGGGGTTTTTTTGTTTGGGTTTTTTGCTTGGAAAGAAATATCTTCTTGATTCCTTTCTCTTCACATATAAGATTCAAATCACTTTTAAATCACCTTAAAATGGCATGATTAAGGTGACTGGCACTGGCATGCGAGTAGTCAGAGGTGAAATTGATTCTCTGTTGTTGATCACTGCCATAGAATTAATTTTATTCTTTACAAGGCAGTTTAAATTTAGTCTGAGAAAAAACATTCTCAGCAAGTTATAAAAGATTTGACTGTCCTTGCTGACAAATCCTCCTTTGCTCGTCAAATATTGGCCTTTTTAGAGCTGAATTGCTGGACCCAGCTGGTGGCTTTTCTCCACGGTGCAGCAACTTGTCATGAGCTGCTTTCAGAGTTGAGAGTGCTGGAACTGAGGTCAGGTTTAGAGCTGGTAAAACATTTATTCTGAGTTACTAGTTGGATCCTAGAATATCTTTTACCTCATTTTCGAGGGAAGAAATTCCAGAAATTGTGCTAAATCTGAAAACAATTAGAGTGTTCAAGTCTGTTCTGCCAAGTTGGGTATTATTTATCTTATTATTCGAGTTGCTTTGCATACTGTGGGAGTGTGTTGTGGTGTGGTTTTGACATTCCTTGTGCAGCTCTCTTAAACCAGACTGATATTTTATCTCCTGGATGAAAGCTGAGGACATTCCTGAGGTGACTTTCAGCTGCAAGGTGGCAATTCACTTGTCTCTAATTCAGATCAAATCTGGTCGTGTTTTATATTATCTAAGACTTCTGATTGCACTCTGTCCCTCTAGTGATATTCTTGCTTTAATGAAAAATTTCAGGTTACCTGGTTTTTGGGTGTTTTGGGATTGCCCAAGTGTCAGTAGGTGGCAGCCTAAAGCTGGAGAGAAGGAATTTTTACTGGGGTGGATGGAGGTGCAGCCGTACACAACCAGCAGCAGGGATAGACCATTTTAACAGGAATGTACTGCAAAGCTGAATTTAATCCTTGCCTTGAAGACTTTCCAAGCCAGCAGCCTTTAGTTTACCAGAGTGGCTACTCTGAATGCTTGTGCAAAAGCTGAGTGAGAACCCAATCAGTGCTAAAAAAATCTCACCGTAAAACACACAAAAAAAGTTAAAAAAAACCCCTTAAGTAACACTGGTAGAACAAATTCTGGATACTTCATGCTCTCAGATTCTTTGTGGCAATAAAATACTGTGGAGAGATTGAGTATTTTTTCTTTCCAGGTCCTGACTTCGTAGTGTGTGATGAAGGACACATATTGAAAAATGAAGCATCTGCTGTCTCTAAGGCAATGAATTCTATACGGTCTAGGAGAAGAATAATTCTGACAGGAACACCACTGCAGAATAACCTTATAGAATGTGAGTAGTTGTCTTTTATTTCCTTCAGTACACATTTGCCTGTCAGGCATAGAAGATATATTTAGTTTGATTGGAAGAAAAGAATATGATACAGTGCAGCTGCCTGCTAGGTTTCTCCGTATTTAGATGTGACACGTGTATTTTCTGTTTGCATTAATCCCAGTACTGTGCCTTCCTTTTTGAACCACTCAAGTCTTGATTTTTTTTTTTTTTCCCCCCTCCTAGATCACTGCATGGTTAACTTCATTAAGGAGAATTTGCTTGGCTCAATTAAGGAATTCCGGAATCGATTCATCAATCCCATCCAGAATGGGCAGTGCGCAGACTCCACTCTGGTGGATGTCAGAGTGATGAAGAAACGTGCTCACATCCTCTATGAGATGTTGGCTGGCTGTGTTCAGGTAAGAACAGTTTGTCCCTAACCCATCACTTCATTTAAGTGCAGGCAGGGAGAGGAGTTATTTCACCTCACTCTGATAAAAGCACCCAAAGGCCTGTAAACTTGTGATTTGAGAGCTCCATAAATCTTCTAACTTAAATATTTTCGCTGATTGTTGGATCTGTGCATTATTTGTGACTAGAAAAACTTCCTGATTTTTCTGCAAATGTCAGTGTATTCTAAAATGTGTATATTAGAGAACACAACTGTTTCCTGCGGGGAGACAAGAACATTTTATGGTAGAGTAGGATATGAGTTGCTTTGAAATATTCCTTTTTAATTCCATATGCACATTTAAGAACTGCCTTAAAGTCTGCACAGAAAGTTGCTGGTCCATAGTTTGTCAGTTGTTTCTGAAGATGTATTTTTTCTGATCTGTGAGAATCAGAACAATAGAAAACAAGAGAATAAGAAAACTATTCAGGTTCAAAGGGTGAAGAACTTGTTACTTTATAGACCTTAGATAAAAAAAAGGCATTGGATGGAGCCCACATGAATTTTCTCCCAGCCCTGTGCAGAGCAGATCCTGTCCATAGAGAGCACCTCTCTCTTGTGGTCATTGAGTGAGTGGAGAGACAGAGTAGTGTAAGAGTCAAAAAACCCAAACCAAAGTAAAATCTGGGTTTAGTATTGTAAAAAAACCCCAAAAGTAGTTCCCAGAGCAACTCCTGGAGTTGCAGTGAACTTTGCAAGGACTTGGAGCTGGCCATGGGCTTAGCAGGTCATAGACTTTGGCCTGAGCAGCACCCGAGTGGGGCAGGTGGGTTTCTGCTGCAGGGCCTGTAGTGAATTGTATTTACTGTGCTCGTTTTCCTCCTGTGTGGCTGGAAAGCACCACAATCACTGGCACTGATCCACGGTGCTTTGTCCTTTGAGATGCCACAAGTCCTGAAGCTCTTAGGAGTCGTTGGCCGTGTTTCTATGACTGAAGCACTGTTTGTAACATTGCAGAGGAAAGATTACACAGCATTAACAAAGTTCCTGCCCCCCAAATACGAGTACGTGCTCGAGGTGCGGATGACCCCGATCCAGTGCAAGCTGTACCAGTATTACCTGGATCATCTGACAGGTACGTGCCTGCAGCTCTCCCTGGGGACAACCCTGATGGCATTGAGTAAGGGGCATTTTGCCACAGTTGGTAGGTGAAAATCAACTTTCTGAACATTGTACCGTGCACTGAAGTGCTTGGACAACAAACAAATAGGCTGGGGTGGTTTTTTTTAGGTTTTTTTGTAGTAGAATACTGCAGCATTACTGGACATTAAAGGTAGCTCAAGTTAGTTAGCCAGATTCCTTGAAACCTAAATGCAAATGTTACTTTGTGTTTACCTTGGGCTCCTTTTACAAAACCTAAATAGACATGTCTGTCTTTTTGGGAGGATTTGTATACATTCCTGTAATGGGGAGAAATGTGCTTTTATGGAAAAAATAAAATCGTGTTTCTCATTATCAAGAAAAAGGAGAAAATCTAATTTTGACAACTTTAACTAGGAGAAAAAATGGCTGTGACTGAGTAATTTGAGCCCTTTTATGAGAGATGTTACAGTGTGATGTGCAGCTGGAAAGAACACTCAGATCTGCACTGCTGGGCTCTTCAAAGGGGAGCAGTGTGTGGCAAACTCACTTCAGGGCTCACTCTAAAACCTGAACTTTATTGTCAGGTGTAGGTGGTAGCAATGAAGGTGGAAGAGGCAAAGCTGGAGCTAAACTATTCCAGGATTTCCAGATGTTGAGCAGAATCTGGACTCACCCTTGGTGTTTGCAGCTGGACTATATTAGCAAAGAAAATAAGGTAAATTAGATATATCATAATACTCTCACTTGAGAACTTTCCAAATAAGCTCTGCCAAACTCTAGGTAAAGTTTCCTCAAATTAATGGAAATCTTTGTTGCTGTGGGGTCATTTTGCTGCTGGTTTTGTCATATTTTTCTTGCTGGGTATGTTGTCATTCTTAAAACATTTTGCAAGGCCAGGCCTTTGTAGAACCTACCATTGTTGAAATGAAGAGTAAGCAGATGGCTAAAGGTTTAATGAAAGCTTCTGGATGAACATACGTAATAATTTCTGTTTTTTCTCTTTTGAGGGCTATTTTGATGAAGACAGCATGGATGACTTCATAGCTTCAGATTCCGATGAAACTTCCATGAGCTTAAGTTCTGATGATTATGCAAAGTAATTGAGCTTTTATTTTGTTTGTTGGTGTAGTTTCCCTTACAGAACTGAAGTGATTTCTGTAAAGTGAATGTTTTATTTTAGGTGTCTGTTAGAATGTGTTTTCTTGCAGTGGGATTTAAAAAAAAATCATGGGGTGTATAATGTTGCTTTTTAGGAAAAAAAAATCCAAGGGGAAAAAGATGAAGAAAGAGTGCAGCTCAAGTGGAAGTGGCAGTGATAATGATGTTGAAGTCATTAAAGTCTGGAATTCAAGATCTCGTGGAGGTGGGGAAGGAAATGTGGAAGATCTTACAAACAACCCTGCATCAACGAAGTCAGATGAAGGTGAGGATAATACAGAGAGATGAAAATGTGAGGCAGCTTCATTTTGCAAAAGGCAGTTTGAGAGGGCTGTCAGGAATTCTGCTGTATGGCAGAATGGCAAATTCGTAATTCCATACTTACAGCTCCTGCTACTTCTAATTTATCCTGGAAATGTATCCAGGATAATGTATTTATCCTGGAAAAACAAGGGGCATCAACTTAGAACTCGGGGGGGTTTGAGGCAGGGAAGCTGCACAGGGAAATTTTGTAATTCAGAAGTACAAAATTATATAAGCTTAAGAGGAACTATGCTGCTTTTCAACTTTTTAAAACATATTGCTGGAAGATTAATGGGAAGATTAGGAAATATATGTGCAATAATTTGTTGCCTCTGGAATTTGAATTGGATGCTGAGCAAGAAGATCCAGTGCAGCAGGAATACAAGACCTTTTAAAAGTTATTTTTTTAACTTTTTAACAGCTGCACACTTAATTTTTGCTTTCTTCCTGTAATAATCTAGCTTTTGTCTTGTATCTGGTATCACAGAGACAATTTTCTGATTCTGTTATTTCATGTGTGTCTAATCCTTTTCCCTAAGTTATTGAAATTTCTGAGGACAGCTCAGGTGAGAAATCTTTTTTTTTTGCCCCCATCCCAGTGACAAACATTGTTAATGTATGAGGGGAGGAGGGTGTCTGTGTAAAACATTTACACACAGACATTAAATGTGTTTAAGGAATTACACTGGAGTCAGAGTGAGTTTCTGTCTCGGCATCCCTTAAATATTTAACTCTTGGGCAGCCTTGTAATTGCTGATAGTGCAAAAACCGGGGATTTTTTGCCTCTTTAACTCTTTTCATACCAGTTAAGTCTAATAATGAGGGAACAACTCTGTAGTTCAGACATTCAAAGCAATTAAATGGTGACCGTGCTCTCATCTTTGATTTTTATCTCTTTTTCTTTGGTTTTTTTTTATAGGCAAAGCTACATCTTCCAATCCTGGTAGCCCAGCTCCAGACTGGTACAAAGATTTTGTCACTGATGCAGATGCTGAGGTGTTGGAACATTCTGGAAAAATGGTGCTTCTCTTCGAAATTCTTCGGATGGCAGAGGAGCTGGGAGACAAAGTGTAAGTCAGTTCTGGACATGTTGGTAAAGACTTGATGAATATATTGGTGTGATCGTGTTCCCCATCCACTCCTCATCCTGCTGTGGCTGTTTTCTCAAGCAGACAACCCTGTTACACTCATTTTTGTCAGGGAGTCTTCCCACACCTGCCTATGCTCCACTCAGTCTTGCTCTGTTTGTCTTAAAGGTCATATCAGAAGGAGGAGGGAACAAAAATGAAGCAGTAGAATAATTAAAATAACTCCAGAGATGAATTCTGTGTTTCCCTGTTTGTTTTTTCCAGCCTAGTGTTCAGCCAGTCTCTAATATCTCTGGATTTGATAGAAGATTTCCTGGAGCTGGCTAACAGGGAGAAATCTGACAGAGATAAGCCTCCTATCTATAAAGGTGAGTGTCTCCTTCAAGAACTGCAGTGCTCATAACTTTCACAGGTGTTTATTCAGTGCCCAGGGAATGGGTTTGAAATCAGTGTTTCCATTAAAATATTTCATGCTCTGGACTGTTCCTGAAGCTGGCAGGATTATTGGGCTCCCCTGCAGGAGGTCTCTGCTGCCCCATTACAGACTCTCTGATTTCATTCTGTGTCATCCGTGCTTGCTGTAGCCTAAGCAGATTAAATGTTCACCTCTGAGAGAAAGCATTTATTTTGTTAAATTCTGCACAAAAATGATGTTAAATTCCGGTGCGTGGCAAATCCTGGTCCTTCCTCCTGGGACAGAGGGAGTGAAAGAAAATGAGGCTGCTTTAAACCAGTGTGTAAAACGTGGAAAATGTGAATTTAAGCTTTACATGCACAGCAGCAGGTTGGCTTATGGATTTCATAAGGGAGCAAATATTGAATTAATTATTATCCCAGTGATGCTCAAATGGCATGGAATTGCTCACTAGGATGTTCCCAGAGCTCCTGAGGATGCTGTTCCTCCTTACTTGCAGTTTCATTCCCAGTCCATGTGGATTGAAGAATTCCTTCAAGTCTGCCTTTCCTTTCCAGTCTCTCATCCAGCTCTTCCACGTGTTTGCACTTAGAGATAAGGGAAAACTGCCTCAGTGATGGTGACTGGAGCTCTCCAGGATCTGTCTCTCACAGATTTATTGCTCCTGGTTGTTGCTTCCTGTCCTGTATTTGTCATCTTCAGTCATTACAAGGTGTCTTTTTGAGGAGTTTGTGCCTTTATTCTGTGTTTGAAAGAGTTTGGGGTTTTTCATGTGATAGTTCTGGCCAGCAATTAGGTGATGCATCATGGCAAGATTCACCTTTCCTGACAGAACTCACCAGTCTGCCTCTCACAGTGGGTGGAATTGATCAGTGCTGGCTCCCAGAAATGCCATTTTCTTTAGGATTGATGGCTCAGGGGTGTTAGTTTTGTGTCCAAATACCTTGATGGCCAGAGGAAAAGGAAGGTTGCTGTGAACTGGAGAGAGAAGAAAATCCTTCAGCAGCTGGAGTTATTTTTTCCCCCAATCTGACACGAAGTTGCTGTAACTCACAGGATAATTAAACCCAAAGATTTTGGTGGATTTCAGTTCCAAAATGAGCTTGACCTTTGAAATCTCCTTTGGAGCATTGACTTATCAATGCTGGTTGTGTGGGAGGCTGACTGATACTGATGCTGTAACGTGAACCCGCCTGGATCAATTGGAAAAGTGCAATTAGTGCTCCAGTACTTAAAGATTAGATGTAACAGCATCTTTGGGACTTTTAAAATTAACTTTGGTTCCAAGTTAAGGCACAGCTCTGCAAATTTATAAATACAGATAGAAAGTGTGAATAATAAGAGGACTTCCCCCCAGAAAAGCTCAAGTATTTTATTTTCACATCATTAAATTTAACCTTAAAACACTTCTTTGATTATAAATTTTTGTCTTTACATTCCAGTTGGTGTAAAACTGCTTTGAGGAGTTGATCCTTTTGTTAAAAAGAAACTAAATTTTGAGAAGGAATGGGTAGAGAGAGATACTGGGTACATTTTGCAAGATAAAATGATATTGACAGCGTTTATTCTGACTTTGACTGATTTTAGACAAAATTGGCTCAGGGTTTGTACAAGCCATTGCAGGCTTATGGATGATCATTGTAATCACAAATCAATTGCTGTTATTTTCTGTTATTATACGTGTTTTATATATTGTTATTCAGGCTCTGCTCCTTGATTTTCAAGGCATGTCTGTGGCAAGTACTTGTGTCCTCCAAAAATGTGTGGTCTTCTCCTGTTGTCACATCAGTGTGTTTTATGTTCCATATCTGTTCTTCACTATTTAGGGACTTATCTATATCCAGAGTTATAAGTCTGGTTATGTACACCATCAGCATTTTCATAACTTGGCTGTTGCATTTACAGGTGAAGGGAAATGGTTCAGAAATATTGATTATTATCGCTTGGATGGCTCAACCACAGCTCAGTCCAGAAAGAAATGGGCTGAGGAGTTTAATGATGAGACTAATGTGAGGTGAGATCTCTTCTGACATACATATATGCTTTCTTTCTCCTCTTTTCTTTCTTTTTTCCCTATTTTTTATTACTTTGATCAGCTTCATGACCTTAAGACCAGGCAGATAATGATCCCAGTGTTGTCAGAACTCGCACAGAAAAGGTGCAGCAATGTGTTACTGACTTCAGATGAATCCCATTGTACTCAGCAGGGTTTCCTTGCTGTTCTCATTGTCCTTTAGGTTGTAACCAATTTAAATCAGAGACAATGTTTTTATTGCTATTACTTTAAAGGATGTAAGGGCCTGGGAAGGGTGTGGCCAGGAGGCTGCAGTCCCTGGGCCACTCAGGAGCAGATTAACTCTCTTAGCTGCCTCCAGAACTGGCTCCCAGCCCTCCCCTGCTCATCCAAAATGGGACTTTGTAGAGAGGTACAAACTTATATTTGAATGAACTTAAGGAGCTTCACCTTCCTAGATTTATTTAAAAACGAAAGCATGTAATCATGTTGCAGTCATTTATAATGTGCAGGGGAAAAGAAGTTAAATTAAGAAGTGAACTAATCTAGTGTTAATACTTTAAAATAGTTTATTCTGTCAGGTGTCTATCAAGAACTGGTTCCAAAGTGAACCTGGGTGAGATTTTTTGAACCTCAGAAAAGGCAGATATATCAAAGAGACAGTGTCATTGGAGAGTTACCCTGAAAGTTTGCAGGCCTGGAAAGAGTTTCGATGGCATGGAATCTGCCTGTTTAAAATTATGGTTTTAATTTGATATAACTAATTTCATTAGAGCTTGAAAATGCAAACCTCAAAGTTTTTTCTTCCCTGCCAGTTTTTGTTAACAGCTGGTTTGCAAAAGGCCTTGATGTGTATTTTTGGGGATGTATGTTTTGCTAGAAGTGTTGTTCTTGTAAAATCTGCATCTGTTTTATGCTTAATACATTATTTTAATGAAGTTTTAGAGTTATTTCAGTGTATGAACCACTCCATAGTCACCCAGCAACGCAGGAACAACAGCTATTTTCCAAAATACTCCAATTTTGCAACTCTTCTCTGTTCCAGAGGCCGCTTGTTTATCATATCCACTAAAGCAGGTTCCCTGGGAATAAACCTGGTGGCTGCTAACAGAGTCATCATCTTTGATGCCTCTTGGAACCCCTCCTATGACATTCAGAGCATCTTCAGGGTTTATCGCTTCGGGCAGAACAAGCCTGTGTTTGTCTACAGGTTTTTGGCTCAGGTACATTTCTGGCTGCTATTTCTGTGCTGTTCCATCCTGCAATCAGATCTGGGAGCTGGGACTGTTGGGACTGTACCTGTTCGGGCTGGTGTTGGGGTCTCGAGTGATCCAAGTTGATCCAGTCATATTCCAGCCCTGATCTGTAGCAGCATTTGGCCTCTGAAGCAGCTCTTGAAGGAAAGAATGGTAAAATAAATGACAACAGAAATTATTTCCTGTTATGTTCCCCTTGTCTGACACTTTTTGTAACAGAAACTCTGGAATTCCAGCAGTAATTCACATGTCCAGACTCTGAGCAGGGCTCTCAGCTTTTTTAATTTGCACACCACTAAAAATTCTGAATGGAGCAGAGCCTGCAGAGGACGATGATGTTGTTGTTAGGGAATAGCCCTGCCCAGGGCAGCTCCTTCTGCACACCCTGCTGCTCCAACTGGGATGAAACCACAGGGACATAAAGAGATTCTTATAAAAAGGCATCTGGTCCTGCCTTGAAAATTTGTATCACACCCTGCAGATGTTAAAGAGGTGGTGGACACTGGTCTGTGCTTTATGTAAGGCCTTTATTTCTGTTAGGAAGTGCCTTGCCTCAGCCTCTGGTGCTTCAGGTGTGACAGAGTAGCCTGGAGCCACTTTCCCAGTAGCATTTAACCCTTGAGGCAGTCACTGTTTCCATCCCAGCTGAAGCAGATCCTTGTCTGAGACACGTTGCTGTCAGAAATGGGATTTTTCTTCAGGCTTCAGTTTATTTTTGTAGTTTTCCCTGTGCACTTTTGAACTGTTGATATCCTTTTTAAATTACGCTGTTCAGAACAGGCTGTGCTGTTCTCATCCTTCTCAGTCATCTATTTTTTTTTTCAAAAAATAAGTAATTTTCCTTTTTTTCATCAAAGATCTAATTTTTTTTGTACACAGCTGTGGTGAATTAGACTTGACTGCCTCCTTTCCCCTCTCCCCTCCACCACAGTGATACGGTATCTGTTTTCCTTTTTACAGGCTGCTCAAAGCAGCAAAATAAGGTACATGCTGTGAAAATTGCCATTTTTTGGTCGTAATCCTACTTCAGGGAATTGAAGCAAAACTGGATATCTTAAAAACACCACTAAAAGGACAATTTTCTTCCTCTAGTCAACAGCTAGATGACATCTGTCCCACGCACAATTCCTGCTGCGTCGCTTCCAGCAGGTTTTCCCTTTTATTGCTCAGCAAACAAAGGGCTTGAAAGGGGTAGAAACTTGGTCGTGGAAACAAGGCAAACACAACAGCTGGGTTGTTGTTTTGGCTCTTTTCTACCTGTAAACATTTCCTGTGGATGAGCAGATGTGGAGTCTCGTTGTCTGTGTTTAAGGGAACCATGGAGGACAAGATCTACGACCGGCAGGTGACGAAGCAGTCGCTGTCCTTCAGGGTGGTGGACCAGCAGCAGGTGGAGCGTCACTTCACCATGAACGAGCTCACCGAGCTCTACACCTTCGAGCCCGACCTGCTGGATGACCCCAACTCGGAGAAGAAGAAGAAGAGGGACACCCCCATGTTGCCAAAAGTGAGTGGTGGCCATCGCCAGGAATTGTGCGCTGTAAAAACAGCCTGAGTCCGTTTGAAGATATTCCGTGGTTTTAGTGTAGAGCAGCGCTGGCCGCTCGGGATGGAGGTGAAAAAGCAGGAAACACAATAAAATCCAGAATTAATAGAACAGATACTGTAATGAGCTGGGTGAGGAGGTTCCCCTCAGTGTAACTGACACTATGAGAGAAAAATACTCACTAAAAGACCCAACTTTTAGGTCAGAACAAAGACGATTTTTCACACATTTTAAATGAAGTTTTACTGCATGAAACTGTGGAAAATTCAAATTAGCGTCTAAGTGGGTGCTGGTGATACCCAGCACAACCTCAGTTTGTGATAACATATCAGTGAGCTGGCACTGTAGGTAAGAGTCAACTTCATCCATGTTTTCCTTTGCCAGGCCTTTTTGGGGTTTAGTTCCCTGTTTAACTTCCTGTGGGGACCAGTAGTAGAGATATGGTAAAGATAAGGGAATACTTAAGATATTCCTTTTTAACTTCTTGGATGTAAGAAAAAACAAATATCTAATTCTTTTGCTTTTAACGGGATAGGAGGATTCATTATGTTTTACAAGTCAGTGAGTGAAGAAACAAATCCTGCTTGATTTTAAATTATATCCTTGATAATCCAGGCTTTACAACAATCCAGCTTCAATTGCTGAAGACCAGTTTTCTTCGAAAGTGCTGTTAAGGGGGGAGAAGATGTTTGAATGCTTTTATTTTCTATAAAGAATGACGGTGCAGATGTGCAGTCTGTCACTTTCCTGGAAGTTTATCCAAGTTTCATGTCCAGTTTGAATTGGAGCAGCAGTTTTCTGCCCTGTGTGGTCTAACAGGACCTCGAGGTGTGGAGGTTCTCAGGGGAAAAGTGCCTGTGGTGCTACAGCCCCAACCTGAGTTCCTGTGTTCGGCCTTTATCCCTCAGAAAAAGCCTCTGGTCTTCAGCTCTGCAAATACCTGGGATTAGCAGAATATTTGTGATATGAATGTGGTTCACATGAATTATTGAGTCTTAACTTCCACTGTTTGATTTCATTCATCCCCTGTCCCTGCACAGCTGGAAAGGGCTGCTTTAGAATTTGAGTCCAAAAAAAGGGGTCTTAAGGCTCAGTGATCACTTGGTCACCTTTGCTGTATTTAAGTATAGAAATAATGACATTATAATTTACAGAACAGTGAAGTACAGACCATGAGCTTTAGGTAAATGTGGTGACTCCTTGGCTATCCCAAGGCAGCTTTCAGAAGCAGGTTTTGTTGTGACTGCTGCAGAGGAGCAGCAATTCATAAGGTGCCAAGTGAGAGAATTCTGTTGAATTATTATGGTTGGGTTTTGGGTGTTAGATTTTGCTTAGCTCTGAATTCAGACTCTGATCTGGAGTCTTCTTTTAAGTCAGAGAGGTTTAAGACTGAGCTCTTGTTTGGGGTTTTTTTAAAGTAGGTTCTCACAGAGTCCAAATGCTCCCAGGGAATTTAGGTGCTGGGATGGACTGGGCTGACAGGGAGCTGATGGGAAAAGGGGTTTTTGCCCCAAATCCTGGCAGTGAGACTCAGTGAGCAGTGGGTGACTCTGGGCCTGCCCTGGCAGTGGGGGACGTGTCGGAGCAGGGTGGGTGAGGTGGGAGCTGGACAAAGGCAATGCTGGGGTGTCCCTCAGAGCTGGCACTGCTGCTGCACCCCTGCCCTGGGCTCATTCCCCGTTCCTCATTCAGGGAATTAGACTTTGAAGTCACTTTTTTATTTATGTGAAATGAAAACTTGGTGAAAACAGATTGGAAAAGCAGATTAAAATCATAGTTCAGATTCAGCTGGATATGGTGTATGAGCATTTTATTCCACCTCAGGACAGAGACAGGGCATGTGTTTTACTGTGGTTCCGTACTAGGCGACAACTTTGTGAATTTTGATGTCAGGATTACACCTGAATTCTTTACAAGAATTCGCTTCTTATTTTATATTTTTATTTTTAACTTTAGTATTAAATGTTCAGCTGGTTGAGAAAAACCTGTGAATTACAACATAATTTGCATTCCTTTGTGGAAGATTTCCTTTCTGATACACTGATCTCTCTGTAGCATTTAATTCCATCAGGATTTTAAAAAGACAAATGTCTTTTTTTCAGTCTCTCTTCATATTTTCATTCATCACCAAGATTTCATCCTGAAGCTTACAAACCAACTGATAATTATGATTCCATCAACAAGCTAAACAAATACAAACAAATAATTATCCTGATGAATTTTTCCCAGATAGGGGAAGGGTGGGACGAAGAGCAGCTTACTGATAATTGGTTAACGTCATTAACTTTTCAATCACACAGAAACAAACAGCTTTCTGTAGCTGCTGTGACACAACCCCTGGTCAGGACTTCCACACTCCCAGAGTGGCTGCAAAACTCTGTTTGTGTGTGGGCACTTTTTTCCAGTCATTGTTTGGCTGAGATTGTAAAATGCCAGGGTGGGACGGGCTGGATTCCTGCTTGTGCAAACCCTGGCAGAGTGAGGGCAGGATGTGGAGGGGGCTGGAGGGACTCAGATAAGTCCTGGACTGTAATTCCTTTCAGGAGTGGTTCAATGATGGTTTTCGTATTAGGAATTTTAGCCTGAATGCTGAGGTGTGTTGGAGCTTCCTTAATTCATGAAGCTCATCAGCCACACAAATCATGTAAAAAAGCCCTGTTCAATTATGACCTTAGAAAAGGAGCTCCTGAGGTGCAGCAGGAGCAGTTTTTCATAGTCCTGTAAGGAATGTTTTTCTTCATCACCTTGACTTTCAGACAAGAAGGTTTGACTTAAAAAAATTGGAGATGTCGGACCCAAAGTACTGCTCAGTGTTTGAAAGCTGTAGAGATGCTGTTTGTATAAAATAAATGCAGATTATTGGTAGATCCTATCTGTTGTCCAGCCTAAGCAAAGGAAAAGTCACTGAGCACATTCCATTCTTTTTTAAGGTTCTGAAAGTGCCTTTATTGTTGTGGAATCCGAGTGCATTCCTGTGGTTTATGAAGTGACTGGACTGTCATCTCTGCAGCAGATTGTTAATCCATCGCTCTCCCTCTGAGGAAAATTGTACTTTTAAATGATTTTCAAGTTTTATTGTGCTGTGGAGTGCTCAGAGCTGCCCATAGGGGAGGGAGCAGGAGGGGAACCACGGGGAGCAAATAGAGCAGAGCTGCTGAGTGACTCCTCCTTAATCTCCTCCTTTGAACAGGACACGATCCTGGCAGAGCTGCTGCAGATCAACAAGGAGTACATAGTTGGGTATCACGAACATGATTCACTCCTGGACCATAAGGAGGAAGAGGAACTCACTGAAGAAGAAAGGAAGGCAGCCTGGGCAGAATATGAAGCAGAAAAGAAGGTAAAGCTGTTTAATCTGGTTTATGTATATGAAAAGAACCTTCCTGGGTTTAGAGTCTCAGTTGCCTTTTCAGTTTGTCTTGGGGCGGTTAAATTTTGTTATAGACCAAGAAATGAATATGTAAAGCAAATTGTCAGGTACCCTCAAAAGCCTTCCACTAAAAGTACAAATAGTGGGTGTATAAATTGGCACTGACCACCTGGAGTGAACTGATGAAAAGGTTTGGGGAGGGAGAAGAAATAGGGCGATAAGTAGAGTAAAATCTGAAGTTGCCCTATGAGAAATCCATATGGGCAATGAGCTTTACATTCCTGCTAATAAATTATGCATTTCACTTCTTCAGAATTTCGTGCAGGCTGGTCAAACTCAACATTGTGGGTTTTCAATATAAAAAAATCCATCTTAACCAACCTGATCTATACTAATAAGCCTTGGTCATTTATGTATTAAATAATGACAATTAAGCTAAACTCAGAGATTATTGAAGTCTGTAACTTGGGTTCAGATGTGACTGAACTCTGTGACTGAAATGTGGTTCTGAGTTGAGGTTTGGAAACGTCCATGATCAGTGTTCAGTGCCTGTGGCCCTCTCTAAGGGCTGCATTGGCTGTGTGTGGTTATTAGAGAATGATCAGAGTCAGTGACAAGTGCACTTGGTGTTTTTCAGGGCATGACCATGCGTTTCAACATGCCAACAGGGACCAACACAATTCCCACAAATTTCAATTCTCAGACCTATATTCCTTACAATTTGGGTGCTCTGTCAGCAATGAGTAACCAACAGCTGGAGGTAAGGAGCACAACATGCCTGTGTTGCTGCAGGGGTTTTCTGTCACAAACTGTGGGTAATGTCAGTCTTAAATATCTTCATGTGATTTTGTCCTGTTTTTAATAGTTTGGAGGTTTGGGGGGTTTTTTTGCACGTAGCTTTATTGAAGTTTAACTTGCATGTATATAAACCTATACCTGGGCAGATTGTCAGGCTTCTGGAACATCACCTGCATTCTTTGCAGACTTTAATTACTACATGGAAACTGTAACATTATTAGTCTGTATGGTAGAAAATTTACCTGGGTTGCAGCATTCTTATGCTGGTCTGAAAACCTGTGGGTACAAAAATAGGTTTTTACAAATGCTGTCTACAAATTGCCAGGTTTATACATGTTGTTCAACTGCTCTGTGCTGAAATTCAGATGGGTGGCAGCTTAGACTCATTGACTTGTGCAAATTGAGAGCAAAAAGGTAATTGAAGTCTAGGTATGTACAAGAGAAAGATTAAGAAGGTTGGGGAAGAAATGTGTTTGTTGTTTCTGTGCTTTATAACTGATTTTCTCATGTTTTCTCAGGACCTCATTAATCAAGGACGAGAGAAGGTAGTGGAAGCAACCAACAGTGTGGCTGCAGCAAGAATCCAGCCCCTGGAAGACATCATTTCATCCATAGTGAGTGGAATGGATAACCCTGGGTTTAGATCAGGAGTGGAAAACGTTAAACATGAACAAACAAAGATATTGCTACTGCAAATGGTCATCCAGCTAATGAATTGCATTATTAATGAGTATCATTTCCAGTTGGTGGTGACCTTTATCCCTGCAGTAACCTTTGGTGGTGTTTAGCTACGCAGAGCCTTACAGGAGTGGCACTTCAGATCCCTCAGTATTTGCCATGCTCTGAAAGTGCTGGGTTTTCTGTAAATCAGAATGGCAGTTATAGGCATGTAGTTACTGTGTTTTGTGGACTGCTAATTGCCAGTTAGAAGAACTAATAACTCATAGTTCTGGTTCTGGGGAAGCACAGTTTTGCATTGAGTGGAAGTTGGGCTGGTTTAACTCTTGGTGCAACTGCGAACATGACTCAGGGCCTCGGTTACTGCCGGGCTTTTGTTTAAACGACCAGTGCCAAGAAGGTTTTGGGTTTTTTGCTTTTCAGTGGAAAGAAAACTTAACCCTGACAGAGAGCCAGGTGCAGGCCCTGGCCCTGAACAGACAGGCGA
This sequence comes from Oriolus oriolus, assembly GCA_013400235.1. Taxonomy (NCBI): domain Eukaryota; kingdom Metazoa; phylum Chordata; class Aves; order Passeriformes; family Corvidae; genus Oriolus; species Oriolus oriolus. The sequence continues at coordinate 1,299,578 of VXBT01008210.1, read as the reverse complement.
GCCAGGAGCTGGATGTGAAGCGCCGAGAAGCCATTTACAACGACGTCCTCGGGAAACAGCAGATGGTAAAATATCTTACATTTATTTATCTACTGTCAATGTTTGAATGAGGATTTTGTGTGTGTTCATTCCTAAACTACAAGTGTGTGTTTAGGCACATTAATATCCCTCACAGAATGGTCAGCAGTGTGCTGGAGTTCATTGCTCGGCCTCAGCGAGGGAGACGCGGGAGAGGTTCATGAAAAAGCCGCTCGCCAGGTTTTTGAGCTGAAGTGCTTTGCTGCAAGGTCATGAGGCGTAAAGAGAAATCTGATTCCCAGAGCTCAGCCAGCCACTTAGGAAACACATCTTAGAAAGTGTTGGTAATGTTGTTTTAGCTTAAAATTACTTTGCAGAATCTGAAAGTCGCCCAGATGATGTCAGCGGGAAGAGTTTTCTCTCAGGCAAACAAACACTGACAGTCCACAGGCGGGACTTTCAAAGGGAGGATGAGCGGTACCTGACAAATGATGATGTAACTTATACCTGGGAGTAATTTCACAGTAGAGTACATGTTGCCATGGCCACTCACCTAAATGCTGCCTGCAACACAATAGCCAAGTCTTCGGGAGAACTGAGCCCTAAATGCTGTTACTAAATGGTTTCTCCAGTAATGGGCTGCTGAATGCCATCACATTAGGGATGGTGATAACAATGGGGCTTTTTCCCCCAGCCATGCTGTCCCTAACAAATTGATTTCAGCTCTGAACCTGATCCTCGGAGCGGGGAGACGGGTCGTGCACTCAGCCAGCTCTGCTTTCCCTTCACAGTTAATCGGTTGTGTCCAGAGGATCCTGATGAACAGGCGGCTCCAGCACCAGTACAACCAGCAGCAGCAGCAGCAGATGTCCTACCAGCAAGCAGCCATGGGCCACCTCATGATGCCAAAGCCTCCAAATTTAATCATGAATCCTTCCAGCTACCCAACCATAGATGTGAGAGGAATGTATCAGTCAGTGTCTGGTGGGATGCAGCCACCACCCCTACAACGAGCACCACCCCCAATGAGAGGCAAAAATCCAGGGCCTTCCCAAGGGAAATCAATGTGATTTTGCACTAAAAGCCTAAAGGATTGTTAAAATCAGAGAAAGAACTTTTATTTTTTTAGGAATCAATGGCCTAACAGAACTCAACTGTAAAAAAAAAAAAAAAATTAAAAAGAATAGTTTGGTTGCTCCCTTAAATACCATGTTCCATTTTAGTGTTCCAGCTTTGTTTAAATAGGACACGATGTTTTCCCTGTTGTCAGTGATGTTGCCTAGAATCTTCTTACATATGTTGAGTACAGGAGATAACAAGTTGTTTTCAGTGAAAACAAGTCCTCCCGTTACAGTAGCATCTCCACAGGTTTCCTGTCTAAACTCCTACGCTTGCTTTTCATGGCTGCAAAGCTTTGGGAAGCTTAGGAAGGACTGCAGGTCTGTATGTTCAGTCTGACATATGTGAATTGTAAACAGCTGAGTTCTTGATTAGAGTTGATTCCTCAAATTATGGAATACTTTTCTGCTTACCCATTTCTTTCTACTAGTGGGGACGTTGTAACAGAAATAGTCTAGTTTCCTTCATGGATCATCTGTGCTGAACAGAACAGGAGCTGAAAATACTCTCTGAAACAGAATTGAGTGCAATATTCGTAAATACTACTGCTCTGAACCTTCTGAGGCACAGGGAAACTGTGCATCCAGCCTTAAACACGACTGGGCCTTCCCCAGTCTGCTGCCATTTCTTATTTTCAGTTCCATGTGATGGAATAACAGCTGATGATCTGGGAGTGGGAGATGTTTTTCCTTCACATGCTAATTCCCTCGCTGTGGAGTCCAGCACAAAGCACATTTCTGGTAACTCCTTCATGCTGGTGCTACTGTCTCCTCCCATTGCCGGCAATGGGGGACGGGCCAACACAATTCAGTTCCTGGTGTTTGGGGGGGGTAAAATAGTGATGGTGGCCAGGGTCAAACTGTGTTAGAGAACCCCCTTTAATGTGGCAGAAGCATTGCTGATTGAAAACAGATACAGAGAAAGTGCTGTAGCAACTTGCAGAGCTGCCAGAAGCGTGAAATGACTTTCTCGATAGAGATGTGGCTATGCACTCCTCCCCATCCCTTCAGCTGTGTGAAAACATGGGTTAGGACACAAAAGAGCTTGATTTATTTTGGGATTGTTTTTGTTCTCTTTTGGATTTTTTTTAATGTAGGCCAGAGATAAATTTCTGGTTTATTCTATATCATTGTCACGCTCTTTGCCCACACTTGTTGTGCTTGTGAAGATCTATTTAAGTACAAATAGGGCTTTTCTTTGCATGGAGTTTGGTTGATTCTTACCCCCCCAAAAACCCCCGCTGATAACCTGGGGGCACAAGTAAGTGGCAGGAACATGGAGGCGGTGGTGTGGGAACAACAGAGGGCTCTGGAGACAGATGGAGGCGGTGGCTCCAGATCGTGCTGGACTCTTCTGACGCTGGCATGAACTAAAATCATTTTGGTTTCTGGAAAGTTTCTTGCAGGAGTTTGAGATCTTGCCCTGAACGGACAAGTTTCGCATCTAAACATGCAGAGGTCACACGACGTTTCGGGGTGTGACTGACACTCGGTTGGTGACGTGGACAGAGCTCGGTTGGGCTGCTGCACACGCAGCTCACAAGTTGCTGTCCTGGACTCTTTGATTACAAGATACCACAAAAGACCCTCAGTGTGTTCTAGTGCTCTGCCAGCTCTACAGTTAACTCTGATCTGAGGGAGGGAGCGAAGAGAGACGCGTTGGCACTAGAAGAGACAAAGCGTGAGACATTGAGACAAACATTTGAAGGCAAATGTACTCTGGGCAACTCTCACCGATATTCCTACGTGTTGTGAATAAGAGAAGTACTTTCTACCAAACCTGGGAACGTTAAATGGAGTTTTACAGTAACTCAAAGACTTAAATGTGGAAGTTTTAGGCAACATTGAAAGGCACATTTTATTTCATCCTGGACAAACCTATGGATAACAGAAGACTAATGCACAAGAAGGAATCCGAGATAAGCATTGAAGTAAAACCTGGACCACTTTGCATACATTTCTCACTCAACATTTTAGCTGCATAACAATGTGCTTTGAGTATAACATCAGGCTTTAACCAGTACTTAAAGACAGAACATACATCAGTAAGATAATAAAAGGCTCATTTTTATATTTGTTTTAGATGTTTTAACTAGATAAAAATGGCTTAAGATGACGAATAAAAATGTTGCTTGTAATACAGTTTTGCCTGCTAAATTATCCACGTTTTGTAACCTGTTTATTCCTTTGGATGTAAAGCGTTTTTGCTTAGTATCGTGATATTGTATATGTTTTGTCCCAGTTGTATAGTAATGTTTCAGTCCATCAACCAGCTTTGGCTGCTGAAATCATACAGCTGTGAAGACTTGCCTTTGTTTCTATTAGATGGCTTTTCAGTTCTGTATTAAATATCTTAAGTACTATAGAAAAGGTGTCCCCTCTTCCTATAAGGCTGTTTTGTAATATATATAGGGACTGGAAATGTGTTTTTAAAGAGAAGAAGCATTCAAGTATGACGATATACTATCTGTGTTTTCACCATTCAAAGTGCTGTTTTAGTAGTTGAAACTTAAACTATTTAATATCTCATTTAATAAAGTGACCAAAATACATCAACGTGCCTTGTGCTACATTCACAGTCCAGCGTTAACTCCACAGGGATTCAGCCTGGGAACGTGTCCTTGAAGAACTGTGCTGTGAGTTGAAGCTCTTACTGTTCTCTACAATGACTTTAGTAGATGTAGCCATTGATTTAATTTAGGGAAAATAGCTGTGGTCCAGATTTTCAAATTACTTTACTAATAGCAGCTTCTGCCAATCTGTCTGTTAAAAATGAAGTGAGTTATCCAGCAGTGAGATGGTTAAAAGTGAGGTTAAGTTCTACTTAATCAAATCAGAATAATGTGCTGCCATATTTTAACCTCATAATTGTACTTCTCCCTTCCTTAGTTACGAAATCCCACCTGTTGGACAAAACACTCCCTTTCCTGTGCAAAGAAAAGTGTAACAATTGTGTTTAAATATGCCCTCTGCTCGTTCCCAGGCACTGCTGGGCTGCTCAGGGGCACAGCCGGTCTTGGTAAAGCTGAGGGAGGTGGAAATGGTGTCTGGGGTGAAGGTACTGGAGTTGTGCTCCAAGAGGCCCCGTGAGCAGCGTGTTTTTAAATATCCCTGTGACTTTTAACTTGGCTGAACACTGATGGAGGGCAGTGGGCAGCTCAGGCTGGATGTGGCTGTCTGTGTTGGGCTGGGAAGCGTCCTGGGACGAGTTCCATATCCGGAATGTTGTGCTGAGGTGCCCCAACACTGACCAGCCCCGTTGCTGTGTCAGCTGTGCCCAGCCTAAGCAGCTTTTGCCTGTATCTTAAAAGCAGAACCACTCTGCACACAGTAAATAAAACTAAATTCATCAGTTCAAGCAAAAGACAGTTTTGAAGTTGGATAGATTTTCATTGTTTATGGAAAGCCAAATGTCCTAAATGTTCCCAGCTGGAGGAGCATGGAAAAATGCTGGTGTTGCAGCACCAGCACCAGTAGTCATGTGGTGTCTGAACTTCCCAGACCTGCTCAGGTGTCAAATAACCCCCTGTGCACCCTCTGTGCTGTAGAACCCACCCTGGGGATGCAGCTCGGGATAGAGCACCAGCAGAATTCCAAATGTGTCTCTGGGAAAGCTGTGCTGCTGTAAAGGGCCGGGAGAAGCTCTACCCTGCTGTGTGTGGCTGGGATGAGTGGTTCATCCTGTGTGTGACCCTTTCATCCAGCCACAGCTCCTGTTCCTGCTTTCCCCAGGGAGGTGGCTTTGGGGTCACTGGAGGAGAGTGTTGGGAAGGGACTGTGGCCTGGCGTGGGGACACTGCCTTGGAGAAGGGCAGGGGCTCAGGGGAGGTGGGCGCAGGGGGACGTGGGGCCACCCCTTAGGTCTGTGCTCAGACAAGGTCTTATCTCAAACGCCACCCTGGCCTCGTGTCTGCACAAAAACTGCTTGAGAATGAGTGAGACAGTAACTGATACCTGAAGCACTCCTCAAAGCCAGATCCAGCCACAACAGCTGCTGTAGGAATTCAGTTGAACAGTGTGTTGCTCCTTTCCCTGGATTCTTGCCGATGCCCACGAGCAGCAGCGGTGGAGGACGCGTGCCTTGGCCATGTCTGGTGTGCTGACCTGCCCTGCTCGGTGGCATCTCGGTGCCAGATACCTCCTGGCACAGTGAGAGAAGAGCCTGAGGATCCTTGGAATTAGCTTCCCAGGAATAGCTGCTCAAACCCAGCGCAGGTACGAGGTGACACCCTTGGTGTTTTCCATGATGAGAATTCAGCAGCTCTGGGGCAGTTACTTGTTTTGGAAAAAGCAATAACCAGCACTATCCCAAGGGGTGCGGATGTCTTTGTCTCCACATCAACAGGAACTTCAGCCCTTCTCCTTCAGGAATGCTCCATCCCTGGGTGCCCTTCCAGGAACATCTCAGCCACAGTCTGGCAGCTGCAGCACGTCTCTCTGGATGTCCAGCCAGGTGGGACAACACCAGGACACCTTCACTGCCTTCCAGCACTGAGTTTCTGGATTCCCTCTGCAGTTTGGGAATCTCCATCGCTCTCTCCACAGGAGGTGAGTCTTTGGGGCCTCCTCTCCTCTTCCCCCGTGGAGAAAGGAGCCCCAAGCCATGCAGTCCACCCAGAAGAGCTCCCCACAGGCAGCGGGGTCTCCATAGTGATGCCCCTGAGGGCACGTGTATGCTGCCATTTGTATGTCAGTCTCCATGCAACCCATCCCTGGGCCTTGGATCACGAGCCAAAGCCAGGGAGAAGGGCACTTAACTGCTGTGCTTGGCTCCACGCTGGCCTCTCACAGGCAGCTCCCCTCTGTTTCTGCACCCTCCATAGTGAGACTCCAGCACTTTCCCACCTCTTTGCTGGAACCCCCTCCCTCCTGCTCTGCACAGCTGTCCTGGGATAATGTTTCCCACATTAGAACAGGCCCACCCCTCTCGGGTGGAAGGAGAAGGGTTGAAAGAGATCCCTTTTGTCCCTTTGCTGTGGTGTTTCCAGACTCACACTCCTGTGTGTAGAACAGCTCTGGGGCCAGCGGCACAGTGGGGTTTCTGGGGATCACGGCCACCCCCTGCACCAGCCTTTGGCTCCCCTTTGAGAGGTTTTCCAGTTGGCTGTTGTGACTTTGAATCATGTGGAATCTACATGAGCTGAGACCCCAAACAAGCACTATTTTCTTTTGCTAACTCGGGAGATTCTGTCAGGTTGAAGCAACCCAAACGTATTTTCCTCTCAAACTTTCCCAGCAGGTCCATCTGCCAGCCCTGTAACACCTCCAAGCCGAAGGAGCAGTTGGCATCTCCAGGTAGGGTAACAGCTGGACCAAGGGAGATGGGATGGGGTGGAGAGGTGAGTGTGTCCACACAAACCCCCTGTGCATCACAGCCCGCTCCTGTGCCACTCAAAATGCACTCCATGTCTGTGGTGGTTCCCTCTGCTGCTGTTCAGCTCCCAGGTCACTCAGGTCACTCACATCTTCAGCTGCTTTGTTGCATCAGAACCAAACACAGTAAATTCCTGTGAAAGAACCATTTGAGTGGGATTTAGCAGTGCTGAATTCCCCATTTAATGAATGCCCCACACAGGACAGGACACCAGCCTTTACCAAGGGGTTTCCAGTAAATTCTTTGTGGATTTTGCTTTTTGCAAGTATGAGTTTCTTGAACCCAGATCCTGAAAAGGTGTTTTACAGCATCCCTGGCACCTGTGTGTCCCTTTGTGGCAGGAGGTTCTGCTGCAGCAGCTCTCTGAGCTGGGTATCAGAAGAACAAGTTCGGTGTTGTCCCCACGGGCCAAATCATCTCCCTTTGGAGCTGATAAAAGATGTACTTGGCATTGCTGTACAATCAGGTTTTGACCTTCATTTTGAAAAGGAGCAGGATCTTAACCACCAGATTTATCTTCAAGCACCACGGAAAGCCCTGGCTGGAGGGAGCAGGATCATCCCAGGGGGCAGAGCGAGGCTCCAAGGCTGAGGGATTTCCCTTCGTGCAGGGGAAGGTCAAAAGTGCACCTGAGGACGCGTCTCGTGAGCGATCGAGCTCCCGACACAGCAGCCAGGGATGAGATGTTTCGGCAGTGACTCAGAGGAAGAAGCTAAATAAACTCTTTTTATTTCAAACACGGGATTAAATTCCTTCATGTCTGGATCATTGAAGGTAAAGCTCCTGTAATCTCCTCATTGCCAACCCCAGCCTGTCGTCTGGTGGCTGCCGGACCCGCCGGGACAGCGAAGGGACGTGGCAGGGACATGGGAGGTGGCAGAGAGGGCGAGAGACAGTCGGGAGCAGAGCTGGGTACTAGGGCTGCTGATCCACTGGTGAGGGAGCTCATGGAGAAGCTGCTGTGGATCATCTGTAGGTCAGTGAAAGTGTCCTGGGAATTCACAGGCTGAAGATGAAGGAGCTGAGGTTTTACCTTGACTGTTTTGCAAGGAGGAGGTTAAGAAACAACACTGTGGACAGACAGCTGTGATAAGGAAAACCCAAAGGCACCACAGCTGTAGTTGTTCAGGCTTTTGCACACTCCAGAGAACCCTGTTTGCTGTCAACCTCTCCTCCTGCTGCAAAGTGCCTCTGCAACCACACACTCCTGCTCCCACCGTGTGCTGAAATCCCTCTCTGCTCATCACAGGGGACAAAACATAAACTAGCATCATTGCTGGAAGCTTTCCCTGCAGGTCTGTGACATCCCAAGAAGGCAGCAAGGGCAGACATGTGGCACAAGTGTCACTGAGGGCCTGTGCTGGCACAGCCAAGCCTCCCCTGTGAGTGTCCCTGGCCTGGCCTGACTGGAGGAGGGCAGCAGCTCCCTGGCACTGTTGGGCACCAGGTGGGAATATGGGGCTGGCTCAGGGCTGCCAAATGTCATCAGGGTTGCTGAGCCCAGCTGGAGGCAGAGGAAAGGTGACAGGACTGTGTGAGCAAGCAGCTTCTGCAGAGGAAAATGCCTCCCAGCCATGAACGTCCAAGCACTGCCTGCAGGGATGATCCTCATCCACGGTAATTGCCTAAAAGTGAGGGGGTTGAGAATTGCTGTTGTTGCTTTCTATTTCTCCACTGATTTTTCACGGTGCTGCAGGTAAATCTCATGCAAGGTGTGCTGGTTTTATTGCAGGAATGATGGGTCCATCCAAAACACAGCAGATGCTCCAAATGTTTGTCCTCTTGGTTTTGAACAGGACATTAAATCCACGGGGATGCATCACACCCCAAGGAGACTGAGCTGCCCACAACTCCTGCTGAGAGCCGAGCTGGTGCTTCCCAGACCTGGCATTTGATGTCATCCTTCTACAGGAGTTTGGGGCGTAGGTAATTGATCTTTACTGTACAAAGCCCTTTTAGAGGTGGATTTAATGTTCATATTGATGGGGAAATACTGGGTTAGTCACTGAAGAGTGCCAAAAAAAAAGGGCTAGCAAGAAATCTACAATATAAAGACAATTTTATTGCCGATAAGCTCTTAAAACTCATTTTTTTTCCTGGTTCAGTAGGACCTTATTCTTCCTGATGAAAATCCGGTCATAGCATCTCTCATTAAAAATAAAATTATTTTGAAATAAATAAATATATAAAATAAATATCATATACATTTTATAAATAGTTTTGTCCTTATGCACAGTATCCATGCTTACATCTGAATAATGTTCCTCGCCCCATTCCCACCCCAACAGCAGGAAGAACCCCACACATCAGGACCAGTCCATGGAGCATCATCCATGTAACAAACTCCCAGGCTGCTTAAGCAGGGCACCACTCAAAGGCTTTTCCTTAGCAGGGAGCTATCCCAGCTCAGCAGCAGCATCTGCAGCAGTTCTGTGGTCTTTGTTTTCTTTCCTTCTCTTCATTTTTAGGTTGTTTTGGGGCTTTCTTTTCCCCAGTGATCAGGTTTGCTCACCTGCTTTTTCCTTTAAGCAACCATAACATTGAATATTCAGCCTCTCTTGCAGCAACTGGGTAACCAAAGTGAATGAAAATGGAAGATTAAATGTAGGGTTCCCTCCCTTCCCCTACCCCCCACCCCATAAATAACCCAGGTTCGATATACGCTGGAAACAAGGAGGAACAGCAGTGTCTGAATTCAATGTAAGTGCTTCCCTAGGTCACCTACGCTTACAGGAATGATGGAATGACTATTGATAGAGTGCTCTGGGAAAAAGCTTGGGAGCCCAAGTATGTACACTGACACTGCAGGAACCATCACCTGTAGTGGAAGAGGTCTCTGTACATGGCAGGGATTTTGGCAGGGTCCACAGGCCGGGGTAAGAAGTGGGTGAATTTCTGGTGTCTCTTAGTCCTGTACCCCTCGCGGGGGGAGCCGTCCTTGTTGAGGGCCACGTAGTACTGGCGCTCCGAGTCGGGGTGCTTGTACAGGGTCGAGGCGTACGTGTTGTACCAGTTCTCCTCAAACTGCTCGCGGAAAACGCACTCCCGGGTGAGCTTCTTCTGCCATGGGCAGCGCCGCAGGGGAACAAAGAGACACTCGTGTCAAAAAGTTAAAACAGAGAACAATGTCAACCTTCCTTACTTTATTTTTCTAGAATTTTCCCAGCTGCCTTCTCCTGGCTCCCCTGAGGACGAGGACTGTGCTGCTGGGGATGCTTCCCCTGGATGAGAGCTGGAAATGGGCACAAGTCAAGACCCAAGGACCTCTGGAGTTGGAGGAAGGAGACAAAAGCAGGAGAAGGTGGGTGTGGATTTTGCAAAGGTGCCCCATGAATAAATTAGACAGGCACACAGCAAAGCTCCAGACCTGTCCAGGTGTGAGTTTGAACTCACTGGGTGGCCATGCCACCAGGCAGGGACACGTCCCCCTGTAGCAGCCCCCTCCAAGGTATCATGCACCCCAAATCCCCTCTTTTGGGTGAGAGAAGCAGCAGGCAGCACATCTGAAGGGTCTGAACAGGAAAACAGGAGCAAGAACTGCTTTGGAAGTTCAGGGCACACAGCTGGAGGCGCTGAGATAGGCATGAAAGCATTCCTCAGGGTTTCACCTCCTGGAGTGCCAGTGAGCTGTGATGGGAGGCTGTAACAAGGCCCAGACGGACCAGGGAAGATTTAGGGTGGTGATAGGTGATTGTGATGAGGGTGTGTGGCTGGTGCATCCCATGCTGGCATGGGGGGGACAGATGGCACTGGTATCACCACGGCCACGGCCAGCCTGTCCTTCCAGCCCTTACAGCTGGGGGCTGTTGGCAGTGGCTGTTTGCCGATGGACTTCTAGTTCATGTCCAGTGCTCCTTCCCCCTCCCTCCCACCTCCATGTGCCAGCTACAGGGATGTGCCTGGCTGCAGTGGGCAGCAGGGCTGTCCCCCTGCCCCACAAGGACATGGGTGGCTTTGCCAGCACTACTGTGCTGTCACAGAGGGTCCAGCCATCCCATCCCATCCCATCCCATCCCATCCCATCCCATCCCATCCCATCGGTACTGCCAGGGCACCCTTTCAGCTGAAGGGCAGTCTGTGAATGTAGAGGGCTCTAATATTACACCCACTGTCCCTCCACTGTAAACTATCCGGGCAGGGAATGTGCCCCCTCCTCGGCACACGGAGTGCTCAGTAAATGTTACTGCCTGCAGTAGATGTGTTTTGTAACACAATCCAGGAGCTCACCTGCGCTCAGAGCCTGTTTTCAATGTTTTGTTGCTAATTAAATAAAGCCTGAGGTGAGTTGTGAGCCCTCCAAAAGTCTTAGGCTGCAGCCCTGGCCATCTGAGACCCAGGGAACCGCGGGCTTCTCTTCCCAGATCTGTCAGTAAATACAGGCTGGGTTTTTTCCCTCCTCTCGGATGCCATCTACTTGGAATATGTTGGAACCTGATGACTGGCTGAACTCTGGCTGTTGCTTTGCCCCCATTCACCCGCCCTGCACTGGGCAGTTTGGAGTACAGTGTTTGTGGAAAATGTTTGGCGAGTCTGGGGTGACTCTGCAAGGTGTGATTTATTCCTTTCCAAGCCCCGGGATGTCCCCACTGAACCTGACACCATCCAGGCAGCAGGCAAGGTGCTGCCCATGACTTTTGCTGCCCCAAGTATTAGTGGCATTTCTGAAATTGTTGGGAAGCTTTACAGAAATGTTGGCACGAGGTCAACAGGGACAGGCGGAAAAGCTCTGTGTCCCGAGGGGACTCCACGTGTCGTGTGGGGATGGCTGGCTCTGGCTGCATCAACACAGGCATCAGGCTAAATTGGCACAGAGGGAAATAATAAACTTGCTGAAAATTTAAAAATACCGCTGTACTGTGATCTCCCAAAATACCATTGTAATGCTAATGCTGTTGTCAGGCGCTGTTTTATGGACCTTTAATTAAGAATACTGTAGTGGCTTTTGAGTTAGAAAAGCCATCATTGTACAACCCACGTGTCCCAGATTTTAAAACTCCAGGGTTATTTGGGGACCTGGCTCGTGATGCCAGCACAGTTTGGAGCAGCCTTTTGACTGTGTCCCTGCAGCGTCCTGCCTGGTGCACAAGATCCCAGAATGGTTTGGGTTGGAAACAACCTTAAAGATCACCTCATTCCAACCCCCTGCCATGGGCAGGGACAGCTCCCACAACTGCCTTCAGGTCAATCCCATTTCCAGATTCAGTGCTGTAAAATGTTACCCTATTTTTGTTTCTGTGTTGTAACATGAACACGGGCTCTAGAATTTAATTAACCCATCATGAAACTCGATTCGCAATCAGAGCTGCAGGGTTTGAAGGCAAAGGGGGAGGATTCATGGGCTCATGTTCTCCAGCAGGCACAAGTGAAAGCTGCAACTCCAGGAGCTGCTGAGCAGCCTTAGGGTCTGACAGGAGAGGTGCTGCTCCAGCCCTGCTTTCTGAAGTGTGCTTCAGGAGATTTTGTGTTTTGTGAAATCCTGGTGATTTTTCTTTTTTCTGTTTTGCATATTTGTAATTTAACCACAATCTCTGCATTTAACTGCTGTGCAGGGTAGAAGCTGTTACAGGAATGAGGTGGGAAAAGAACAGTTATTGGTGCATGCAGTATTTGATGATCAGAGAATCACAGAGTGGTTTGGGTTGGAAGGGACCTCAAAGTTCATCGAGTTCTACCCCCTGCCACGGGCAGGGACACCTTCCACTATCCCAGGTTGCTCCAAGCCCCATCCAACTTGGCCTTGGACACTTCCAGGGATGGGGCAGCCACAGCTTCTCTGGGCAACTATCTCATATAAATATCAGCAACTGCATCTTAAATGTTGGAAGGGTCTGTGGCAGTCTCAGGTGGAAATGGGACAAGGAAAAATGAGCCAAACTCATGGATTACTGTTTGCTAATCAAAGGTTTTCTAACAGCTTCTGTGTATGCAGAGTACATGAGTTTTAACTTGTACTCTGAGACTTATCTGATGGTGGAGGAAGTACTGCCTTCTGCTTTGGTTTAAAACTGGTTTATTTTATTTCATTTTATTTTTACTGTGATCCACCCTTAATCGAGCTAAACAATTAGGAATTGAGTTAAATTAACCTGTAGGAAGCACCTCTGCCCAGCTGTTAAGACCTGGCATTTTGACTGTAAGTCATAACACTTAACGAGTTTACACTTGGGGTTTTTTGTCAAAACATGGAAAATTTTAGCCTGAAAAGGGCACTTCTAGGAAATCGTGAACAGCAGCCCTAAACTCCTAAAAGGAGTTACAGAGAATTTTACAATTACACTCAGGCCACAATTTCAGCTTCTGTTGGTTAAAGAGCCATAATACAAAGAAAAGACCTGCAGACAGGTGCAGACCTGACCACACGGAGAGTACAGCTGATGTGTTACTCAGGTTGTGAAAACACATCACCAGTTCCTGGTTTTATGCTAAATGTCCCCCTGCCTTTACCTGGCCACTGCCACACCATTTCTGAAAGGCAAAACCTCAGTGTGATGTCTGGGGGCTGGGCACCACTGTGGGCTCTCATAGCAGGAGTGAATCCTCCCTCAAACCCAATTCCCTATATATCATTTATGTTATAACAGCAGTGGCATCAAGGGTAGGATGGAGATCAGTGGCACCCCAAGGATGTGGGGGCCTGTGACAGAGCAGCTCGTGACACAGCTGAGGCCACAGGCAGCAGTGCTGGAATCAGCCTGGCCTGAACTTACCGACCCATAGAGCTCGCCTCTCTCATTCATGCCGAGGTAGAGTCCGGAGTCCACCCCACGGATGCTCACCAGCCCAACTGCCAGGCTAATAAACTCCAAAATCCCTAAAAAAGAAAAGAACTGCAAATCATACAGAGGAAAGAAACCAACACCAGGCTCCAGCAACAAAAACAAACCAGCCATTCCCAGTAACAATACAGTTCTAGATTCTATAGTCCCATCTGCGTGCAATCTTCTGATTTCCAGTCTGGGCTTCTCCCCAGCATTGTGAATTTGAGTTGCCCAAGAGGGATTACCTTTGCTAATGAGAAAAGCTTTGCAAGGTTTTGTTGGTTTGGGTTTGGAATCTTTTCATAATTATCACCAAGAAGACAGATGTAGAAACTTGTGCCTGGCCACTAGAAATGTCAGAAGGCTGTTACCACGCTGAGTTTTATTCTTCACCAAAAGGAGTGTGATTTTGCCTTCTGGAATAAGATTATTGTCCCACAGGTTTTAAAGTCATGGGTTCAGTAAAAAGAAGTGAAAAGCAGTAGAACAGATGTCTGTGAGGACCACCTTCATCCTGGCACTCCAGTGGTATACTTGCCAACCCAAAATGGATATATATAAGCCATAGGGATAAAATGCAGCTTCAAAGCACACAGGCAGAAATGCACTTCCTCTGCAGCATTCAGAGCCATGGTACTGCCAGTCCTTTCTCTGTCACCCCCTGCCACCGTTACTGCCAGAACCTCCTCCTGCCCACTACGTCCTGCTGCCTGTCCCAGCCTTCTGCCAGCCTCTTCCCAGTCCAGCAGCATCTGTCCCAGCCATCCCCAGCCGTGCAAGAGCAACTGTTTTACCCATGGGCTGCAGCCTGCTATGATGGTGTCAGACACTTTAAAAATGAGGGGCAGCCTCATTTCCTCTGGAAAGAAATAGCAGGGTCTGGCTGCTGCACCCCCACGGCCAGCAGCTGTTTCAATGGAGGAAAGACTTGTAACAGGAGAACCTTTGGTGAAGCACTTAAAAACAAACAGCCCCTACCCAACACCAAAAGTGGTGGGGACCTTCAAACTCCCCCAGAAGACTTCCTGAAGGCAGCGGTGGGACTGTGTTATTATGGATTTCACACACTACCTATCTAGAGGTCATGGGCAGCTCTGCCAGTGTCCAGTGCAGGATTAATTAGCTGGGAGGCAGAAGGAAGAGGGTTTTCCTCATCTCATCTCACGACTGCATGTCTCCATTCACTGGAGGAGAAAGTTGCTCTAACCTTTAGCGTGGCTCCAGCTCTCCTAATATAGCTCCCAAAACATCCAGCCCTGGGCAGTTGATGCTCTGATCAGGTTACCTCCCAGAGCTCCTCTTAAAAGTATTGCCCTGGTTTAAAGCCACCGTGTGACAAGTGGCCACCTGAGCCAGCTGACTTCGGTGGCAGCCACAGCTCCGAGTCACCCCTCAGCCTGGAGCATGGATGTGACAACTCTCAGACAACACCGCATCACTGCCTAAAGATAGGACAGACCAGACGGTGATGGACACCCCCGGCCCCCTTCGTGCAGCGCAGACTCATCGTCAGGTGCTGGCAGCTAAGCTGGCTGCAGGAATTCCTACCTTCCATCTGACCTTCTGTCCTCCTTTTCCCCTGCCTGCTCTGGGGTTTGTGCATCTAATCCAGCCCTCCCTGAAACCAGCGGGTGCTAGGGGAGATGAAATATGGACTTGGGAGCGGCAAGTCCTGGAGACAAACAGGGAAGCAAACACCACAAAACACACTTTATGGACCAGAGCAGACATTTTACAGGCTGAAATATGCCCAGCTACACATCCTGGCCTCGGGACACATCCTGCCTGCAGAAACATCAGGAACAGGCAGCACAGGTAGGGAAGGCAGTCTTTCCAAGCCAGACAGGCACAGACCCTGGCTCTGCTCTCCTCAGTAGTTGTTGTGGTTTCTTAGCTGAAAAGAATCCCAAACAGGGAGGAGAGAGGTGCAGGATGAGGGGTGGTTTCCTCCCTTCGCTACCCACCAGTTCTGACACGAGGGAGTTACTGAACTGCCGAGTGCTTTTTCCCATCAGCAGACCAGAAATTACCACAGTCACTCTTCGAAAAGGAGGGAGTGAAGGAAGATGGACAGCTACAGGGAGTGTAAAAAGTAAAACAGGAGTACAGAGATACACCCAGGAATGGGGGAGTCTTTCCCAGGCTGGAGACAAGGGAATATTCAAGTGAAACATATCAGGTAACTGGAGAGTGGTAGATGGACCTTCCTATAGGTATAGACACAGTCCTCAGCATCAGCACTTCTTTTGTCTCCTGTCACTTCTGGGAAGCAGGAAAATGTTGCTGGTCCCGATGAGAAACTGAGGGATGTCTAAGGCAGGGGAACCCAGATCTTTTCTTGGGTATGCCCACAAGCATGCTCTGTATGAGGAACATGAATTCAGGTCTCCAAAGACTTGGTAAGGACCAAGCCAGGAGCAGCATCAGCATCTTCTCTCTCCGAGCGGGAAAGTGAGACGTCCCTCACCTGGTGCAGGTTGGCAGATACGCGTTTTGCAAATGAAATGTCTTCCAAGGTGTGCCCATGACAATCTCTTCTGACAATGTCCCTTGTAGTATTCCCCTTTTCTGATCTCTGAGTGCCACTTGGAGACGTGCATGGAAGATGACTATGTTGAAAGAGCATTAAGAATGTAACTTGAGCCCACAAAAGTCAGGAGACAGAGTAAAGGCTGAAAATATGTGGGCGGATATCCATCCTGTCCTTAACTCACTCCAATTCTAGACAAAATTGCAGCTTCGTACATCTGATCTCCAGCAGCACAGGGAGTGGCCACTGGGGCCAGCTCAAGAATTCTCTTTCCAATTGTAGCGGTGTGTTTTTGTGGTAGAACATGCTTTTGTTTTTCTCTTTTGCTTTCTTTTTTTCTTTCCCCCAGGACTTGCCTCTTTTTTTTCTTCACTTTGATTACTCATTCTCTTTGTTCCTTGAGCCTTTCCAGATAAGACTTGGAGACATTTGATTAAGACTCTGACTGGATTCATTTACCACCAAAGCACGGAATAATCTCCCGAGCTTTGCCATGGCTGGACCCACACACTCTCGCCTTACTCTAAACCACCCCTCAAAGAACAATTCAGCTCCCTGCACCTGTCTCTTCTTACATGACTGTATTCAGGAGCCGGGGTACAGAAACATCAGATGTTGTATTAATGGCTACAAACCTAAAGCTTCGGCTAAAAACCTCAACAACTGTTCAGCAACAGGTGCACTATGGTCTGAATGTCAAAATTCCAGCAAAACTTTCTCTGAAGGTCTCAGCAGCTTCTCTAGGAGTCTGTGTAACAGATCCATGAGCAGGTTTGTACCCGAGAAGAGCTTTGTTTTCTGCCTTTATTCGTCTGCAGTGCAACCTCAAGGCCTCTTTCTCTCCTCCATTGCAGTGAGTAGCACCGTGGGGTTCACTTGTTTAATGCTGCTGTAAAAGAGATGTGAGACAGGAAAGGAGCAGTTCCTCCTGGAAGGGATTTTCCTGGCAAATTTCTCTCAGTTTCATTCTGAGAAGGATTGTCATAGGGGTGCTAATGTCAGTCCAGACCCCCTCCTGATTTTGATTGCCCTTTATTTCTTTGTAGAGGAAGGTTCTGAGCAGATGCACTGAAAGAGATACATTTTGGAAAATGCTTTATTCTTTCAGGGGTGATTTTGCCAGAGCTACCAGTTCAGAGAGTGAATTTGGGCACTTCTGTAGTGCGAGAATGAGCTTTCTTCCAACAAACCTAGAGGGCTTTGCCACATTTTGCATTAAACCTCCTCTAGGAAAAATAAGCTGTGCTCCATTGCTCTTGCAAGAATCTGTGTTTTTACAAGTATAAAATATCACATTCCAGAAGACAGGTGTGATTTAGGAAAGCTCCAGTCCTTGACAGATGAGAAGCAGTAGTTCCTGTGATTGCTCAGGCAGCATGGATGGATGATGCCAGTACCTCCCCTGTGTCACACCCCTAAATGCTGTGGTACAAAATAATCTCTCCCTTTAACCCTCACTTTTGGGACCTTGGGGCTCTGTTCTGCGTCAACAGGGCTTTGGCTATTTTCCTCTCTGGAAGATGTGGATGTCTTGCACATCTGGTAGCTTTTGGGATGGCTGCACATGGGAGGGTGCAGATACTGCCTGTCTGTTCCTGAATCCCTTCCAAATTAAGAGATGGGGATGCCAAGTCCGGTTCTACCCTACATCCCACCTGCAGCTGGACACGTGCCTCGGCTGTGGCATCGCAGCCATCCTTGGAGCACCTTAATTATCTGCTCATGATACCAGGGAGCACCTTCCAGCTACATGGGCTTGATCCTGGATTTCTAAGTATTTCTCCAGATGCCCCAAGATTTAAGGCAGCTTTAAACTGCTTCCCTGAACCCCTTGTCTACCTCTGCATCCCTCACCACAGTTTTGGAGTCCCCAGCATCACTCAGGCTGCCTATTCCTGTTATAAGTCACTTCTTTCTGACTGTTGCATGCAAAATTTAGGAATGCATCGATACATGACATCCTAATATGAACCATACCAGGAACACTGGAATTTAAATATTCATGGCTACTGAACGCAGATGGTGAATACTGTGTGCCAATACATTATTGCTTTGAGTCTCTGCTGAAGCAAGGCTCTGTCCAACTTGATCTGAACGCAAGGATTCCAGTCTAATCCTTTGGGGCTTTGTCTTGCAATTACAACAAATAACTATTTATTTTACACTGCCTCTGGGAAAACCCTGAAGCAGAAAACTGTAATATCTGAAGTCTGGTCTAGTTTACGGAGCTGGATGCGGACTGCTAAAACACTTAGGGAATGCCAGTGTTTCGATTTATTGAAAGCACTGTGTGACTTAGGCTTCAGTGTGCAAAATTCATGAAAAGTTTCAGCATGTTTAACATGTTTTTTCCAAGTTTGAAAATTCACTTGTTTTACTCGATCTTTATAAAAAATGGACCTGAGACAAATGTTGCTATTTGAAACCGGCTTATTAGTCGTACAAAGGTAAGGAAAAAGAACTGATAGACTAGAAACACTACGTGGCAGCTTGAACTAAAACCAACCAGATGCAATAGGTTTGCTTTCAACTCTTTGAATGTGGAAACCCATCGCGTATTGCAGCGTGAAAGGTTAAAAGATGGGTGTTTTCAGGAGGTAATTAAAGAACGCTTGCCCCACGAGCACATTAGTACCTGACTCTGACCCGCGGGTTATGACTTTCTTGTTGATTTAGGCAGGGACATGCCATGCACACACCTGGTGTTTATGGAAAGCGCGGTGCGGAGATAAGCTTCCCCAATTGTTCCAAAAACCTGCCTTACACCTCCAACAATAGCAGCGGCAACACTTCCCAGAGTATCAGAACTGACTGGCTGCAAACAAGTAAAGGCAAAAAAAGAATTCCTTTCACCGAGGAGTTAAATCACTTGAAAACTATAAAAAGTCTTGTGAGCACGTCTTGCAACCTGTTGACAACATAGCTGAGATCACTGGCATGGGACTTGTTGATAGCTTATACAGACACCTGCACTAGATGCTGGAGTAGCGGGAATTTCTCTTAGCTGTGCTCAAACTGACTGTACTCTTTCGCCTGCGGCTTGGGATGCATTTTTTGAAGATTACATATAGTCTCATTAGAGGTCCCTGCTCTTGTGTGCCACTGATACAGGCACTGCAGTCTTCCAGCTGTATCCCGGGCAGCAAGGTAAATCCACGGTGCTCTGCCTATTGTTCCATCTTCTCTCCGAGGTCCCCTAAGTGTGTTTCCCTCTTCAGCTTCCCCCTTTCCTTTCCAACAACCTTCCCAAACCCAGCTTCTGACACCCCTCCAGCCAACTGATCCCTGCCCGCACTGGGGAGACGCTCTTCTAATCAAAGTCATGCACGTAAAAGAAAGCAGCTCACAAATATCTGCAGAAGCCAAAAAGAAAGAGGAGTAAAAAAAAAAAAAAAAAAAAAAGAAATGACTAAAAAGCGAGGAATTTCTTTTTCCAACATTGGAATTTCCAAGAAATTCCAACCAGGAACGTCTCCGTTTTGCCTCTCTCACCACTAACTTCAGAGGCACAGCTAGAGCTGGTCACCGTCCTCTTTTTTTCTTTATTTAATTTTTTTTTTACTTTGTCTTATTTTCCCCCTTGCGAAGGCACATTTTAGTGCACCTGCAGAAAGGCTGAGCGCCGGGAGAGTAGGAAATTGGAAATAAAAACTCCCGCATTGCTGGGGAGTGAGCGCATTTGTTTAGGAGGCCAATTATATCCGTCCCGGGATGATTTATATTAGCGGGGTAATTAGTTGTGCGCGCGGGGCACCTGCTCCCGGCCCGGCCGGGCACCCCCCCGGCCCCTTACCGAAGCGGCTGTGGTCCTGCCGGGTGCCCTGCACCGTGCCGTTGGGGAAGATCTCCAGGTGGAAGCCGGTGCGGCAGTAGAGCTGCCGCCGCCGCAGGATGCCCTTGAGGTGAGCGAAGTCGGTGGGGGAGCCCCGCTGCAGCCGCCCCTCGATCTGCCCCAGGCGCTCGTTGAGGAAGCCGGGGGAGTCGGCGAGGGGCAGCCCGGCGCCCAGCGCGGGGGGGAAGCCGTGCAGGTCGGGGTCCAGCGCGCCCAGGAAGCCGCCCACCTCGGCCATGGGCGCGGAGCGGAGCGGCCCCGGGGGCGCGGGCAGAGCGGCCGCTCAGAGCGCGGGCTGCGGCCGCCCGGCCCCGCGCTGCC
>VXBT01008210.1:1112092-1279574 GCA_013400235.1 Oriolus oriolus | reverse complement strand
AAGGGCCCGCTTCACTCCCTCTTTTATTATGAAAAAAATGGCAGGAAAAAGCTACACATCGCAGTGAGGCATAACAGCTCTTGGCAGGTCCCCGCCAGCCGACGATGAAATCATGGAGCCCCCGCACGCACCCGCTCCCGCACCGCCGGCAGCTCCGGCCCCGCTCCTGGCCCTGCCCGGCCCCGCAGCCGCGACCCCAGACCCCGCACGGGCCGGCTCGGTCGGAGCCCCTGGGTGGGTCGGTGGCCCCGGGGCTGTCGGAACCCTCAGGTCCGTCGGTGCGGCCACTGCCTCAGCCCCGAGCGTGCCCCCCACCCACCACCCCCTGGAACGGACACGTTGGAAAAAAACAACACGTGAGGAGAGGGTCGAGACGCGTTTTTCAGCCGAACGTGTAAAAACGGAATGCGATCTTTCTGAAAGGCGATCCCGCGGGCTGAACGGCCGGGTTACAGCCGGCGGGAGGGGAGGGAGGGAGAGCGGCGCTGCCCGGCCCCGCCGCGGGCTCCCTCCCCACCTTCCCCATGTTGGAAACAGGTGTTTCCGCGCTCTCCCGGCCCGCCGACACCGTATCTGTGCCGGCAGCTGCGGCCGCGCTGCAGACAGACGGAGTCGGGCGGGGCGGAGCGGAGCTGGGGAACCGTGGGGAAGCGGGCACAGACGGGCCCGGGAGGCACCGAGGGCAGGGAGGGTCCCCGCCCTGCCCGGCAGGCGGCGCTGCTGCTCGCGCCGCGCCGCCCCGGGGCGCTGGGCCCCATGGCGAGTGCTGAGGGGGCCCGGGTCTTCCCGGGACTGGGACTGGGCTGTCGAGTCCCTGGCGCGGTGTGTCGCCCGCGCCCTCCTCCGTGCCCCGCCAGGGGACAGAGACCCCACAAGCAAACAACCACAGGCACCCAAAATTATCTCCAAGCCACCAACCCGCTCTGCTGCAGCGGCTCCTCCGGGTGGCGTCAGCGTGCGGAGCTGAGGCATCGGTCATGTCCACCTCAGCGGGTCTCCCCCATGGGGTATCCCCACCGTGGGGTCTCTTCCCCAGCAGGTTTGTCCTCTTACCTGGTCTCTTACTTCAGCAGGTCTCTCTGCAGTGTGTCTCTCCTCTTAGCGGGTCTCTTCTCTCAGCAAGTCTTCTCTCAAAAGTTCTCTCCTGTAAGTAGGTCTCTCCTGAGCAAGTCTACCACATAGTGGAAGAGAGCTCAGCAAGTCTGTCACCTGAGAAAGTTTCTCCCCTCCAGTGGATTCTCCCTCAGTGTGTTGCTGCCATGGTGGGTAACCCCTCAGTGGGTTTATCCCCTTAGCAGGTCTCTTCCCTCAGAAAGTCTATCCTGTGGCAGGTCTAACTCCTCAGCAGGTGGTTCCCCTCAGAGAGTGTCTGCCCTACTGTGGATAAACTCCCGCTATAGTGGGTCTCTCCCCTCAGAGAGTATCTTCCCTCCTCAGAGGGTTGCCGCCATGGCGGGTCTTCCCTCAGCAGGTCTCTCCCCTCAGAAAGTGACTCCACATCAGTGTGTTCCCCCCATTGTGGGTCTCCTCTCAGTGCATCTCTCCCCACAGCAGTTCTCTTCCCTCAGTGAGTCAATCCCATGGTGGATCTCTCCCCACCGAGTGTGTCTCCCCTACAGTGGATTCTCCCTCAGAGGGTTCCCGCCATGGTGGGTCTCCCCTCAGCTTGTCTCTCCCCACCGGGTGTGTCTCCCCTACAGTGGATTCTCCCTCAGAGGGTTCCCGCCATGGTGGGTCTCCCCTCAGCTTGTCTCTCCCCACCGGGTGTGTCTCCCCTACAGTGGATTCTCCCTCAGAGGGTTCCCGCCATGGTGGGTCTCCCCTCAGCTTATCTCTCCCATGAGAAAGTTTCTCCCTGTCAGGAGGTTCTCACCATGATGGGTCTCCCCTCAGCAGGTCTCTCACCTTAGAGAGTGTCTCCCTCAAAGTGGGTTCCCTCAAAGTGGGTTCCCGCCATGGTGGAGGAAGTCTCTCCCCCTTTAGCTGGGTTCCCACCATGGTGGGCCTCCCCTCAGCAGGTCTCTTCCCCTCAGTAAGGTGCTGGTCTCCACATCACCCCAGAGGGAGGATTAAAATGGTCCCTGCTTGCAGGTCCTTTCCCCCAGACTCAGGCAGTGTTCTCTTGTGAAGACTTGAAGGAAATTGTGATACCTTGATGTGAAACACCCTACCGTGTGTCTGCAGTGGGTGAGGAGTCTGGTTTTTAAATGGGGTTTGGGGTGGTTTTTCCTGTCAGAGCTGTGGCTGTAAAAGGGGTGTTGATGCAGAACTTGACACATGAAGCCTAAACTCATGTTTTTTATAGAAATACAGGCTGTTTCAGAGGTAGTAAAATCTACTGAAGTATGTTTGTTGACTATTTGTTTATCATGTGTGATTACATGGAGATACCACTGTCTGAGGAGTTCAAGCATCCCACTGCAAAGATTATGGTTTTATTGCTGTAGTATCTATATGAAGACTCAGATGTGATACAGTAACTGAAGGAAATAAATTGTGCTTTGGTGAAAATGACAGAGCTCCAAGATGGGGAGGGGCCAGACACAGCTGACAGGACACTCCAAACCTGGAATTACTGTTAAGGATGTAATCCTGTAAAGGCTGTGAATTTAATGCATAAAATTAATGTAATGTGAATGATCCCACTACAATCAAATACACTCTTCTGTGAAACCTGTTTTTGCTGATGTAAGTGTGAGTTTGCCTGTGGATCCATAGCAAATTCATGTTTGTGAATCCTTATTTCTGCACATGTCTGAGGGCTGATCCCAAGGGGATTAAGAAGCGAGAGGAAAACCTAGTTTCCGCAGTGGAGGACTAGTCAAACTCTGTAGAGGCCTCTGCCACTGACTTCAATCACCTCTGGATCTGTCTACAATATCCTTAAACCCAAATCCACACAAGCACTTAGTGGAACACTTAGGAAACTGACAAAGGTAACAGAGTTCAATTACACTACAGTAAAATCCAAGATAAAGTAAAAACCCACAAACCTTCGTGCTTAACTAATGTATAACAAAAGCAGCACAATCCCCCATCCAAGCGGACATTCCTCACTTAACTCTCCTGATTATGGTCAGCTTTTGAAGTGTCCGCGATACATTTTATTGAGAAATCGTACATGCTGGTACAACATGTTCTGTTTAGGCACAACAGGATGTGGAAAAGGTAGCTTTCTCATCTTTCTTTCTTTCTTTTTTTTTTTTTGTCTTTAATTTCCTGGTTTATTTATGTTTTTACTAAGCTGAGGAAAAAGCAGAGATTTGTACCCTGTATTTTTGAAGAAAAAAAAGGGATATATTTTAAGTACTGAAAGCTAGAATGACTCCTCCAAAAGCAGAAACAAGTTTAGCGATTTTTTTCATGTATTACATAGAAAGTTTTGCACTCAGTAATTTCTTAAAGGAGGACAAAAACTTATGTACATTTTGTGTCACAGAGCATGGAGTGTTGCAAAATTAACTTTCTGCTCTGCTTTGTTTGAGTTGATTCAGCTCCCCCAAGTTTAATCTTTGATTGCAGTTTGTATTGCCCGCCTTGGGACCTAAAATGGTTACTGCCAAACTGCTCTGCCTTTCAGTTTCCAGAAGAATTAGCAGTGATTTTTATACCCAGTTTGCTAAAACAGACCTTGCAGACCCCTTCCACACACCGTAGAAGTGAATTTAATGAGGTAGTAAAAATATTAATGGCATTTACTGTCAGAGTGATTTCTGTCTATGGAGAGCAGCCACATTTGATACCTGGATCAAAGGAAGAGCAGGACTGGGATCAGAACAGTAAATTAATTAGAAAAGAATAAGATAAATAACTGCAATGAGCAAACCCAGTATCTGAGCTACTAGATACTGCATATCCTCTGCCTGGGGCTATTCCATTTGGTAAAGAAAAGATCAAGACAGCTGAAATAATTTGAAGTAGCAATGGCCATGAATGCAAAAGCAGACGTGAAGAATATCTGAGGATAAAGAAACAACAGAGCCTTGAGCTTTAATAAATAATATTTCTGCTTCCTTAGCACTTCCCACCTCGGGATCTCAAAACAATCTATGTACACTAATGAATTAAGACTCACAACCAAGGCCACAGTGCAGCTGCTTTTCCCTGGACAGTGTCCTTTTCCACTAAGAGATGTTGTCCAAAGGATATTGATGGCTTTCTGTATTTGTTTGGGATTTTGGATGCATAGCAGCCCTGCTGGAGCAACAGCTCTGGCCAGGTTTCTGTATATCCAGAAACCAGACACATCCACCGTGAGCCTTTTTGCCTTTTGTGGTGTGGTGACCATCTGTGCTGCACATGCAAGGAATGTCTGAGCTCTCCGGGCAGATAAATAGGGCAACCTCCTTTGTGAGGGGGTGAATAAACAAATTTTCTTAAGGGGAGCAGAGGATGGTTTATTGGTTTTTATCTTTGATTGGTTTTACTTAAGCTACTATTATTATTATCATCTTTTGGAGTACCACTTCCAGGCCCTAGACCCTGTTTGTGCTGGATACTGCCCTAACAAGCATGTAACAAACCAGAGTCCTTGACCTGAGGAATCTCACTGCTCTGCCTTGTGGAAGGATTTCTAATGGAAGGGAACACAATTGCCATCAAGGTATAGAACTATGTATAGAAGTATGGTTTTTTTGACATGTTTAGAATTGGTGGCAGAATGAAGGTAAGGGTCTAAGGATAGAGCTCCAAACTTGCCTACCTGGGTCTTGGAGTCAGGTGCCTAAATAAATGATGTGACTTTCAAATGAGGAAGTACCCACCTCTTCCAGTTATTGACAGTTTGGTGTTAAACATGGATCTGCTGGTTTTAATAATTCCAGTATGGATTAACAGTAGAAAGCAGAACTTTTCTGGCTTGACTCTGACTCATGAGAGCTCCCATTTGGAGAGGATTGCTGTAACTGAGATTGTCTTTAGGGGACAAACGTGCAAATGAACATCATGTGCAAATGAACATGGGAGCTTTGTTGACCCTCAGGTTGTTTTGCCATGGTTCTGTCCCATTTGAAAATTGCTGGTTCCTTGGCATTGCTAAGCACAGGTTTGAATTCTGACTCAAATTTTTCATGTTAATACATCTCCAAGTGTTGAATGCTGACTGAGGAATGGGGAAGGCTCCTTTACTGGGGCAAAGTGGTGCATGATACTGATGTCTCCGCTTGTAACTTTTTTCTGGGGATTTGTGCTAGAATTACAGGACCACCGAGTCATTAGGCCTTTGGCATTTGGCCAGCTGTCCAGAGAATATGTACCTGTGTGTTTCTACCCTTCAGTATATTGCAAACCAATGCAACTTACCTTGTGGCTACAGATTGATGAACAGTTTTTCTCTCTAGAGTGTATCTTGTATCTTTAGTCACCCCCGTCTCTGTTTTCCCTGATGGAGATGAGGAGGTCATTCAAGTAGCAAAGCATGTTCAGGATACTGGAGTCTGTAAAGAACAAGGTCTTAAAGGACTGTTCCTCTCTATGGTTGAAGACCTACCTTGACTTCAAATTCTACCCTAGACCTAGACCAGGGATGGAAGTTTCAGTCTGTTTTGAAGCACCTCTGCAGCATAAAATAAACTTGGTAGGCAATTACTCCAGTACCTCTCCAGAGTTTCTTCAGCTGAGCTCTCAGCCACCCAGGTGCAAGTCATTGTGTGGCTAACAGCTGACATTTGGAGCTCGTTCTCAATTGGAGTTTGTCTCTTTTGCTGTAATTAGGGAATAAAAAGGTGGGTTAACACTATAACTCCTCTCTGGAAAGCACAGATCAGAACACATCAAATTAAATACAAGAACTGGTTCTAGTCCTCCTCAGATAAAAAATGCTGTCCTTTATTTTGTTAGTCTTCTAAGTGTGCACCTTTTAACTGTAGCAGCTTCTTATGGAATTATCCGTGACTATGGCGGGGTGTGTGTTTATATCCACTTCAGTGAGTATTAGTCAAATACAAAAAAGAGTCACAGCAAAGGTCTGTCTAGCCCCATATCCTGCCTCTTGATAATGGCTAATAACTTGTATATGGAAAACAGGACGAGTATAGAGTGATACTTCCTTTGGTAAACCCTCTCAGCTTCCAGTGGTTTCTGATTTAGAGACCTTCCTGAGCTGGAGGCTGCAGCTGTATCATTGTTTTTGATATTCCTTGATGGACCTTTTTCCATAAAATTGTCTACCCATTTTTTTTTAAAACCCACTTGTATTTTTGGCTGCTATAACATCCCGTGGCAATGAGTTCCACAACATCATTAGGCATTGTGTGAAATTGAACTTCCTTTTGTTTGCTTTTGAACCTGCTTGCTGCCTGCCAGTTTGAGTTGGTGCCCTATTATTTCTGTTAAGAATACTTTAAAATAATCATTGCTGTTTACCTTTTCTGTGCTGTAACAGCTTGTCTAGAACTTAATTGTTATTATCCTTGTTTTCCAGGTTGAAAGGCTCTGGCTTGCTTAAGTTTTCCTTGTGCTAAGGCCTTCTAACACCTCATGTGCAGCTTTGGTACATTGTGCTTCTTGCCCTTTCTGTGGCTTTGTATTCCCACAGTTTCTAGAATTGTGCTCAGTATTGAAGAGATGGGCATACCGTGGGTTTATTCAGAGGAATAATACCATTTTCTGCTTTGTTCTCATTCTTCTAAAAATTCTTAACAGGATGGTTTTCCCCAAATGCTGACAGCTGACATTGTGCTGGTCTTTTTGGAGAATGATCCACTTCAAGATTTCTTTCATGACTGGTAATAGAGGATTTAAAATATGGCAAGAATGGCTTTTTCCCCATCCGTTATTTTTTATCCATGAGCTTTGAGTTAAATTTACTATTTTAACACCCACTGGCTTTGTATCATCAGCCACCTACCCACAGCATTTCCAGATCATTTATGGAATATGAAGCAGCAGGAGTCACATAACCGACCCTATTCTGAGTCTGTAGGGAGCTCACAACATTCCTGATGTCAAACATCTATTTCTCTTGGTTATGATCACCAGTTATGTCACTTTTTCTCTCATTCTTGCAGTAAGGCTTATTCATGACCTGGGTTTCATAGTGAAGTTAATGGCCTGGCAATTTCCCATGTGATACCTGTGGGGATCATCAGTTAATCCTCATATCATTGTGTTACTTTCGTCTGTACTGCTGCCTTAAATTCAATTTCCTTGCAAAATGGCTGCAGGTGTCTGTGTCGAACATCAGTACAAAGATCCATTGAGTTTTCTTGCTATCACCTTTTCACCTGGGACCGTTTTTTCAATGTGTCAGGCAGCTCTTGGTGCTGTGACTGTTCAGACTGAGGCACAGATTTACACAGTAGAACAGAGTCTGTAATTTTCTGTGGTCAAGTTGCTTTGGGACTTTTGGCCCAGTATCTCTGTCTCTGTCTTTAGGGATGACACTGGTTCTCTCAGTGGAGAACTAAAACTGAAATGTATTGGTGTGTGAGGTGGAGTTAGGAATCTGAGCTCAGAGTTATTCTAGAAGTGGGTGATTAGATGGGACATCCTAAAATAAAGAATAAAAGGACAAAAAAGGGAAAAATAAAGTAAAAACAAAAAAACTTTCTCCTACTTATGCTGAAAGGCTCCAGTTTGTGCATTTTTGGTGACTGAAGCTTTTCAGCTTTACTGCTGTTCATGTGAGTAGCATTACTCAAGTTCCTTTGTATAGTACATTTGTACAGTATGCTTATAAAAAGACACGTTAAAACTTGAAAAACATAAATAACCTGATTTGATAATTATTCTGTAATTATTCTTTTCTGTATATAAGTTCTGTATACCTTACTAGGTTTGTTCTTTTCACTAATGAATCAGGTAATTAAAATGCAGCATTATTCTCCTGTTTTCAAGAGAGCATCTAGGTACTTTGCAAACTTGGTTAGAGAAACGATAATTCCACAATCAAGCCACCACCTGTCCCACAAATCATGATGCTTCATTGCTGTATCTCTGTGGAGAGAGGAATGAATAGGCTAAGAAAAACACTGTAAAGGTGTATTTGTGATGAGTTCTGCAAACAGCCAAAGGATAGGGAGGACAGAGTAAAGAGAGGACAGTCCTGCTTGCATCAGATTGACACCACAGAAACGTGCATGACCCTCCTGCAGGGTGAGGTCTGTTTGTTTTCAGGAGAGCCACTTGAGTTTCGTAACATGAGTTTCCTTAAAATCTGTCCTGAGAAATCAGGAGTTAACAGAACCCAGTTTCCATAGCCTTAACCTTTCACAAATGCAGTATTTAGTAATCACAGTTCTGGTAGATTGAGTTTCATGTGAGATCTCAAAATGTTTATTTTACAGCATCCTTTGCCGTGTTTGTGCAGCGTTGCCGTTGCCTTTCTCCAGATGGGAACATGCAGGAATGCAGAAGCCAGGTGGCTTGCTCAAGGACATGAGGATCTGTCTTGAGTGCAGTTAACCGGTGCCTTACTGGCACTTGTGTTAGCTGTGCTTTGGTCTTAGCAGTCACCTGGATTGTGTTTACTCCTCTTTGTAAGCTGCTAGCATTCCTTAACTCCATGTCCTGCAAGAAAGTTACCCTGAGGATGTGTATGGTCCTGAGCAACAAGCAGAAGTCTGGATTCTCAAACCTCTGCTTTAATAGCGCGGGATATTTTTATGGCCTTGATAAAATTAGGGAAGAAAGATGAGGGGCATCTTCTCATGCAGTAGTGTAGGGAAATTCTGTTGCTGAAGTTTTCTAGAAGATTAGAAATTTCTCAGATATCTCCCTCAGCATTAAATGAGCCAAAATATGAAAATTCAAGTATCCTTCTCAAAAACTTGGGAGCATCTGTGTGGCAATGACTTTGAAGATCATGCTGATGCTGGGGCTATGGTTTAGTGTAGTTTGAGTCTGGTTCTGTCATTAGAAAAATCAGAATCAAATGCAAAAATTAAAATAAGCTAACACTTCTGCAGCTTCTTTTGTGAACAAACGTGAAACCTCAAGGCCGGGAGAAGAGCACCATGGCTACCAACTGGTATAACTCAGCTTAGGCTTGATTGAAGGAAATCATAGATCTCAAATATATGCTACCTCACAGGAAAATTGTAATGAAATCCAGCCAGCTTCAAGGGAAAAACAAAACCTACTGATTTTATTCCAAGGGAAGAGAGAGAAAAAGAACAGATGTATGGAGTCTTCTGTCCACTTACTGCAATCTGCAGTGCTGACTTAGATAACGGCTTAGCCTTTGTTTCTTCCGGTGCTTCCTTCTGCAGAAATGCCTTGGTTTAGGCACCAAAAGATTCAACTTGGGGTAGTTGAGAGGAGGGGGAACAAGGACCTCACACGAGAACTGACCTAAACTCTGAGGAGGTTTGTATAATCTAATTTGCAATAAAATGGTATTTACAATGTTATCAGACAAAGCTTAGCAGTGTTAAGTAAAACAGCATATAATGTGATTAGTGGGGGAGTCATGCCTATGATGTCATACACATTCTCTGAACTCTTGGAACGGGCAGATAATGTCTCAGGCATTTATTCTCTTGTGACACACACGAAAAGCTCCGTAAAGATTTGGGGGATGGGAAGGAAATGTGCACATGCTCGGCACCGCGCGTAGAGCTCACAGCACCAGAGACGGCTTCTCCCTTTGGCGCAGAGTTCGACCTGTGGTTGCACCCTGCCAGCGCATTGCTGTGTAGTGGTTAAAACAGGCCTTTGGGAATAGTTTAGAAGCTTGAAATTCTATTCTTGACTCTGCCGCAGACTTGGGTTTTGACCACTAAATCTTCTTTGCCTCTGGTAACTCCATTTTTAACTAGCAAAGGTAGTCAGCCGTGTCTGTGGAGTGCCCGGAGTGAGGAGCTGTATGGAGATGGAAACCACTGGCATTCTGTTCATTATGCAGAGCAAATACAGATAGACCACAAAGAGCTTTGCTGTAGATAACAGCGAGCAATTTCACAGCTAGTAATGGCCCATTCAGAGAAAATTAAATCTATATCTTTCTGTCTCTCCGAGGCATGCAAAATGGTATTTAAGATTTTGGCTAGTCTCATTCATACGGATAAGCAATATAAATCTCACCTATAGGTTCACAGCAAATATAATCTAGACTGTATTTATTTTAATGTTTTGCTTTAAAAAACTCCTGCTAAAAGCTGCTGAATCAGGTAGAGCTCCCTTTAGACTTTCAAGTTATTTTAGTGGTTGTGAAAGGACAGATTCTGGAACATTTAAGAGTGTTTTACTCCCCATGTCCACCAGGGACAATAAGCCCATGTTGCTTCGTGCATGTTAATGTTTTATAGAAACACAAAGATTGCATAAATATTTTTTCTGCCAGGGTGTGAAGGCTGTATAAACTGTTTAACTCTGCTGCAGAGATTGACTAGGTAGTATTCCTGTTTTCAGTGATGCAAGGAATTATATGGACTAGACATGAGGTGAAATGAGTGTTGCAGATGTGGAGAATGAGATGGGGGCTGCAGACAGAGCTGAAAAAACTTGAAGGAAGGAGGTGGACAGGAGGGAGCAGGGGAGCTTGGAAATTATGGCTCATGCAATGTCAACTCTATTATATGTTAAAATCAACTGCAACTCTTGCGTGATCCCCGTCCTTTATCAGAACAAGTAGTCATTGTCTTGGCTGTAACACTCATGTCAGTTTATGGCATTGGTGTGGATTTGTTGAGAAATGCATACAAGGATTTTATTTGACTGCAGAGCGATGCCATCAAGAATAAATCTTTGTTGTTCAGAAAGGGTAAGCCAAGCTTTTGTCTCTATGGCTGATAAATGAGGAACAGGGGCCAAGTGTAATATGAACAGCGCATTGGCCAGTCTGGTCAGACATGTGGGATGTACTAACAACAACAGGGAATGAAAGCAAAGCCTGCAGGTAGACACCTTTTAAATAATCAAGGCTGACAGTTTTACTACAGTAGCGCTGTTTAACACTTTGTAGGTATGTGCTGCATCACAGATGCTGCTTATATTAAGTAGCCTGCAAGCATTACACAGCTTATGTAGAGGATAACTTTTATTTCAGGCATTTTTATGTTTGTTAATGTAATTGCAAGTGAAATATCCTGTTGTTGCAGATGGTATTGCCAATGGATGACTCTGAATGACGTACCAGAAAGATGTTTTAGATGGCCTAGATTAAACTCACAGAGGACTGGGCATCCCAGTTATTTCTCAAACACAGAACATTTCCAGGAATGGGTGTTTCTGACACTCCTTATTAAAGCCATGTACAAATAGTTATCTGATACCTGAGTAATCAGAGAAGCTGTGTTGAGGCAGATTGCACACAGTACCTTGAGTCTTGAGGGCTGGATTATGGACGTGCTGCACTACCATGGTGAGATGTCCTGGCCCGTGCCTCAGTTTACCTATCTATAAAAAGTGGGTGTGATGCTGTGTTTAGAAACTGGCCTAGGAAAAGTATTTTGAATTGCCAGTGACAAACGCCAATTAGAAATATACACAGTCCTTAAAGCAAATTCACAAACTGTAGAGCCTGAAATCTCAGTGAGCAAAATGCCTTCCTCCCAGCTCTCACAGGAAGCAAGTTAATTGGGAGGCCAATAACTATAATGAGGCAGAACCTGGGGTTTTGCATGTGTATAGCGAGATCCTCCCCTTGGGGCCAAACTCCTGTTCCATATTATGAAAGCAGTAAAAGGTCCCCTCAGCAGGTGCTGTGTAAAGGCATTTCAGCTTTGCCTTTGCAGTGCTGGAATTGCCAAGCTATTGCTTCCCTGAATCTCCAAATGAATTCCCCAACTCAATGTGGAACAGCTGTGTGAGAGATACAGCTTTGAGAAAAGGGGTGGCAAAGGAACACAAATGGAACAAATGGGGATTTAATCAAATAGCACAGGGCTGTGAAACAATATCAGTGTCTTTCTGCTCAGCTTTCCTTTGGGTAAGGAAGAAACTTTCTGCATCAAAGTTCAGAGAAGGGAGGCGACGTGTGATCAATGTGTGTATTGAGGGCCTTTTGTATGATGAGAGTGAGCCGGTAGCACTGGCTGTGTTCATTCATGCACTGAGTAACAGCATGGCTTACCTGCAAGGATGCCCAAGAACTGGAGAAAGATCCTTGTTTTTTTCACCTGCTTGAGTGTGGCTGCTGCCTCTGCAGAGGTTTCTCAGAGCACCCAGGCTTTAGCCACTGGAGCCAGGAAGTGAAGATGAGGTGGGACAAGTCTGAGAGGGTGGAAGGAATTCTTGTGCCCGATTAGGGCAGGGAAGCTTTTCCTTCATATATGATGGTGGAAGTAGTGGTTTTCTTCCTTATTGAAGCCTTCTGAAATATGGTTTGCACAAATAAAAAGCTCTCTCAACTGAAAAACTATTATACTAAGGGCTACAGATGGTGAGAGTTACTATTTTTCACTTGCAATAATTTTATTTAATACTTTTTGAAAGGAAAGTTTGTTGTGTGTCAAGTCTACCTACATGAATTTCCAGAGTGCTTCATAAGAGCTTTGTGGAAATCTATCTACTCTGTCAAATACTGACTGTGCCTGTTGGAGTGAGTGCTTAGTTGTAAGTGTTATGTCTGAAATATAAAGCAGACAGGGGAAAAAGGAAAATGAAGGAGAGTTTGTAACAAGCAGAATATAGCTGGCTAATTACTGTGGCAGGATAATGTCTTAGAAAAAAACCCCACCATTATGAAACTCATTTTTTTTCTTGTTTCCATGACATAGAATTTCCTTGAAATCTTTTGCTTTTGAGTGTGTATGCACTTTCCAATATGATCAGAGCTAAATGGCAGCCTCTGTCAGAGAAGATAAATGACTTACCAGCAAATCTTCTCAGTTAAACGGAAGACAAAAATCTATGGAGTAGGGGAATGAGTTTTAAATTAGCCATTTCACTTAGCTCTGCCCTAATGAAGGGCTAATCTTTGGACCCCTGCAAAACAAATGAGAGCATCTCGTTAGATCCAACGGAAACTGGTCATTGAAAAGGCTTTTGCCTTATGAACCTAATTGGAAGCAAAGTAATTCCTTTGATAGCTGTCTTCATTTAGCAGTATCTTTCCCTTTTCCTGATTTATATACAGTAAATGAAGGACTCTGTTAATTACAAACACATTTGCTTGTGTGCAGATTGACAACTAAGTATGCTTGGGTGAACCTGGATAGAGCAGTCACAAACCAGGCACAAAGATCTGCAGTGCCAGTTCTTTAGGGGTTGCCTGAGCAGAGCCTCCTGCAGAAGACAGAAAGGGAGCTGCTCTTAAAAGAGCCTTTCCTGCATATTGAGGAAACAACGAGCTCAGGGTTAAGCAGAGTGTGGGCCACTGTGGAGATTAGCTAAATTTACACAAGGTAAAATCTGACCTGGGATTTCAAAGATATTCTATTTATTAAATTAGCTCGTTCTTCTCTTTTTGTATGTAATGGCAAAATAAGGGGTTTTCCCCACCAAAATCCAATGAAATTATAGGAAAAACATTGGACACTTGATTGCTGTAAAAGCAGGATTGTGCCTTTAAGGCAGACGGAAGGAATGTGTCAGTCATGGCCCCTCTAAAACTGGGACTTATCTTGATTATGGTGTTAGCTTGGTAGTAGAATATGATCTCATCACTGTGAAAGATTACATGGAATATCAACTTGGCTGCCCTTAAACCAGCTCTATTCTCAGTCACATTTTCAATTGCTGCAGCTGACATGGGCTTTTGTAATTTGAAGAGATGGCTATAAAGATGGTTTGCAGAATTTGGCCCATGTATTCAAGTAAAACAATTAGGGAATGGATAAAAATATGGCTGCTTCCGATGCTTTCTCTTTGACTGTTTATTCTTTTGCAGTTTTGTTTTTGAGAATGTCAAGACTAAGCAAGACTTGAATGCCCTTAATTTTACAGTACTTAGAACTGATTTCAAACCTGGGAAGATAGATACCTGTCTGGTAGAAAGTCACTGAAGTCCATCTAGGCTAAAATGTGAATTATTTTCCACCTTCAAGGAATGATATTCTTGAGGAGATTAAGTGTGTAAGACAGTCTTGAGCAGTAGGTGTTCTGGGTGCTGTAACCAGAGGCAAATGCAGAAGGTCTATTAATTTGCTTTCTGTGCACATGCAGTGTAATTCCTTTGGCTCTTGAACATTATACTTTATGCTCAAATTGAGAGATAAATGCTATTTTTAAAAAAAATACTGTTTTCAGTGTGACTTCTCCATCTGTTTAGTAGATGCCGTGCACTAAATGAAATAAATGTCGAGCGATGGAGGCCATTTGAGCATGATTGAAGCCATGGTGTGAACTCTGGGTCTGTGCAAATAAAACATCACTAGACCTGCCAAGCCTAAGGAAAACCATTGTATTTCTAGGGGTATATCCCAGGAACTGCATTTGGAACACTGACACTATTATTAACGACTATTGTAGAGATAGTGATGGAACAAGGTAGCTCTTAGTCCTGTTTCTCTGTAACAACGCTGGGAAACAGTGCAAGAAGGTGAACCATGCAGAAAGTTAATGCAGAGCTTTCCAGTAGACTGCAATAGGTGTTGCTCAGAACCACAGTTCATTTGACTTGTCTTTTAGTGTTCAGATATTTCTGCCTTTGTTATGATGCTCAGAAATCCTGGGAGCCCAGCCTGGAACTCAGAGGTGTTTTCTCCACTACAAAGCTGCAGTGGCTCTCAGGAGGTGCAGGGAGAGGTGTGAGGTTGTGGTGAAACACTCCCCTGCAGTTCTGCGGGGTCTGACAGCTTTTTGGGATGAAACAGAGTTGCGCACTGAGTATCTCAAATTCTTTCCAAGGAATCTTGCAGATAGTTGGGAGCAAAGACAATGAGTCATTTCTTGGGAGAGCATTTTGGTTTTATATCCTCAATACAAGGTGTTGCCATAATAATAATAATAATTATTATGGATAGAAACAAATGCATTCAGGCTGCAGTTTTGACCCAATCTCTTTCTGCTGCTACTTTGCATTGGTATTTGCTGGTGTGAATTGTGTGGTTTTAATTTTTCACTCAGTAACAGTATTTCTAATTATGCCAAATGGGAACAGCAAGAAATAGCATGACCCAAGTCTATGCTTATGGCGGGGCCTTATGCCTGTTTCATGTGAGTCAAGCCTATGCTGTAGTTTTTTTCTTTGAGGAGGTTTAAATTTTGTTTAAATAAACCCTGAAGCATCTAGTTTTTCATTCGTGGATTAGAAATGTCCAGCATGTGTTACACTGGCTTAAGGGAATTTGCTTTTCTTGAGCTACTGACATAGCGTACATTTTTCATTAGATTTTTTTCTTTTTTCCCCCTTAGTTTTCCTTTCTTGGTCTCTGCTAATCAAATCTGAACTTAATACTTGAATCAAATTCTAAACTCAGATGTTCAAAGTAGATTTGTGACTGGGCTGAAATAATTCATTCTGGCCATGCTGAACCCGCCTAATCTACAATCGCAATATAAAATCTAATATAAAATCACGAGTTGTATTCTTGTCCTTTGTAGTGCAACATTTATGTCACCCAAGCAAGAAAAATAGATCTTCACATGCTTGGCTGATTCGTGTAAGCCACTGTTCAGTGAATAGGCCCTTTGGTGTGTCATTTTTTTTTCTGCTTGTTTGATAAACTTGAGACATAGTTACTTTGAAGATTGGGCATTATCTACCTGCTCTGGGAACAGTTCCATGAAAACTGAGATTGGATCTCTGGGCTGCTGACAAGCTAATTCTGGACATTATTGGGAGCCTCAAGGTCAGTGTGCTTTCAACAGCAGAATAGAATTTCTGGTGCATTCATCTCTCATTTTAAATAGGTCTCCCTAAACCTGAGCTATGCTTCCTAGTGGTTTGAGAATTCAGGCTTACATACATTATAGAGGATTTTAAAGATACTGAGATGGGAAAAGAAGATGACCTTCAGACCCCAGGGAGGTTATTAAGTAACAGTGTGAGTTTTCACCCTAATGAACCTCCATTCAACCTCTTGGCTGAACAAAACCACCTTACTGTGTTACAGTAACTGGTGTGAAAAGAGCTGCTGAACACATATGTGTTTTCTGGGGGACAAACACAAGGTTTTCTTGAGTGATTGTTGTTGTTGTTTAGAGGCAGAAGTGCAATAATCCAATTTATTGGCAGTTTCAGTAGGGAGGTGAAAGAGCTGAAGGATAGAGATGCTGACCTTGATTTTTCCAGAGCAACAAGAGGGTGTTGGTCTGAGGCCAAAGGGACCAGTGTGATTTGGAGGTCCCACTCTTCTCTGACTGTTTGGGGGAGAATTTGTCCCCAAAATTCACCCCTGGCAGTTGTGTGCAGATAGGGGACGGTACTGCTGTCAGAAAGGACTATTGGGTAACTTCAGCTGCGCTGTCAAAACCTGCTTAGCTTTTCCATTATTGCCAATTAGTCTTGATCAAGTATTTAAACAGAGTAGAACTCTGGCGTGTGTTGACAGTGTATAGAAATCTGGCAAAGATGATACTTTGCTACAAATAGTAAGTGATAATTCCATCTCTTCCATTGTCAAACACAGTTAATGATGTTACCTGCAGACTGGCAGGGGTTTTTTCACATAGTTTGGGTTGGGAGGGACTTTTAAAGGCAATCTAGTCCAACCCCCCTGCAATGAGCAGGGGCATCTTCAACTAGATCAGGTTGCTCAGAGCCCCGTCCTCCCTGACCTTGAACATTTCCAGGGATGAGGCATCCATGACCTCTCTGGGCAACCTGTGCCAGTGTTTCACTGTCCTTGTTGTTAAAAATGTCTTCCTTACTTCTGGTCTAGATCCATCCTCTTTTAGTTTAAAACAATTGCACCTTGTCCTATTGAACAGGCCCTGTTAAAAATTCTGTCCCCATCTTTCTTATAGGCCACATTTAGGTACTGAAAGGTCTCCTTGGAATTTTTTCTTCTCCAGGCTGAACACCCCCAGCTCTCCCAGCCTGTCTCCATAGCAGAGGGCCTCCAGCCCTCAGAGGATCTTTGTGACCTCCTCTGGACTTGCTCCAACAGGTCCGTGTTCTTCCTGTGTTGGGGACCCCAGAGCTGGACACAGCTCTGCAGTGGGGTCTCACCTGAGAAGGGCAGAGGGGCAGAATCCCACCCTCACCTGCTGCCCACACTGCCTGTGGTACAGCCCAGGACACAGTTGACTCTCTGGGCTGCCAGTGCACATGGCCAGGGAATGTCCAGCTTTTCATCCATGAGCACCCCCAGAGTCCTTCTCGGCAGGGCTGCTCCCAGTCTCTCCACACCCCAGCCTGAGCTGATAGCAGGGGTTGCCGTGGTGCAGCTGCGGGGCTTTGCACTCCTCAGTACTGAGGGTCTGCTAGGAACCTGGAATAGATGTTGGACTTGCCAGCCCTTACAAATCTATAATGAGGCCATCTCCTCATGGAGTGACAGGAGAAGCTGGGCCAGCATCCCCTTCCCTGTGAGATCAGTGTCCCTCAACAGGTGTTGGGTGTGCCAGAACAGAGGATCCTCTTCCTTGGGAAGTCAGCCAGGAGGCCTTGCTGCTTCACACTGCAGTCTCTTGTGTATCTCTGACCAACAAATCAGCTCTGGGGTGTAAATATATTTCCAGCTAGCTGGAACCAAACAGCTTTGTAACTAAAAAGACCAGCAGTTAAAAACACTTCAGTTTTCAGGCAATAGGGTAACAAACATAAACACAGTAACACATAAAGCGGGAGATTTAGGAGTACAGAGTCTCTAGTCATTTCTTTCCAGGTAAAGGAGAAAAAGAGAGGATGTGTCCTGCAAGAGATATGTGTTCTGATACACTCACTGTGCATGAATGTGTGCAAATTGTTATCTTTCTCTGTGCTTTGATTTCTCCAGGAAATAGGGAAAAATTGCAGTCAGATGAAATATGCCATGTCAATTATTTTTCTTTCTTATGAAAGATCCTTCCTCTTTATCCACACCCTGCAATGTGTGCCATGTTTTGCATGCTCTCTCTGAACACTCTGACTTGCTGACCTTCTTTGGGCAAATGAAGGTCTGATGTAACTTCCCATGAGTCCCATCTGATACAACTTCCTTTTGAACCCATCACAGCTGGTTTATGATGACTGGAGGGAATGCTGCAGAGCTCCCAAAGTTCAGGTTCTTGTCTGACCATTGTAGACCTCGACTGTCTGGAAAATCAGAACTGTCTCTGGAGAGAGTCCCTTGGCTTGTTGGAAAGTAGCAGAAATGGCAGATAAATTTAAACTTTAATAAAGGTCTTCTGAGCAGGATTGGGTGTTTATGGAATGTCTGCAGTAGAGCATAATATTAAAGTATATCTTAACATTATTGCAACTGCATTTGAGCAGGGGGGAAGACACTGCAATTTTTAATGAAGTGCTTATGGCTTTGTTGGTTGCAGAGGTGTCCAGTTCCCAGTGCTGTGGAACTGTAGAGGTCCTGAAGAGGTGGTGTTTAGCTTGGGGTTGCTTGTTCAGACTGATGTGGCTGAGTCTGGATTACTGACTGCTGAAATCCTGCCTTTGACCGTGTGTGATATGAGTAGAAGTTGGCAGAAATCTTGCAGGAGTAACTTTCTCTCTCATGGAGGATCCTGTCAGCTTGGGATGAGATTTGCTAAGGCAAGACTCTGGTTCGGCCATGCTGGAATCAGATCTGTGTTTCTTCTGAACTGAGGTCTGGATAAATTAAAACCAAAGAAGCATGGTACTTGATCCAGAGGGTCTAAATCCAGACTGTTCATCCCCTACTTTTCAAGAGTTTCACATCTGAGGGTTGGATTTCAGGAAATTTTCATTGAGAGAGTGACTATTTAAAGAGTTGCAAGAGCCCTGGAAACCAGAGTTCTTTGTTCACAAGCCATGCACAGCGCAGACAGCAGCAATTGCAGCAATCCTTTTCCCCAGGAATTGCAAACAAGCTTAACCCTGAGTTGGAAAGACCATACTCTGGAGAGGTGAAAGGAAATTCAATATCTGAGCTGAATGTGTTCTAACTTCCTTGCAAGAGACTGCCAACTGTACAAAGTTACGATGATGATGTGCTGAGGACCCAAGGTTCACTGAGGCCTCCATCAGCCAGGGACGTTCGTGGAGGACTCCAAGATCAGCAGTCCCATGGGGTGGGGGACATGGGGTCAGCAGTAGGCCTGTGTTATTCTTATCCCCACTACACTTGGATGCCTTGGAGAGCTTCAAGGTAAACCTTTTGATGTCTCTTTTACAATGATCTGTTTCTCTACATATTTTGAAATATCTGGTTCCAATGGTACTAAAAATTTGCTGTGACTGAGAACTTTTCCAGTGCAAAGTACTTGTTAAAACACAACACGTGTCCAGAGCAGACTTGAATAAAGATTGTACTATTCTTCACATTATATTGAAACTCTGGCAATTTTCTTGTGCTTACAATGTAACTTTCCATTGAAGTCTAATTATAGACTTAAAAGTAAAAAGTCTTCCCTGTTTTATAAAGAATAATAGTGACATTTACCAAGTCCAATCTCTATTTTTGAAGTCAGATATTCAGAGATGTTACTATTTGTGCTTTTTTCTTCTACTTTATTTTCAACAAGTGATTGTAAAAAACAGTGTCATCTTCTCCAATCTGTTTTCTGAGCAATGCCATTTCTGTTTGCAGCCCAAGCTTTGTCACAGTCTGGTAAATGTTCCTGCTGGACTATTTATGTCACCTTTCCATGTGCTGCATTTTTGTCCCTATTAGTGTGGGTCTTGTTTCTTTATCCTTATGGTTGTTATTTGGCCCTGGTCTGTGTTTGTTCCCCAGCTGGAGGTGGATGTTGCATGGTACTGCTCCTTTTGGATCTTTCTGTTCTGTTTAAGGGAATTTTTCTACAATTGCGGGGAGGTGGCATTTTCTCATAAAAGGAGCATGCACTCTTCTTTTTAAACCAATATTGTCTTCTCGGTCAGCCGCTTGGACTTTGAGAGTGGAAATACTGCTTTTATTTTCATATTTCTCGTAGTTTTAATGCAGCTACCTGTTCTGTCAATCTCTTTAATTCAGTGAAAGCTCTGTGTTAAAGAGATACTGTGGAAAAACCACTATCTTTGATTCTGAGGACCTTCACAAACTTCTTCCTGTTTAAGTTTAGTTGATTATTTTATGATTTTCCACTAGTGAGATTTATACTGTGTAACTGTGTCCAACCAGTACAAGAGCTCAAAGCCTTTAGTACAAAATATTTTCGAGGAGAACTTAATACACACTTAATACAGATAAACCTAATGAAAAGCAGCTATTTAAATCTTTCTGTAGCAAATATCAGACAGATTTTTGAAGGAAAGCTTGTGTATATGTTTTATTTTTTTCATTTATTCATGTTTTCTTTGTCTTTTTCTACCTTAAATATGACAGGCCAGAAACTGCACTTTTGTTGATGGCATGGAATTTTCTTTTTGGATCTACATATTCCTTATGGCTCTTGGGAAATTATTCCGAAGCCAAATCCTTGATCATAATTATAGGAACTCGATAATTAAGGACCTGTCCCTTCTGACATAATATGGCTACACAGGTACTTTTCATTTGGTACCCTTGGATTCAGATCTTGAGTGCATTACTCTGCTCATAAAATACTTCCTTGCAATGGCATAAAGTTTTGCCATTATTGAAAGGAGAGAAAAAAATAGATGGAAAAAAGCAGGTGAGGAAGATAAAAAAGGAAGGCTGTGGTATTTTCTTCTTAAAGAATTTATAAATGTTGATGTGAGGCTTCTCCAGCATGAGGTATGTAAAATATTAGAGATGGTCCTTCTCTATCAAAGTTCATTTTTTGCTCTCATAAATAGTCTGTATTAGATTTTGAAATCTATCCTGAAGGTTGCTAAGATTGGAACAACTCAGTCTCAGGAACCTCTGTAAAGGTCACTTTCACAAAGAAATACCCAGTCTGATTTTCAAAACAAAAGGTGTCAGATCAATAGTAAAACCATGGAACCATTTGAGGTTTAGTCGTCATCTTTGTTTTCTCACATTTGCGTGTGTCATGTATGTGCCATGTAAAAATGTACTAACACCATTAGAGATTTGTATTCCCCCAGTTACAGGTTGTTTTTATGATTTATTGTACGGTGGCAATGCCGAGGCGCTGGGATTCCCGTGTGTTGAGTACTGGGCAGGCAGAGGAGGAAGCTGAATCCTTCAGGGATCTCTTTGTGTTTGCTTCAGCTCTCCCTGGGGAGGAGGTGGCCTTGCTGCTGGAGCCCCCTGAAGGGCTGCAGGTTTGTGTTGTCACTGCTCTTCAAGCATATTCTTCACTTGGCACAAACCCAGGGAGTCAGCCTAGGTGGGTTAGACCAGATACACGCTGGGAGTGACTGCCAGGGACACGGGGATGAACAAGGGGGGGTGTTTGTG
The DNA here is from genome assembly GCA_013400235.1 of Oriolus oriolus. NCBI lineage: Eukaryota > Metazoa > Chordata > Aves > Passeriformes > Corvidae > Oriolus > Oriolus oriolus. Next base: position 1,258,299 of record VXBT01008210.1, on the reverse strand, counting down.
TGCATTAATCCTAAAATCATGCTGAGAAAAACAGTGCTCTAGGGTGCATTCTCCTGTGTCTTTCCAGTGTTGTACTCATGTCTGATTTTGATTTGAGCAGGTGAATGACTCGAGAGCCCATTAGCAAGCATTTGACCTGCTGTGTTCCTCATTTCCCTTCCCACTCTGACACTCCCTATAATTTATGTAGCTATTACACTTCAGCTCTAACTCAATTCCTGGATTTGTTCCTTTTACAGAAATTAGTACTGAAAGGCATAGCAGTGATGGAGGGCTTGGAATTAGCACCAAGTTATTTGTCTATTTAATATACATTTTTTAAAAATAGCATTTTAATGTTTGGGAGAACACAAGGAAGCTGACTGTACTTCAGAAGTTCAGGACTGGTTTTCAGACTCTTCAAATTTGAGGCTGCACCATTAACACTGAGTGATACCACTAAAGAACTGTGAAATGCAGAGCTACCCTGTTCCCCCCCTTCCTATTCCCCTTGCAGAATAAAAAGCAGGTCAGAAAAACAATGCTACTCTGACTTATTTATCTTTATCCAGTTCCTCTGTCAGTAAGGGGATAAAGCGAAAAATTCAGAACAAAGTAACTTAAAAAATCAAAGGATTAAAGCACCATGTATGTGATCCTGATGAATTGGATGATTCAGAAGATGTTAACCAGAGCAGCAGCTGTAATGGAAGGAGAGTCTGTAACAAACAGGTTTTCTGATTTATCGGGGTAATCAAGCATAGAAGTGGGCAGGCACTGGGTGGTACAGAATACCAACATTTTTTTTGTGCTGCCTGGGAGATATATTTGAACCTCTAGGGAAGAATTGCCCTCTCCCCCTTAATTCCCCTGAAGACTTTTTTTCCTTTTTTTTCCTGAAAATGAAAGGAGGGAATGAGCATTTCCCTGAATCTCATTTTAAATCTTCCTAAGTTTAAAATGGTTATTGCTTGTTTATTATTTTTGGCAATGTAATGACCCTCGCAGGAGACTAATCCTGCTTGGTGAGAACTCCATTCCCTAACATAAGGGAGATAATGAGGGTGGGGAACCTGGCAAATACAAATCTAGAGATGCTTGGCTGCTTAGAAAAACGCAACAATTGCCCTGTGCTGTTTTCAGGGTGGTTTATTCTGGTAGCAACTAATGGTCTTTGGATTGAAGACTTCTAAGAACCCACCCTAGAATTACTCTTAAGCCCATCTCTAATGCTATTTTCCTTGCTTGCTAATGCAATATCCCAACCTCTCTTTTATGTGTAAAATCAAGGGGAACATGATGCAGATAAAGTTTAACATGACTTGACTGTGCTCAGGCTCTCAGAGATAACAATGTATGTCCAGTGTGGTGGGATAGGGGCTTTCATCCAGTTATGTTCCTCTAATACCCATCACATTTTAACAGGCTGTGCAGGTTTGCACTCAGGGAGCATGTCCCAGGCTCTCTAGGGATACTCCCTGAAATCGCTTGAGTGGTGCATTTGCTGAAAAATGACAAGTCTTGGAATTTCTCAGCCTGGGAGTTTTCTCCTGCACAGCTGTTTTCTTCTTGAGATCCCATCCCCAAAGAGAATCCCTATCTAGCCTTGATTGGGCATTTTGAGCTTATACATATCTGGTTGCATCATCTATTTCTTTGTTTTTATTACTTGTGGGTATTTTCCAAGGTATCCTCAGCAGCATGACGGGCTCATCTCGGTCCCATCCACAGAGCACTTTGCAAAGCTGCCTCTGTGCAACTCCAGCCAGAAGTAATCCATGTGTGTCAATTCCAGCCACTCCTGACTGGAAGGAGGAAAGCTTTTCTTTTCATCAATATCACAGGTTTTTTTCTTACTCTTATGATCTTTCTCAGTAGTGCTTTTGTCTGTTGAATGTTTATTAAGAAAATAATTTTTGTTTGCTTGTTACAAGAAGAAAGAAGTGCTCTGCCCACATGGGATAATATTTGTTTGATTTCCTGATGTGGTTCCTGAAGCCAGAGAGTGAAAATGTTGATATTGCCTCTTGAGATGAATATCACAGGAAAGTAGTCTTTTCCATTGTGTGTGCATACAATTGCCCAGATTTACTTACATTTTTAAATTATCGTTATTATTTTAGTATTATAGGCCCCTCAGAACTGGCTGTTAGTGGTTGTTATTGTTGGTTTTAACATAATACATGATTTTGTGGTCAATAATTTCTCTGCAAGAGTTTCAACAAAGCCTTTACTAAGTTGTGAGTTTGCTGGCTGAGTTGAATTCTGTTTCTCTTCCTCACCTGGATTCAAGTTCAAAACCATTGCCTACTCTTAGCTTTCGCCACTTGTTCTTTCCACTGCTGGGTTTTCTGCAGTTACTACTTTGAGATTAATTTTTCTGTGAGGGAAGAACACGTGCAGGCTGGGAAGCCATTCCATTAGGCTGAATACAGTGTCTCCTTAAATAAGAAACCACCTAAAAATAATATTGGAATAATATCACAGAGCATCCAAACAAGCAAAAGAAATAAAAAACGAATGAAGAAAACAGACTGCCTCTGTGCCTTCAGGTGGAGTAAATCTGGCCTTCAGTAAATATTTTCCTGGGTTTGATTTCATAGCTGAGCGACTCCCAACAGAACCACCTGTTTGTCACCATTTTACCAGCCCCAAGCTACTCCTTTCTCCCCTGAGCCTCCCGAAAATGTTCCTGCTTTGAGCACCCCCAAAACAAAGCCCCTGAAACTGCTGTGGTTGCCTGCCTGGCTGCCACATCCCCTCTTCCCTCCCACGCTGGTCTTAGCACCAGCTCTTTGCATCTCCTTGGCCATTCTGGTCCACTGAGTCCACCCATTTGTTCACCTTTCACCGCAGAAAGCAATTCCCCATCTTCTGGGGCATTGCTCTGGTAGCAATTTAGCAATTAGCTCTGGTAGCAATTTAAGAAAACCTGGACGCCAGCTGGGACTTCCAAGGAAGAAAAATAAGATGTGTCTGAGAGAAAACAGGTGCACCACAGCTCTGGGTTTGGTGAGCTCTAACAATACATCTGATGAAGCGGCAAAAATATTTTGGGTAACCTTAAGAAAAGCTGTCTCCTGCACTACATTATCATTAATAATGGCACATTCCTGGTTTCAGTAAGTATATCAGGATGTTTATTTTAAGGAGAAAGGGCACAGTTTATTTTGCACAGAACATGCTTGGGAATGTTTGTCATGATGTGTCAGTGACAATCCCAAAGACCTGGTGTTGCCCTCTTTGCCTATCACTGACTCCCTTGGCTCCCATCAGTTTGCATTCTTGGTATTGAATGTGTCTCCCCCAGTGAAACGTTGATAGTATTTTTAACAAAAAAAGCCTTCGTATAATTGATATCTGCAAGAAACTGAGCTCCAAAAGCATGTTTTAACCTGTGTATTTTGTAAACACAACATGAAAAATTCACAGAGAATTTCTGTTACATCCTGAGGCAACTGTTATTCTTTTCCAAAGTAAAGGCTAAGGAGCTCTATGGTGTATAAGGAAGAGAAAGTGAACAAAGAGATGCCAGATGGGAGTCTACAGGTAGAGCTTGCAATTAGTATGTCTTGTGCACCCAGCAAAAGCTATTTATTGTGCTGTGGCTACAGGACAGATACCCTCGTGGAGGCACAGCGTGTTCTGCCAGCAGGTTTTTTGGTGGCTTAGGGAGTTCACCTTCCTAAACAGCAGATTTGCACTCACCTGGACTCTGCTGCTAGCACAGGTAAGATCAAGTCCCCAGAATCCTACCATTGTATCAGTGTCAGGTATAGGATGTGCATTTTCCATGCCCTGAGCTGACCTTGGGTGTACAAAACTTTGGCGAAGCTTTACTGCGTAGACATGGCCTAAGGCAGGTAGAATTTGCCAAATGTGGTGTTTAATGAGACAGCCAAGTGTGTGTAGCACACGGCGAGTTCAGCAAAGCCCCTGAGGGCTGGGGTCCAAGGAATGTGCTGTGATGGAGCAAAATAAGCCAATGATCCTTTTCATCCACCTCCGTGGTTAGACTGAGCCTGGCTCCTCAGGGATGCAGCAGGGCGCGGCTCAGAGCGCGGGGACACCAGCAGAGCTGCCTGTGTCCTGCAGTGTTTATTGGTGCCTCTCTGCACTGACCGGGCTCTGCCCTCCTGTCTGGGTGCTCACAGTACAACCGTGTTCTCAGGATACTGGGAATGAGAGGAAGGGCCCAGCGGTGCTGTACCTGGCGTGGTGCAGACCCAGTGCAGAGCCAGGCAAAGGCCGTGCGGTGTCATGGAAGCGCTGTCCAGGCCAGGGGAGAGTGTGCCCAGAGGGAGGATATCAGGCAAAGACTAGAGATGGCTCAGTTGTGAATTTACTCTCTTATTATGAGCTCTTGGTATAGGAGATTTTATGTGGGATCCCCACATTTGGACACTGTAATTAGGTGTCACTACAGAACAATCAAGTACGTCATTTTTTGGTTATAAACAGTTGTTCTGAAAAGCATATTTACTGGTTGGAACAGTTTTTATCTCAAGGACTTGAAGTACAGGAGTTGCATGTTATTGTATTCCCCTGAAATGTCGTGGCACCATCATTACAAATTCTGTACCTCTTTTGTAAGTAAACCTGCACCTCTGCACAAATGACACTTGTCAAATGTGCATCATGTCACACACACACACAATTCAAGCCTACCTACTGCCCTGTAATTCTCAACATTTCTACAGCTGGAAACATGAAGAAAAGAGTAACAAGTGGATTTCTAAAGGGTTCCAAAGGACAAGCAAGGTTTTTTTGGGAGGGTCTATTTTGTCTTTTATATCGATTTTTGTAAGGCAAATTCTTTCATGTTTTCTGCTAGAAGAGCTGCTCACTGGTCTTCTGGTTTGTGGATTAGGAGCAGAACACATTGCTCTGTACACAGGAGGGAGAGCACTGATCACTGAGTGAAGCTTGCCTGTCTTTAGCACCTGCTGGGAGATGTAACACCTAAATCTCAGAAAATGGCACTTGATTGAATTTTCTTTCATTTCTAGATAAAGTTCTTTTCTCCTTTCACACAGCTCTTGTTCTTTTAGATTGATTTAATCATAGGTTAGAACCATATGGTGTGAGAGACCTCCTGAACGGGCATCAGACCACACCCAACAGGTTTGTCTGTGTTTTGCTGGCAAAAGTTTAAACTTCAAGGAGAACCTAATGGGAATGTTAGGAGTTGCAGTTCTAAAAACGGAGCTCTCTCTGAACACAATCTCTTTGAACGTGAGAGAAATTAGTTCTGTTTCATCAAGGAGATAAGAAAATAAACATGATCATTCCTTGGCTCTGAAATGCTTTTTATTCAACTAACTAATCTCTGTTTGGAAAGACATTTAGAGCTTGCCTGCTTGACAGTAGCTTGCTCTCTGACACTCATCTGTAGATTTTAAGAAAAAAATAGACGAATGCTGCTTGTTTTGTAGAATTTGGAAATGTTTTGAGAGGACACTGTGAAGCAAACAGAAGCTTAGGCCAGAAGGAAGGCCTGGAGGATGGAAGCATAGCCCTGGAAGGGTAGAGTATAACAGAGAGGGGGGAGGAGAGAGATTGAAGTGCTGCCTGTTTGGCTCCCCCTTCTCCCATTTCTGCTCTGTGAGCACAACCTAAAGCAGATCCCCTGCTGATATGGAGGTCACACAGTTTATTTCTGTCACGCTCACGTGGTCTTGCCAATACCAGGGGAGCATGAATCAGAAGCTTATTTTAAAACCAAAAATATACGGTGTTACTTTGTATTCTGATAACATCCAAGGACCAGTTAGGATCAGAGCTTCGTCTATTACATGCTGAATCTATTACAAGGTGAACACGTGTTGTGTTGTTGATCCTCTGAGAAATTTCAACCCAAGATGCAACGAGCTGTAGGAGGAGAAGGGAGGGCAAAGCAGCTGAGTGTTGGGTGGTCTGCATAGTGCTGGAAAGGAGGCAGAGAGCTGTGTGCAAAAAACTGTCACTTAGAACTATTTAGGCAAGTAACTGAAAGACTTGGAACAGAGGAAAAGACCTTCTTTGTTTAACTAAACATTAAAGACATCTGAAAGATCTGGAGTTGTGTGGGGCTGGGGTGGGAGGAGGCAGGACAGGCAGGTGAGCAGATTAATGGCATTGTTGCAGCTTGCCCATATGGTGTTTGGGCTCTATTTCCTCAGCTATATTTATCTGGTGGGATATTTTTGATGCAAGGTTGATCTGGAAAAACAAAATCAATCTACTTTAAAAAGTCAGCTTCATGAGAACTGTATGATTGAGCACCTCTTGTTTTTCAGAGCTCGTGACCTGTGTGTGAAGCTGACTGACAGCAGCTATGATTGCCAAACTGGAGAAGAGATGAAGACATGACTCGTGCTGAGGATGCAGAATGGGGAGGAGAGGGAATGAAACCAGTTTGTCACATGTTGCAAAAGTGTCTCTCTCTCTTTGTCACATCTTCCACTTATTAAGGGCCACTCTCTCCAGGCACTCAAATGAAAAGGCAGAAAGGTAATTAAGTGATCTAAGCTTCGTGTGGTTAGCGTGCATAGATGCTATTGCCATCTCTAGAAAAAAAGTTATTGCTTGATCAGAATAATAAATTTATTAAACTCTGTCTAATGATACTCTCCTTCAACCTAAGCACCACTGCTGGAATAGGATATTCAAAATCTTCCTGTCTCCTGGAAAGTCCATGGAGTTGGAGGCAGTATGCTGGAAACCTCGGCTAGGTATGTAGCATTCAGCAGCTTCACAGATGAGCTTCCAGGAAATCTTTACAGCTTTTGCAATAAAAATAGCATTCATATATGACTTTGTTTATGGTGAGGCCCCAGGGTGAATTGTTTGGGTTTTGTCTGTAAAATTTCTTGCCAGTTGGTCTTGCAAAGAACAAGTGTAAGTTGGAGCCTCACAGAGTTTAAACGCGATGAGGAGGAAATAATATTTGAAGAGAAATCATACTTTGGACTCAGCAAGTTTGACACTGGCTAGTGCTGCCAGAGTTTGAATATTATTGAATTCAACAATCTTTTCCATCAAATTCCAGAATCATCTGGAACATTCCCTCTTACATGAAATAAATGCTTGCAAGCTGCCAGGTGATTAACTCTGTTAGCTGAGATTTGGGGGTGTCTCAGGAGACTCTGCTTTGTTTTGCTACTGTAATTTCCAGTAAAGATTTGGTCAAGACTTGAAACTGTCTCAAATGATGTATTTTGCAGCTTTAAGTTTAAATTCAGACCTGCCAAAAGGTTCTTGATTGTTAGTTTTTCTGGCTGAAACCACCTAATTTTTCCACTGTGATTTGTCCGTGTAGTTGTGGATCACTGTTTTATCTCTCTGGCTTCAGAAAAGACAAACACTGTATCACTTCCTTAGTGTGAGGGGGAAAAAACCTACTAAAATATTAGTAAGAATTTTCAAAGGATTGCAAATTAATCGGATATTGTACAAATAAGCACAAAGTGTAGGCCTAGTGAAAAGATTTAAAGCCTAAAAGAGACAAGCCATTGGTTGCATTTAAAGGAAAGCATAGAGGTGGAGAAATTACTGGATTTGAGGAGGAATCTAAATTGAGAGGTCATTTGGCAGAAAAAATGAAAGAATAATCAAGCATAAAGAACAGCAAAAAACCAGTCACAAATAAAGCGAGGAAGAAGTAAAATTAGTTAAATCATTTAGTCACATTTGCGTTTTTACAGCTGAAATAGAGTTAAACAGATTTAAACATTATTTATAGGAAAGAAATGCGTTTGGAATGAAAAAAAAGCAGAGGCATGTGAACATTGCTGCTTTCTAAACCATAAAAATACAATTTATCAAGAAATGGTGACTGATACTAGAGATTTCAAGAACCATTCCTTCTGTGTATTATCCTTCAGCTGTATCCTACATCAAGGTCTTGCTCTTCCCACACCAGTTAGAGTTTGGAGAGTCCCCAAAGTAAGCAGATCACATGTGCAGGGAACTTTCTGAGAGGAAAGGCCTAGGATAGGATGAAACTCCTTTCTGTATTAGACTTCAACCTTCAAGAGGTAAATAAATTACTGTGAGGAGACCTTAAGAAAGTGCCACTGAAAAGGCAACTCAGTTTGCTTGAAAAATATATTGACAGCATGCAGTAGGAAAGAGCAAATTCCTAAAAACTTGCTGAAGCGCTGCAATGTCAGATAACTTCCAGAACAGGCGTGGATGGTGGACGAGGCGCCGTGGAAGTCAGATAAACTGAGGCAGGATCTCAAATAGATCCTTCAGGGAAGAGCCAATTTAGTTTTCCAGGTCAGCACATGAAGCTCTCAGCATCCTTCATTAAATACCCTGTGCAAGAGATCCTGTAGCCTCTTGGATGTGAGCCAGGGTGGAAAGCTGCAGTGTAGGAACCTTCCCTGGCAGGAGCAGGAGGAGAGGCATGGACTGACCTAGGAGGTATTTCCCCTAATCATCAAAAAGGAACAGGCATGGAGAAGCCACGGGGAGCACCACACCGCCAGATAGCCTTCTGTGCAGCTAGAGGGTCTCACCTTCTATTTTTAACTGTCTCGTGGAAGCATTTAGGAAAAGCAATATAAAAGAGAAAGAATGTAAATATTATGGTTTCAAGGAGATCAGCCCCAGTCCAAGTGCAAAAATCTCTCTTTCAGTGAAAGCTTTGAGGGGCTCCAAGTTCAAAGGATTCCAGAGCTGTGGAGAGGCCGCTATGCACATTACTTTCTTCTCTATCAGTTAGCCCTTATTGATGGCAGCCAAGTTAAAATGAGGAAGAGTATCCCTCTTGAGCAGTTCTGAGAGGATAGAAACACTGGCATGGGAAAGAGCAGCTACAAGGTGGTAAATACTTTTTCAAAAGACAGAATCATTTTTCTGCTGAGGCTGGAAATGTCAGTGTTGAACTTTTGCTCATGCCTCAGACCTCCTGAAGCAATTGGCTATTTCAGTGCATGGCAAAATACTCAGGGAAACTCCCCACAGTTAAAAGGCTTTGTTTTAGGAGGGCTTTTTGTTCTGTATAAATGTAATGGTCTTATTCTGGTTTTATCTTTCAGGATTAAAGGTCTACTGACAGACATTTTAGGATTAAAATGTGGGTTAGACTTAGCTTTTTGTTTTGTTTTTTACAGAGTCTGATATGAGTGAGAATATCTGTGAGCTGGAAAATACATCCACAATAGCCCTGGAAACCGCATGTTTTTATTTAAACGCAGTCCTGCTGTGTTTAGTGTCAGAGCTAAAAAGGGAACCTGGTATGAACAGAAAGTGAGGCAGAAAGCTACAATTTGGCTTCCCCAAATCAGTGAATGGCAAAATCAAGGGAGTGTAAAAGGTGGATGCTTAAAATGTTTTGGATTTAATCACACTTTTTGTTGTTAAAGACTCACTTTTAAAAATAGACTGTTAGCTAAAATAGCATCTTACATATCCACAGACTGGAGAGCAGCCTGCATAAATTCTGGCCAATTAATTCTTTGCCAAATTACCATAAGCATACGTTCAAAGATTTTGTTACTTTTTTTGATTTATTTCTCATATCTGTATTCACGTAAGGTCTCTGTGTTGACAACATGAAAACGCTTTCTAATCTGTGATTAGTGCATAGCAGCAAGAGGAAGAGTTGGCATGAATAGCTCTTAACAAGTAAGGTATGTGATTCTTTTTTATCTCTCAGCCAGGCCTTTGTCAGAGCAGAGGAGCTGAGATTGGTTAATACTCAGACAGGCTGCTGAAGTTCCAGTCTGGTTTTCTAATTTAGAAGTGCTACTGGATGACATAAATGGTAGGAATAATTGTAAATTCTGTGTGAAAAAATCAAATGGGTGTCGTGGAGACTGTAGGAATAAGTCTAAAGTAGCCCTTTAAAAGTTAGAAGCAGCTTCAAAAATTATTACACTGTCAGTGTGAATGTTTTGCTTATATTTCAAGTGAATATTTTTCTCACTGACGTGCTGTTTAAGCTCATTATGATAGTTATTTGCCATCTAGCTCAAATCAAGGAAATGAAAAACACTGAAGGGTAATTGGTGAGCTATCCTTGAAAAATACAGTACTGAGAGACTGGACAAAGCCAGCAAGAAGAAGAGTGTTTACTCTTTTCAGAGCCCTTCTCATCTCTGGTAAGACTGCAAGGGAAAAGGTTGAGTATGAGGGCAGATAATGGCAATACAGGTTTGGGAAAAATATTGGTCCTATCATGTTTCTTTTGGTTTGTTTTTTTTTTTCCCTTGTCTTGTCTTGCCTTTTTTTGTCTGGTCTTAGTTTTCCTAATTTTTTTTCCACTGTGCAGTTTGAACAGAGAGGAACATAGAAAACCCAACAGGAAATCTATAGCCAGAGTGTCCTGCTGCTTCATCACACACTCTTAGGAGATGGTTCCCTTCCCTCCTCCCTAAAAGTAAAGGTAATCTCAGTTTATCTTGCTTCTCAACTAACCTGTCACAGAAGGCAATAGTTCAGAAGTACCAAGTTTATTTGGAAATCATCAAGGTTTGCAGTGGATTACCTGGGAAGAGGGGCTAACTGGGCTGGAGATGGTGGGGGACTCTGAGCAGTCTCAACTGGTGAAAGGAAAAGATTGGTGGAGAAGGAAAAGCCTCCTCTGCCTACTAAAATGCCACGTGCCTAGGACTGGTCCTGTGTAAACTGTCAGAGCTCCCGAGACCTGGCTTTTTATACTGTACTTGAAGTGAGACCAAAGGATGGAAAACTGGTCGTCTGAGCTATTTTGAGGTTTTTATTATGTTCAGGGCTTAATTTGGATGACAACAATGGTGTTTTCAGTGCAACAAGTAGAATTAAATAAGCAGTCTGGCAGAAGATCTGAGAAGCAGAAGGTGAAAATAAATAAAATGGAGCAGTGAAGAATGCAGAAAGAAACAGAAAGCGTTCAAAGGCATGCAAACGCCATGAAGGCTGAGGCCAAATTCATATGCAAATATCTAAGGTACAAATCCTCTTCCCTCCTTTTCTCCTTGCCCTGACTAGGTGCCTATACAGCCCCTTGCCCCCTCTTGTGTTTACTCTCATGACAGAATTTAAGCAATGGAACAGAGCAAAAAGGAGGCAGATGTGACTATGTGGGAAGTTGCTTTGCCACTCAGATGTGTATGGGAACCACATCTTTTCCTGTAGTTTGTGGGAGGGGGATTTATTCTTTCAGCATTTTGAGAAAGACTTATGATTCCACCTGGATTTATGCACAATAGCTTTTCTGTCTGTACTCTTTATCTTTCCTTGAGAGCTTTCTGACTAAGTTATTTTCCTCCTGGGATGTATAAAGTATACTCTCACCTACAATGGGATAAAAGACTCTTGAATACAAAGGCCTCTGCTGAAGTCCTTTTGCAAGTATTGTCCATTCCCATCTCATTTCACCTGGAGCTCATCTGTAGGGCCTTACTCGGGTTGGGTCATGTGGTAGGGCATTATAAACTCAAAATGGTGTAGCTGTGTTCTACGATACTCACTCTAGGAAGTTCACACCAAGGCTCTAAATTAGCAACCCATTTAGGCTTTCTAATTGTGATGGTTTTTAAGTCATCTCACTCCAGGCAGTGGTACACTGAAAGCTGAAATCATGCTGGAGTGCTTTGCTGGCTCACAGCCCAAGCTGGCTCTCAGTGTGTTATAAGCAGCCTTTCCTGGGATGGTGGAATTCGAATTGTGGTAAAGTATTTCTAGCAAGATGACAAATCACCTCGCATCTAAAGGTTTTATTGCTTTTTCCGCTGTCTATGAACTCAAAAACGAGGCCATTTCTATGAAAAATGGCACTTGAGATTATGAAATTTCCAGAAGAATTGGGGATCCTTTTTCTAACAGAAGCTGAATGCGCGGTGAACAATGCATTTTTGAAAAGAGGACATTGTTACCTCAGGAAACAGTGGTCACACAATTGTGTGAAGCTTTGGACCTGCAAAATTAACCAAATGCTGGGAGCTACATCTGGTTCTAAATTAAATTTACTTTAGTGCCCCAATCCTGCGCTGAGTTCTGCCCAGAGCTGGTGTGAGAGGGCTTCAGAGAAGCCTGTGAGCCTGCATGTCTGTGTCCAGTTCCTGCTAATGCTTCTCTTCTCAATTTCTCAGTACAGAGCTGCTTAGTGAGTCCACTCAGTGTCCTGCTCCTGAAGAAGAGATTGCCCTTTATGAAACAGAAAGTAAGTCATGGCCAACAGTTACACGGTATCCGAGAGTTTCTGCTCTTCTTTGTGTGTTTCTCCAGACACATTTGTTGTGCTCCAGCAGGTACCCCAAAGAGCCAGACTCTTCTGTAGCTGCAGAGTGAGTAATTTGAAACCATGTAATTTATTTAACGCCATTTCACTACTTAGCTTGCAGAATCTCTGTGAGAAATATTCCAGGTCCCTTGACCTTACTTTTTTCAGATTTGTTTTGAACAGCATGTCTGGAACATGTGTTTCATGTGTTATATTTCCTCTGTGAATTCATCTTTGACATTCAATGTGTGAACTTTTCTTATAATTAGTTCTGATCAGTAGAGCTAGTTCAAGTACCACTGCAGATAGTTTAACTCGGATTTCTTGTTGGCAGTCACAAAACACTTACAGGATGCAGTGCTGTAGCTGTGCAGGAGTGGAATTCTGCCCCTAACTCAGTTTGTGCTGAAGTCAGAGGATACTCAGGCACACTTTGTATGCCCACAGCAGGTTTGCAAAGCCAGCGGTCAAGTGTTTAGTAAATGTATTCGACACACAAATTTACTCAGATCCCCGGGTTTGCGCATTAGGTAGATAAATCTACCTCTCAGCTGGATTAGGTTTTACTCCATGATTTCATAAGTACTTGCTTTACAAACATCTGTAAATTTAAAGCAGACTTACTTTCAATACCTTTACCAATTGGATTTGATTGCTTCAAGTGCCACCTGAGGAGAAAAACAAAAGCAGCATTTCAGTGGTTAGAGCAGACTTATTGAATATTGAAATATTCTTTTTTTTCCTTTAGTTGCTTGGGGTTTTGAGTAGATTTTAGGGAGGGATGTGTTAATTAGTCAGGGGAAAAAATCCGAAGTAACAAGAGCCTAAAACCCAGACTGCTCCGGAAATGGTGTGAAAGTTTTTCTTTACCTTTGATTGTATATCTTGCCTACACTATTTTTGCCAACAATTGCAGAAGTCTTGCCTTTCAGGAAGGAGGTGAGGCCACTGGAGAAATGTTGACTGTTTTATTCATGATTATCCTAGTATCAATAAATAGTTCACTGTGCTTTCCACGCTTGTATCTGATGACTTTTGTGTCTCTGAGTGCGAGGGCAGACAGAGCCGCAGCAGCAGCAGCAGAGAACACGAGCTGCGTTTTGGGAACGCCTTTTGCCGAGGAACCTGCTGCCCATGGGCTGGGAGGCTCTTCCCTGGCCCCCAGCTCCCGGCCTGCCCGGCACACCCTCTGTGTACATTCTGCACATTCCAGCCGAGAATTTGCTTACATAACCCCGGCTGCCCTGCCTTCCTCTCCCCACACAGGTGAAGTGCCGGCTGCCCTCGGCTCCAGCTCCCCGCCCTGACCCCCGGCCGCGCTGCGCTGCTGGGCTCAGCGCTCTGCTTTCTAATGGCCAAGCACAGAGTCCCAGGCTCGGAGGATTTCTTTCAGGGCAGAGTGAAGCCAGTTGTCTGGCAGCTGCAGGAGCCGAAGTGGCTTTGTGTGTTACTGTACGTTCCTGACTTGAACTGCTCGAAGCTGCCCACCCAGGAGAGCTGCACAGCAGCGTGGGTGCTGGAGGGCTGAGCCCTGTTTGCATCGAAGTGCCTCGTGCCGAGCAAACCTGTGTGCTGTCCTGAGCCACCTCTTCCTTTGCCACGGAGAAGGGAATGCTAACCCAGCTTGTTAAAAAGAAAAGAACCAAAAAACAACCCCCCAGACAAGCAGCCCCCCCCAAACCTCTGAGATCCTTGCATGCAGATGTGCTACAGGTACCAAGAATACCTACAAGCATCTAAAATATTAATCCAGGACATTAGTTCAGCTTTTCTTGCCAGGTGCTGGTGATTCCACAGAAGTGAGCATTTTTCCACTTGGACTGCTCTACCCATGCTGTCAATAATCTGCTGGGAATAATTGGTAATAAGTAATACTAATGATAGTGTCAATGGCACCCTTAATAAATATTAGAAGTTGCTGCTCAATGGCAGGTTGCACACGCAAAGGGAGTAATAGCCCCGGAAGACTCTTCTATAAACAAGCTTACTGTGTTTTACTGGTTTAGGATTTTTAGTTTTGAAATTTGGTTTCCAAAGGTTTTAAGGGTTCCCTTTTAACCATCATTGGATTCATCTGTAGCAATTTCTGCTGGAAAGGACATAGGACAGCTTTCATTTCCAAAGCTGCAGAGCATTTCTGGCTTCCACTGCAGTTGGTTGGAATTGTGGGCATGCAGGAACTTTAGGAATGAATTGTCGGTTGTTGTTATTAATTTATTTGGGAAACACAAACAGTATGACTCATTAACTCATGTCTTGAAAAATGCTGTACTCTTTCTTCACAATCAGCAAACTGCTGGAAAGCTCTCCCTTCCAACACTGACATGAAGTAGAATTTGAGCAACAGAATTATGAATGTGGACTTACTTCAGTAACCAAAAAAGCCCTGGAAAACTGCTGATGATATACAACACAAACAAAAAACCCGGGAGTTCAAAATCATGTGCTTTGTATCTTTAATGAAACCACCAGAAAATGTCTGAATGACACAGGACATACATAAATATGATGTCACCAGCTTGAGAGCATGTCTTTCTGAGGTTGCTGCATTGGTTCCTGATCTGGGTTTTTAATTTGATGTCATCTATTTGACCATTATATCCTGTTTCTTTTTAAATTCCTGGCTAATTTACTTTCTTTTGCTGTAATTTCCATTTCCAAATTCTCTGATAAGTGTCAGCCAGTGCCTTTTCAGACATTTCCTCTGTATATAACCCAGAGAGCTGCTTAATCATAAGTCATATGTGCAGCAATATGGTTTTATTATTATTCATGTCTTTCTAAAAGCTAAGCCAGATCTTAATTTGAGAGCAGAATAGCTGAGGCTTTGAAAAAAAAGGGAAAGAATAGGAAGTCAGTCACTGTGGACCCAACAATTTCCTTAGCAGCCTTTCATAATACAGAGCTCTGTAAGGCTCTTTTCACTCTTAGATTCTGTCACCTGTGTGTCTCTGGATCTGCCCTTTTGCTCTCGTGCCAGTCCTTGTTCAGGCAAGCTCTGTACCAGAATTGAAGGGATGTGTTACTGACAGCTGGACTTCAGAAGGAATCTCCTTCCTGACTCTTCTGTGTTGTGTTTCTTTTCGAAAACCCTGTAAACGGCTGAGACTGGGAGGGGCCTGTATGTCACTGAGTCCCCAGTTCACGGTTTCATCTTTGAGAGTGGCAACAGTCCCGGCACCTCTCAGTGCCATAAGCACCAAATTTCACGTCTATGTCCCTAGTGAGGAATATAAATAGAAATCAAAACCAGTTGGATTTTGTAAATAAGCTGCAAAGAAAGGCCTCCTGCCTGCACTGAAACTCCTCTGTCTGTACTTCCATCAATACATTCTATTTGCTGGTTGTAAATCAAAATCACTGCGTCTGAAGATACTTGCAAATAGATCATCTGGTGTAGAACTATTAAGACAGACAGATCATCTAGCACAGGAAATATTTTATTGGAATGAAGAAAAAAATGGAGAAATTAACTAAAAACGCGTGATGTTTTGCACTGTTTAACACTCTAAAAACAAACTGGGAAACTCTTTTCCTCTGTTCCTCTCCTTCCCAGGCATATGTACTCATAATGTTTAATGGAGTGGAATTGCCTGAAAGAGCTGGACCATTAATACACCTTTCTGTGGCTCCTTGGTACATATGTGAACAATTTGAATAAAAAAATGTTGATTTGTGGTGATTCTTAGACATCTTGCGATAGATCATCTGCACTGGACAGATGGATTTGGTCACTGTAAGCCAAATAAATAAATTAGCGCTATCTTTGAAATGTATAGCCACAACTGGCATCTCTAGTTACTGTACTCCCCTCCCTCAGCTCAGATGCCTTCACCTACACTGCTGAACTGGCCTAACTTTATATTCTGTTTGGCCTTGAGTCAGAACAGAGGACCACCTGCATGAGAGAGATGTGAAATGTTATGCGTGCCTTTGTAATGGGATAAAGCACCAGAGTACCAAGTCTGCAAATATTTTACTGAGCAGGTCATGTATTAAGTAAAGCACTGAAAGGTAAAATGATAAATGATGAGGTCATCGTTTTAAAAGTGGTGTCCAGGTGGTGGAAAGCCAAAGGGCTGAGATGTAGAAAAAAGGGACTTCCTTTCAACTTGCCTGCCTTGGTGTGTTGCCTTCATTGCACGGGATGAAGCCGGACTGTCTTGGGGAGGCTTTTGGCCTGTTTGTGTAGAGATCTCCCTATAAAGCAGGAATCTTGTAAAGGAAGGATATAAATCTGCTTTTGACTGTCTTGATTCATCTTTTCAAGTGCCTCATAGGCTGCAAAAATGCATTCTGTATAATGCTGGATTTCTACCTAGTCTAATGTAATTATTTGTGAAATGCTTTAATTAATTCTGCCTGACAGTTGTGAAGGCTGAATTTAGACATTTTCCCTCTCCTCCTTCACTCCATTTTTAACCCAAAGCTGTGTATCAGCTGATACTTGCTAATCTCCAAACCAACCAGCTTTCCAAACCCATTGCAAACAACTTCAGGTGAAAAGTTTCTGTCCTGTCCTGTCTTTTGGAGTTAGTTTTCCTCCAGATTACTTGGTTGCAGAAGAATCTAGTAACTGCAGGAAATGAGGTAAAAGGTATTGGATTGAAGCAGGGCATTTCATGCAACTTCTCTGTCACTTCTATTATAAAAGGGTGTTAGTGTATCCCGGAGGGAGATGCTGTTTGATTTGAAACTGCCTCTCTCATTTGGGACGGATCCTTTAGTTCAGTGTGTGATCTGGGTGCCTGGGTGTGAAAATACACATGCAGACTGATGTGGGTAGCACAAAGGTATGGGGTGGAGGGCCCATCAGTCATTTTTCAAAGCTCTCGTGCTTTGTCAACTATGCAGCAAGCTGCTTTATTCTCCTTCTTCTGCCTGGGGCAGTGGAGCATCAGTCAAGTATTTTCAGAGTGAAAGTCAGTTGTTTTCTGGTGGTCTGGAGAGCTCAATGTGCTTCCTAAGGGTCACTTCAAGCCAGGACTGAGGCGAAGGGAGAAGTGAGGCGGCGTGGGCAGGAAGAGGACAGGTAGAGGGAGAAAGCTGATCTTGTGTGGCAGCAAACTGGGAGCAGGTAGAACAGATGGTCCTGTAAACTGGCACAATTTAAAGAGAGTTCCAAGAAAAGAATTCAGGTTTGAATAATATGCATATGTAATTATTGCCCTTAGGCTCCCTTCTTAAAGAATAAATTGCACTGATCTTCAAGAACTGTCATTTTCTTATTTCTCAGGGATTTTGTTTCTGAGGGACAGAATTAATCTGCTCCTTACCTGCCACTGCCCTAACAGGATTCCCCTTTCAGTAATGTCATTGCCTCCTTTCCTGCGTGGAATGCTCATCACAGCTTCAGAGGCATGAGTGGTGGTCCACTGCCGTCATCCTGGCAGTCTGTACTACCTGGAAGGCTCTACCTTGTTGTACAAAAGATTTTCTGATGGAAATTTATTCTGGGGGGTGCCCCTGGCCAGGGCCCAGCAGTGGCAAAGAGACAGGAGAGTTGTGTCCAGCCTGGCTGTGCAATTGCTCAGTGCCAAGTCTCGAACTCTATCTTGAACCTTCTTTCTCTTTGGAGAGAGGAGAAAGTAGGAAAATGCATACCTTGCCTAAATGTAGTGGAGAATTAGTCCTCAGGCAGGAGAATCACACAGTTACCCCATGAGCATTTATTCCTCTTTCTGTGTTTGTATGCATGTAATAACACTTGGAAAGCCCACAAACACTCATGGCTCAGCTCTGAGCGAGGCAGTGCTGAAGCACAAAGTAGGCAAATTTGGAATTGTTTGGAGACTTTTCAGAGCTTCTCATTATCTCATTTGTGCATTTAATGATTATTGCGGGTGCAGTTTTTGAGGTTTGGATGCCACTGGCAGCAGTTGGAGGGAAGAGTCCTACCTGCAACAGGGCACAGTGACAGTATTGATAGCCTGGAGCGTTCTGTGTGGCCAGAACAGGCAGTCCTGTGTGGGATGGGTGATCTGCTCTTTTATCTTGGGGAGGCAGGAGTTTGGAAAGAGTTCAGGTACATTAGGAGTGGAAACATCCCTGAAAAACAGGGGGGCTTTTATGATTTTAAGTCATCTATGAGCTTTTGAAAATTATGTTGTCTCTGAAGTCCTCACAGAAGCTCTCAGCTAATAAAAGTGTTCAAAGCAGAAAATACTCCTCACACAGCAGGGGTGGAGCCCTGGGTGCCTCAGGTGGGTGCGTAGCCAGGTGGGTTTTGCTCAGACAGGCTGAGGTGGTGCTCAGGACAGGCTGAGGAGCTGCCAGGGTTAGCTCTGTTGTAATGATTTGTCTGAAAGGCCATGAAATCAGTATAGGATTCTCATGCATGTGTCATAAACCCAGTCCTAGCTGAAAAGAGAGAGAGGCTGAGCAATAACGTTTAGAGGTTTTTACCTGTAATTGCTTTTATCACAATAAAATATGAAAGTATGAAACTGAGGGCTGCTTATAATTCCTGTCCAAGGCACTGCTTCTTTCTGAGTGAAGCAACAGGATGCAGTAAGGTGAACAAATTAAACCACAATAATTGAGTAAAATTTTTGATGAATTAAAAAATTAAATGAAAACCTTATGTAAAAATTCTACAGATAAATCAATTCCTTTTTTCCCCGTCTTTCTTTTTCTCTCTTTCTGTCTTTCTTGGAATCCACCCTGAACCAGATGTTGGGAGTCTGTAGTTTAGTGGTTTTGGATCCCTGCCCAGACTTTTACCTATCTTTTCAGCTATTTACATGGGTTTTATTTCTCCAGCTGTGCTTTCACTGATACTGTACAGTCACAGACCTCCTCAGTCACTAACAGAGGGAGTTACTGGATTTTCATTGAGATGAACAGTGATACCAAACATCGAGTGGAAATAATTTTGTCTTTACTCAAATAGTAAGAGGATCAGGAGTAATGAAGGGTGTGAAGAAATCTGCTGTGGACAATGATAACACAGGAGCAGGGAAGGGAGTGGCACAGGAATTTTCTTTCCAGCGCCATCACAGAGAAGGAGCAGACAGCTGCTGCTGCTGTGTATGGGAAAAGGTGCAGGGGAATGTCTTTTGTTAAAACAGACTCAACTTCCATTGTGTCATTTGGCTTTAAGTGCTGTTTTAAGTTTTGATGGTCCCTACGTTTTAATATCCATTAAAATGATTCTCTCCTTTTTATATTCAGTCATCATTAAGGATTTTTAGTTGGATTATTGATCCATAAAGATTCAGTGTGGAGGAAATGAAAGATTATTGGCATAACTGCATGTAGCCTCTTATGCTCTGGGCATGGAGAACTGCTGTCATTTGTGTCTTGTGTTATAGTGGGACTATTTTTCAACAGAAAAATCGTGTGCCTACACATCCCTCTTCTGAAAGACCACTAAATCTAGTTCATGGCATTGCTCAGGCAGTTGCACTGAAGCTTTTATTTTGTGTTGGCACAACATTTTGCACATTTCTGAATTACAGCCTTCCAACTTGTCTCAGCTGTGAGCTTCAGACTGGAGAGAGGAGAAAGTTTCTCAGCAAGGGCTGGTAAGGGCTCTCCTGAGTGAGGCTCTATGGATTTTAAAGGCATCGTGTGGCAGCCTGCCTAAGAGACTGATGCTTCTCGTTTGGTCCTGACTCTGGATTTGAGCCAGTGCCCTAGAGATTAAATATTCCACAGCCTGTTACCAATCCCCTGAGCAATCTCCTGTCTCCAGGTGCTGGTCTTTTACACAGACCTCTTAGCAAAAGCAATTTCATTGGCAGTAAGAATCGGCTAGTTCAGTTCAACTGGAATGTTTTAATGAAGTCTCTCATACCAGTCGGGCTGAGGATCATCTAATGGAAGGAAAAGCAAGGGAAAATGGGGGTATCCTGGAAGGCTGGTTTGCAGTGCTATGTCTAGGAAGGGGTGACAGAAGTGTGTGTCTAAGAACGGGTGTGACAAGTCCAGGTGTCTGAGCTAGCTCAGAACGACCACGCTGTGCTGAGTTTGCTGTGGGAAATGCAGAACTCATTATTTCCCAAACAGCTTTAGCAGTAACTATTTGAAAGAAATCCCTCTAAAATACAGCTTGTCAGGATGGTTATAAAATGGGCTATCGAGACCCAGCACAGCTGACAGTGGTGGCCCTATTCTTTAAGGGGATTATATCCCACCATCACTGTGCTTGATCCCTGCTGATGGCTACTCTACAAATATGCAAAATTTATACAAATCTGGATACTTAGGAATGTTAATGTAGTATTATTAGCTTCCTTTAGGACAGTATTTCTGAAGGCAAGTTAAAATGAGACAGATTTAAAGTTATTAACTTTAGTTAGAGCCAGAAGAAGGTGATCAGTAAGTCAAGACTGTATTTGGTAACCCAGACTCTCTCCTCGGTGCTCCTAAGTCAGTTACATGTTTTATCTTTAGACCTAAATTTTGGCCCCACAGTCCCTTTTCTTCCACACCATTTTCTACCAAAGATAAGGTCTACTACCTCAGCATGGCCATTTCTATTAGTATTTTTTTAGCATGTGGATTTTGATCCCTTTGATTCCTAAACAGGTTCCTGGGAATTTTAAAGTTTTGTTAAAAGATTGAAAAAGTGCACAGTTTATGCGTAAAAGGTACGAGAGGATCAGTTTGTGCAAAAGTGTATGGCTACATGAGCCAAAAGAGACTGTTCAAAGAGCACTCTTTATTTGTTTAATTTATGCAATTTGTTAATGCTCTGTTGCATTTTAAGGGCCTCCTGAGGCCGCCCAGTTTGTGCCTTGGGGAGATGCTTCGCTGCAAACATGGCTCCTGTTAAAACCCAAAGGCTCTGGTTCTCCACTTACATTGTGATTGTGATTCGATCCTTATTTCTACAACTCATATTTCACCATTTTCTCCCCTTCAATTTTTTTCCCATCCCAGCAGCCATCTGGTACTTTCTTCTGGCAGCCAAGTTTCTGTTCCTTACCTGGAGCCTTTCAAACAGCCACTCTCGAAGAGAGTGGATTAACAGTTGTCACTGGAAAATGAGTTTACTTCCAGCTGGAAAAGCTGTGAAATATAACTATTCATTCATTGATATGCTATGCACTTCTGCTTGGACACCCTTAATTCTGTTTGAAGGCAAATACCTGGGAACAGTTTCCCTTAAAAATCTGTGAGAAGACTGTTAGTATCTTTAAAGTGAGTTGGCTGATTTGACTTGCTCCTATTATGCATAGAGTCTCAACATAACAAATGTGTTCTTTAGCAGGCAGGTATTTGGGATTAGTCAGAGATGAGTTTTGAGACTTTAATCTGTGTCAGACTTAGTCCAAATGGAAGAGATTTGTGAGCATTCTACTATGCTTATTTTCCTTTTTCCTTTCTTTTTTTTTAGTAAAATCTGAAGTTTGTATTTGTCCTGCATAATCTTTGTTCCTTTTATAATAAAAGTAGAAATGCATGGGTCACTGGAGAAGCAACCTATTCTATTTTTTCTGGTTTATTTTAAGCATCCAAAGAGTAAAATTTGCTCGTGTACTTTTTAATTATTTCAAGAACAAAAATGTCTAGGCTAATAGTAAAAGTGTCATGAAATTACTGTAAGGTTGCATGAATTTTGGCTGTAAATCTTATTCACCTTGACTAGATCTCATACTTTAATTCACTGGGGTATAAAATACCATTTACATTAGTTCTTAGTTCACTTAATCATAATTAAATTACTTCAGAGGCCAATAATTCTTAGAGCCTCTTTCTTTGATGTGACACAAATAACAAACTGTGTTTGTAATGTGAAGGTGTTCTACTTCACTTTTACATTTGTCCCAGCCTTATCCAGCATATAATGTTCTCTTTAGGTGCAGACATATGCTCTTGTTACATGCACCATATGGGTCACAGATGTGGCTGACATGGCTACATGACATCTTTTTTAATTTCATTGCACTATACCGAGGCTCTGCACAGACCTTTTCATGATGGTTTGAAGGGATTTCTGCTCAAGATTTTAATTTTTCTTTTTTTTTTCACCAGAATGATGAGTGGGAGGAGGGAGCCCACTTTTTCTCCTATCGGGTTATATTGTGGTTATAAAAACCCTCAGGAAGGTAATATTTTGTGGCTGCTGAATTCATTGTCACCTTCAGCATGGCTTCACTGCAAAGTACTTGTAGTTCCTTTTTCTAATGCTTAAGCTTTGCCTTGCTTAAGAAGAAAACTCTTCTGATCACAAAGGACAATTTTTGGAAGGAAAATTGCATGAATTATCCATAAACTTTAGAAGTTTGAAATCCAGGTTTACGTTTTGCAACTGCATTTTGATTTAAATGCAACTTAAGAAGTAATTTTATGGTAAGGAGCATATTTGGAAGTGGGGGTTTGCTGCACTGAATGGAACATTTGGATGTAACCTCAGTCAAAAGATCTGTCTAACTAACTAATAACTAACTAACTGACTAACTACAGGCTTAGTGAACTCCCAGTTTGGTTGTGAGAGGTTGGAGGAACAGAAGTTTTCTGAACAATAGTGCTGGTTAGGAAGTGAGCTAATAAAATTCCAGAGCAATACTTGTTAAAGGCTCTCATCATTTATTAATGGGTTTTTTATTGTTGCCTCCAGAGGAAGCTGGGTTAGTTGTGAGAGGAAACATATAATTTATCATATCAGATTTGAACAGGAGATTATTTGCGTTCTTCCAGCAGCAGCAAACACAGCCATGGAGGAAGAGTGCCCACGTTAGGTTAGAGGTGAAGATGGGAAATTACTTGATACGTCTGATAATCAACCGTGGACAAGGAATGAGCACAAAAAGGGATATTTGGATTAGGCAGTTGATCCAACACGACCCCCGTTCATCCAATGAAACCTATTCTTGGCAAGATTGAAAACTGTCTGTTTCATCTGCCTAAACGGTTTGGTTTTTGTCAGTATCTCATGTAGCCTAATGTGAGGATGAGGGGACTGAATGGGCACGAAGCCCTGCAGGACAGGGCTGTGGCACCCCTGGATGGGGGAGAAGCTGTCACGCTTAGAAACAGTCTGTGCTGTAATTTGAGCTTCTGATGAGTGGCCTGTGTAAATGGCTGATGGCTTTCAACTTGGGACTTCTTGGGGTAGAAAAATGCATAATTAAGCCAGAAGTTTTTCCATTAAAATATTTTATGAATTATTTATGGAAAAAAAAATTTTCTTCTTTTCCAATGCGTAAAAAAATCCATGAGATGTGCAAGCATGGCATTTGTTTTTAACGAAGTGATCACACATGAAACCAGACACTGAAGGGATAGGGGCTGACATGGAGCTACTTCAAGAGCTCTGACAACCCAAATAGCAAATTTTGTGTAAGTGTGGTAGAGCTCAGGAGATCTCTGCTGTCTCAGTGCACAGCGAGTTCCAGGGCATGTGGTGGCTTCCTGTCGTTAATGTTATCTAGGAGATCAGGGCAATTCTTTTTATTAAATTTGGAAAGTTTTCATCTCAACTTTGACCTTTTATTTGAATGTATATTCATTTAAATTTGAAAAGCAGAAGTAGATTGCAATTCAAAGGAATTCATTTGTTCAAAATATTTTGGAAAGGACATTGGGATGGTTTCAAAAGGTTTTGGCTTTGTTTTAATGGGAAATTTGCCCAAATTAATTTGCTTCCACAGTTTCTGTTTTGCTGAAACAGCAAAGAGTCTTCTTGTCCTTCCCCACCCAAATACTCTCTTCTTGATAAACCTCTTTCTGAATCTCACTGATATTGCCAGAAATTAGACATGAATGATATTCATGTGAAAAGAAGAAGTGCAGAAATGGGTTTGAATTGACATTCATCACTGTTGGCAGACATAATTGGACTAATTATATCAAATATGCCTCTTTATTTTGCAGTCCACGGAGGCTAGGTGCTGCAAGAGGAACCGTCTCTGGCCTGGATCTCTTGATCATAGTTTGTTCATCAATACATTTAATATATTCAAGGCCCTCCTTGATTCTTTACAGCTCTTAAGGAATTGTTTCAGCTGACAGCATTGTACCTTTTCTCAAGGTTATTTTGTAAAACATTATGCAAAGACAAGCAGTCCTATTTCTGCAGAATAATTGTTGTTGAAGGTCATGGCCTTCTTCCTCCTTCTGAAACCTTATGAGAACTTTAGGTTCTGTATCCCCTCCAGACATTAAGAGGTCAGTTTCAAAGCAGTGGATGTGGGAGGTGTACACACGAATCTTTCTAACAAATAACCAGATTTCTTTTCTGACTTGACCCTTTTGAGCACAACTTTGAAAACATAGCCGACAACATCTCCCTGAAAAGTCTTCAGTCACTCTCTAGGATAGAGAATTTATGGGCAAGCAAGGTTTGGGCTTTGCTTAATTTTACCTGTGTGACCAGAAGCAAAAGATAATTAATTATCTCATGGCCATTTAGATTCCATGGGGCAACTGCTGCCGAAGTTGACTGTGGTAAGGTGCAGTTGCCCTGGAGCCTCCTGATGTCCATAGAGGAAGGGATGCCCATAGCCCTGCTGCTGGACAAGGAACTCATTTCCCAGCCTTGTTGCTGGCCCATAACATCCTGACACCCTATGCTGGTAAACTGGCATTTCATCCTGTCAGCTGCTTTTGCATCAGCTTTTCACAGCAATCCGGAATGCACTTTTATGAGAGATCGTTTCTCTATGTCCTGTTAAGGTTCAGACAACTGAAATTCAGCTTTAAACCATGGGTATTCTGCGAGGAGGAGTTCCCAGCACAAAGAAAGGTCAATTGTGAAGAGAAACTGATGGCTGCAGAGGAGAGCTGAGGGAGGGAGTGTATTCCTTAGAGCAAGGGGTGTGAGAGATGTGCAGACAGGCTGGGATGGTGGTGGGTGGGAGCTGAGATTGAAGCACAGCCTCTAAAAGTCATGCTGGGTGTTGAAAGGGAAGAGTGAAAAAATGACCCTCAGGTCCATTCCCAGTTTTTCATGTCACAGGAGTCATTGATGAGAACAACTTGAAATTCCCATGGCACATTTGCCTGCTCCAGCTGCCTAAACCCAAATGGGCTGATACTCTTTTCCTCTGCAGAGACCATGAAGTGCATGGCAGGTCTCTTATTGCTTTGTGATGTTGTCACTCAAACCCAGGCATTTGGCAAGTCCTGCAGAGAGGAATTCTCTGAGCTTGGCTTCAGCAAAGCAGAGATTAAACTTGTACTGAAGGTGTTTCATGGATTCAGGACAGGAGCTGCACAAAGGCAGCTGAGACCTAATGGGACCATTTCCTGAAGTGCTTTCAGACTGTCTATGCCCTGAGAGGTTCTGAAAGAGGAAGGAACTGGCTCTGAGCCAGAAGCAGTCTGGAAGGAAATAAAAAAGCGAGTGGATGAATTAGATGGAATAAGTCATATAATAATATAACTGGATACAGCCAGAGGTAATTCTAGCAGGTCAGTTTTTGACTGTGCACCCAGACATTAAATCTCCAGTATCACAGCATCATTCTGTAGTCTAAATACCAGTATCAACCCAGAATAAATCAGTGGGAAAAACTCTCCATTACCTCTTAAGGAATGAGGGCTGGGGGTTGTCATTTTTCACACAGTGAAAACCAGTTGCATTTAGCCTTGGATGTAGCTGTAGATGAGGTATTTCTTTAATAGTGTGTTGCTACTGATCTGTGGCCTCAGAAGGTGTCCTCCATCTGGGTGATTCATTCAGCTGAATTACTTACCCAGTCCTGGGATCTCTAGCAGAAAAGCAAGCAATTAACCTTTCCTAATAAGAGCCAGAAGTAGGCCTTAAGGAAGCTAAAATGAAGGAGGAAGCTGGTGTTTAGTTTCCAGAGCAAGTTTTAACACCAGCAGATGGTGCTAAAATGTCCATTAAAAGGAAAAAAAAAACCCAACAACCCAAACATCTCAAATTTCCTTAAAATCATAAACTGTCAGGGAAAGATAAATTGAGATACTTTAGCTAATTGCTGTGGAAAGTTGAATCTAGGGTGATGTTAGTCATCTTTTTACTTATACTAGCATAACACACATGAAGATGTGTGTAGCCCTTATTTTCTAGTTCGCTTTCAAGGTAGATCAATTTTCCTCGAGTCAGGTCTTTACCTTGAATAAGGCAACTCAAGTATTTCAGGAATTTTCATTCATATTCAAAGCAGGGATTAAAAGCTTTGTTGTATAATTTTGCTGATTAATAATAGGAATGATTTATGATTTTTAGACTCATTTTCGCTCTGAACAACTACTTGAAACAACTGGCAGTTGTTTTTTAAAGGATATTGCTGTATAATTTTGTTAGTCACTAAAGAAAAGCTATGTGGGTTTTTTAATATACAGAAACCCCTAAAATCACACAAGGAATAGTCTAAAAAATACATTGTAAAGGAGTTGTATGGTTAAATTAAAGAAATTGGCATAGGAAAGAAGAAAAATTCTGTTCTAATTCAACACTGGTCTTAAGCTGGTAATGACTGGAGGCTGCTGGCCACTTAGAAGTGTGTTAGGAGGGTTTAGTGGGGCAGCCTGCAGCCACCCCAGGCAGTCTGCAACCAGAACAAGAAATTAAAACCTTCTTGACAGCCTCTGCAAAGGGGAAACACCATGGAAATGGCTCCTTTCCTCTTAGATCTAAACCTGATATGGATTTGCACATGTGGTAGCAAAGAGAAAAATGGGGGGCGAGGGGGTGGGTCATGGAGAGGAGGTGGTCTGAGAGCTACCCAACAGTTTAGGGAGTGCCCACTTTTCCTCGGTTCCCTGCTTGGATCTCAGGCCCTCAGGTATGGCTGTGGGATGTGTGTAACCATGGAAATGCAGGGATTAATAATGGGGGGCATTTAGGGTCAGCGTCGGGCACATTTCTTTAAGCAGCATAAAGAAACTATGCAGGAATTTCAGAGCACTAATGCTGCAGTAGAGGCCCAAAGCAACTGGCAGGCATTCCAAATGCCATGTTCCAGCTTAAAATGTACTGCCCTGGGAGATTTGGGAGTTAAGGACTCTGCAACAAACTTGGTTTAAATTTAAAAGTCCTTGGCTTCATAACCAGTGACTGTTCTATGTCTCTTCAGAGGATGAAGAAATGTAAGTACTGCAAGTCTAGAGAACCTGCAAAGCCAATCCTACAAAATGACACCATCCTTTCTAAGGATTTAAAAGTTATTCCCAGAAAGATAAGCAATATAAAATTATTTCTAGCAGAATAATTTTGCCTGATATATCCAAGAGTGGTGAGCTACATCCTGGTGTCTCTTACATGTGCTTGTGATAGCTGTGCCTCAATAAGGGCTGAGAAACACCTTCTAAATGTCCATTAATTGTGTGGCCGGTTGGGACTGCACATCTGCACCTTCCTGCTTCTCCCTTCATCAAAACTCCTCTGCAAGAATCATCCAGGTGACCCAGTAATGCAAGGTGCAGGTGTACACGGTGATGCATTATAATATCCTCTTTAATTATTTTTTGGCAGGGATGGTATATAATTATTTAGTGACCTGTGGAACTCGTCACTGAATGACTGTGAAATTCAGATTCTAAGCAGCACTGTCATTTTGATAATTAGAGGCTCTGCCTTACGAGAATGTGTGCTCGTTAAGTTGTAATTTGCTTAAAAAAAATAAATTAAAGACAGAGGTTATTTAGGAAGGAAGGCTTAAGACCAAGATTATATTCAAAGGAAATTAAAGACAGGAAGCCCCAGGGTATTCCAGCCCTGCCATGCAACTCCTATTAACGAAAATGAAGTCTTATAAGCAGCACAAATCGTGGTGTCTGCCATGAGGCTGCCCAGCACTTTCTATTACAAGGTCCTGTTTTCTATTGCTAATGGCTTTGCCAAACTTAAATGATTCAGGCCAAAAATTTCCATGCTGTCTGCCTTGGGCAAATATTTTTGAGAGGTTACTCTAAAATCCTCAGCCATTTCTCCAACTGGACTTAGGAACCAAAAAAAAAGGAGATATTGTTTACCCGTGTTTACAGGGCTGTGTGTAGGCATGAATGTAAATTTGGCCATGTGTATGTACACGTAAGAAACCCAAGAAATTTTGAGAAATATTGGTGTTTCCGTGGTCTGCAATGAGGAGGTGAGGACTTTATTTTTGAGTCTGAAAGTTGACAATTTTAACATGCTCAGGGGAGAGTAATTTGAATTTTTCAGCTGTGTTTTTGGAAGGTGCCACCAGAGCGCTCTGATATGGAATCAGCTCACATGCAGCCCCCTCAGCAGACAAACTGAGCTTGGGCTGGAGAGGCCTTAGCAAGCATTTGCATTCCCCTGGTTGCACTGTAGCTGTAGTAAGTCCGGTCAGAAGAGTGAAAAATAGGAATGGCTGGTGCTCCTAAGCTCCCTGTGCTCCTCCTGGCTTGTGCTAAGGCACTGGAGAAGAAAAGGAGTCTGCCTTGTTGTGTTACAGACGAGGAAGGACAGTGGATGAGGGAAAGAACAGCAGAGGAAACAAAAGGAATTTAGGAAGGCAAGGATATAAAAATAGTAGGGAAAATAGTAGTGAAAAATTGGAAAGGATGCTCTGGAGACAGAGCAGAGAAACAGGCAGAAGTGCTTTATAATCATTACACCTCTGCACTTGAAACCCAGAGAGGAGGTTTGTTTCTCCATCTCTTTCTAGTGGCAAATCGAGCAGAGTGTGTTGTGTGTCCTGGGCAGGCCGACCACCTGGAGGGGGGGAATTCTGCCTCATGACCTTTGATTTGCAGTGTAAGCATTTTAAAGGATTTACTCAAGACCATAAATACCCCTCTTCTCTCTACGAACTATTAAAATAATCCTTACAGTGTGAAGTCAAAGGTCTCATGATGGTTAATTAAGAACTTAAATGTTATTTTAATATCTTGTGGTGTGTAGCTGTTCCTTTATGTCCATTTGCCATTACCCTACAGCTTTCACCCTGTGCCTCCCACACCACGTACCCATCTCATCACTGCCCTCTTCAGTGAACTCCTTTGCTACTCTCCTCCCCTCACACCCCCTGCTTTTGCACATTACTGCTTTGTTGCCCTTTTTAGTCCATTTCCCTCAAATCCTAGCCCCTGCCTTTACACTTTCTATTGCATTCCCTTTTCCTTTCGCTCCCGTGAGCAGACACAGCGTTCTCCTGTTGCTAAAGGCTGGATCTTGGTCTCTTTTTCAGCTTGGCCATCTCTTCTCTAGCCTGGCACAGGCTGGCTCTGAGGAAATCCTCCTGTCCATTCCAACAGAGACCCTGCCGTGTCCATCACCAGGTGCCCTCAGGTGCAGAGGTGTTTCTGGGCTCCCCTTGGCTCAGGTTTTACCAAGGCAGAGTCCTCCCCTCTGCCCTTGCTCTCGGCAGCCTCACCCTCACACAGTCCCTTCAAACTCTGCTACTTAGCTCATTTTCCTGGCTCTTCACCCTATTTCACACGTTCTGCTGTCTTGCTCCTCTCTCTTCCACTTGTTCTGTGTCTCAGCTGGTGCTGCATCATTTACAGCTGTCTTCACTTTGCAGCAGTGCAGGATTTTCCCACATGGGAGTCTGCTCCTGCAATCATTTCCATGCTTTCTCTTGCCTTCTGAGGTGTCTAAGAAAGCCCACAAAGCTCACAGTTTATTATTTGAAACTTTTCAAACTACCTTGTATCAAAATCCTTTCTGAGCAATGCTGACATGCCAAGCCGCATGAGCATCTCTATTCAGACTTTTTCTGCCTGGTCTTTCCATTCATATTTCTCAGCCTTTATTCCTCTGTTTCCTGAAATTAACCCAGATTATAAGGTATGTCCTGCCTTTTGTATAATTTATGTACAGATCTTACACAATATGTCTTTTTTCCAATCTGTGACAAGCCTCAGGCCATTATGATGTACATAATTTTAGAAGTAATTTATATGACTTTGAAAAAACCCAAATAATTTAGAAATTTGCCTTTTGAAAAATGAGTCTTAAAGGAGCCAGTCTGTTTCATCACAGTGGGACTGTCACAGCAGCAGCACACTCTCATTTATGTAATTAGGACAGAGTATCCTATGTTATTGTTGAGCACTGTAAATATTTCTGGAGGTTTTTTTCTTTAATCTTACATTGTGTGTGTTGTCTTTGCAACGATACTTTTTGCTATGGTAACAACTCCTTTATTGGAATCCAGAGCATGAACGTGTAATGCTGCATCGACCCTTTTACTCCTGAGACAAATTAACTTTAGGAAGATTTGTTTTGGCTGAACTTTCAAGAAGGAAACAAAGTGTAAAAATGTGCATTAATTGAAAAAAGGCTTGCTTTTAAACAGTATTTCCCATTATTATTGCCATTATTGTCCTTTCATCAGAGCCTTAGGTTTGAAGTCATTAGCAATTTTTTTGTAAATCACAGGGTGGGGAATATTATTTTGCTCCCATTATTTTATTCTCATCATTTTGCACATCAGAAAGTAAATGATTTCTTGTGTCAAATGCACAACAGCTGGATATCCCTGTACCCCCTCCCATTCTTCCAGTTGAGAATCATCATCAGCTGTGGCTTTGTTCAGAGACAGAGTGGGATCAAGGCTGCTTCAGCATCTCATTCAGCTGATACAAATATGTAATTATAATTAGGAGCTCCAGGGTCCATCAGCACATGTATGAGCCTGGAATTTAGGTTGTGTTTTGATGTATTATACCTCTCAACTCCCTGGTGGGTAATAAACCTGGAAGCCAAGAAAAGCCAGAGGTGAGAACTTTTTCTGGAGGTACTGCAGGGCTTCCCTGGAGGTCCTTCAAACAGTGAATCATCAATGCTGAAATGCTTGCAGCTGAATTCCCAGCTCAGGCTCAGCTACAGAAAGAAGAAAACTGCAGGCAAATTGGGCAATTGAATTGTCTCTTATGGTGCCTGGTGCTTGACAGACCTCTGGAAGGTCTGGGAGAACACAAAATACTGAGGGCAGCAGAGTCTGACTGGCCCTAATTCTGCTGTGTGCCAAGGACTTTTTAAGGTCTTCCAAGTATCATCTTTTCTGTCCAAAGTCAATGGGGGGCACTGTGTAGTGATCAAGGAAAGACAACAGTGTCTAGGGCTGTTCACCTGGCACTGGGCTTCCAGACTGTTCCTTCCTGAGGCAAGATCCTGCATTTCATGAGGGGGCTGAGCTCTCATTTGGAGCAGAAACTGTTGTGCCCCACAATACACGCGAGGATTTTTTTTTTTTTTTTGACACGGAAAGGTTTTATAAATTCAGTGTATTCTTTACCCTTATCTGTGAACTGGTAGTTACCAGATCTTTTTGTCCCTGAGCCACCTTTCAGATACCTCTTGTTTTTACTACATATTAATATAAATAATACAGGAAGAGGCTAAAACTGCTGCTTTTCGCTCTGACCAAACTCCATGTGTGTCAGTGGGTTCAGATCTCATTCACAAAATGTTCCCCCTTCCCAATGAGGTTCCCACGGGTTTGAAGTTAATACCTTGATACCTTGATGTAAGGGACACCCTAATATCCATTCTCACAGAAACTAGGAGCTAGAACTTCCCTTCTCCTATAGACCCTGCTCTGGTTGCCACAACTCCTGAAACTCAGCACGTAACAGGAAGGATCTGCCTTCAGTTCACTGTCAGCACTGGGTCCTCAGAGGCACCAGGGATCAGTTCTGGTTTGAGATATGCTGGTGGCCACAGAGCAGACTTTGGGTGAATGTGCAGTTAATCATCTCAGTGTACCTGTGGGCACTAAACAAGGTTTTCTGTGTGTTTTAGTGCCCGGGAGAAGGAGGTTACGCTGATCAAATAAATTTTGCACTAATTTATGAAGTGAATGATTAGTATGTAAGCTGACCTGAGGCAGCATTCCTGGCAATCCCACTCTTCCAGCCATGATGTCAGAATGGTTGGGATGGACCTGGACAATCATTTGATGTGAAGATCAGCCAGGGCTTAGGGGACAAGTGACCCCTCGCAGATCCAGAGATTGTCTTTCTGCTGCAGCCCCTTTGATCTCGTGGTCATGCTGAGCGACAGCTTCCCTGAATGAGACATATCTACCTGTGGGGAAGGGACTATTAAAGGAATAACCTTTCATATCGACTTGAAGAAAGGAATTTCACAAATGCAAAAAAAACCAAGTATGTGTAAATGAATGTGTGCTAATGGGAACTGTCATCAGGGGAATCTTGTGCAAGCAATTCCCAAACGGATGCAAGATATTGTGGATAACCGAGACTGTCCAGCTCTGGAAATAAATCAAAGCTCCCAGAATGGAAAATGTATGTTTAATACACTTGCAAGAAAAAGCTTCAACTTTATATATGGAAGAATGAATATTCTCCCTTCTTTTGAAATTCTTGGGTGACCTGTAGGGCAGAAAACTTTGTAACTCTGGAATGATGTCCAGGTGTCATATTAATATCTGTCAAAGCCTACAGTGCAACAACTTTAGGTGAATGCCAGATTATAGGAATCCCACTTATTTCATAGTTACAGAAAAAGAGAGAAGTTTGGTCCTTTTAGATTTATACCAGTCCTTCCACTCTGGTAGTCCTGGTTCCCTTCCACTTGTCTATTTAGGTACAAAGCTACATCAGATGCTCATGTGAGCACTTCAGAGCCCTGCCTGAGGTACCTAAAATGCACCAAAGCAGTGGGGAACAAAGGCCAGTTAATGTCCAGAGAAGAGGTCGAGTGGGACAGGGATTTTTGGAAAGGTACTGAAGGATGTGAGTTCTGTAGTTTCATTCTTCTGCACCTCCTCATTTGAATAATAAAAAGAGGGAGGTTTTAAACGAGGCCCAGAACAGAAAGTGCAGAGGATGGTGTGCTCTGACTTGCAACGTGCTGGAAGCCCACCCGTGATGGGAATGGCACACAGGTACTGGAGGTCAGGACTGGAATGTGTTTGGGGAAGGATGGGAGTGCTCAGGACTGGAAGTGTTCCTTGCCCGGCCCATGCAGGGCAGTTAGGAACTCTGTGAGGATGTGCCCAGGCTGCTGTGGCTCCGAGCACAGCTCCTGCCAGAGGCACACGTGGCACAGGAGCACGGGCAGTGCCGTGGGTGATGGATGCTGGAAGAACCCTCAGATCAAACTCCACTCACTGTTAGTGCCTCACTTGCTCCCCTTCTCAGTAAACAGCCCTATCCTGCATCAGCAACAAGTTACAGAGAAAACCAATGTTTAACAGCACTGGCTGGACATAGGGATTGAGAAAATTGTACTGGTTTAAGTTGGAAGACTGGGTAGGGTGGCTGTAACAAGGAAAGGGTTCTGCTGAGGACTGTGTAAATAGGAATTTTGATGTTAGGCTCCTGGACTTCCCAGCTCTGACTATTTATGCCATTAACAAAGCAGAGATACTTTTTAAATTTTAAAGAATCTTCCATATGAATGTAAATTGCTGATTTCTTATGGCTTTGGTGTTTACATATTTCAGTTACAAAGAAAATGGGGCCCTTTATCTGTATTTGGCAGCCCCAACACATAACTTTCCTTACTTCTCTATTTTTCTATCCTAATTTTATTTAGTTATGAGACTTTTTAAAATTGTGCTGCAATTACCTGGTCCTATGCTTTATGTAGAAGGATGTTGAGAGACATGTGATTATAAAATCCAGACTGCTGTGTGCTGACATTCATGGCTTTCTCTCTCAGCATTAGCATGAATAGATTTTCTCAAGCTAAAATGTAGCTGGAAGGTTTCTGGTAAAAAGCAATTTGCATTTTTGGACAACAAACAGAAAAAAGGGCAGATACAATTTTCCAACACCTGCTCTGGTTTTTAACATCTTCCATTGAGTTTCTGTATTGTTCAGAATTGGTTTTCTGTCTTTCCCTGGAATGCCTAAAATTGGCTTCTGACAGAACTAAAATATTAGAATAATTGGATTCTGTCCTTTTTCATTATATCATTTTATGTTTCCTTCAACATGAAATCCATAGAAGAGATGTTTCTAACATTTCCTGAAAAATGTCTTTCAGTATAAGCTTTTTCCATCTGCTTTTGGAAAAACAGAATGTTTTATAATTATACGATCATCTTGCTCGAGTAACTTGTTTTCTATTAAAACATTTTGTTCTGTTTGAGGTGTCATCTAAGAAAGATTTAGGAAAAGTTAGAATTAAAATTCACTTTTCTGTCTAAAAACTGCTCATAGAAAAAGATAACTGAACAGACTTGTGTTTTTGAGAATGATGTCAGAATTTCCCTCTGGATATCAATTATTTATTAGCTTATGATGGAATTACATCATTCGTCTTAAATATTGGGTAACAGAAGCCTTTGCTAACTGTTCCCTAACTCTGGTATAATGGATGAAGCCCCCACCAGTTTCTTAAAACTGTTATTCCAGCTTGGAGCTGATACACTTGACATAAATTTGGATCATTAAGTGAGAGTTTCAAAGAATCGTGGAATGGTTTGGGTGGGAAAGGATCTTAAAGCTCATCCCATTCCACCCCCTGCCAAGGGCAGGGACACCTTCCACTGTCCCAGGCTGCTCCAAGCCCCGTCCAGCCTGGCCTTGGGCACTGCCAGGGATCCAGGGGCAGCCACAGCTGCTCTGGGCACCCTGTGCCAGGGCCTCCCCACCCGCACAGGGAACAATTTGTTCCTAACCTGAAGCTTGCCATGAGAAAGGGTCCAGTTAAAATAAAACTAACAGTCAACCAGTATGGTAATTGGAACCTGTTAAGATTTTTGAGGCTGAGATAAATTTTCGGGATTGTCTCAATCTAATGTAGTTTTAAAAACTTCTAAAGACTTGGAAATCAGGAATGAGCGAAGAAACCTATAGCAATAAAATACGTTAAAAAATCACCTAAACTGAGAAAAAAGAAAAATAAAGTAGCTCATGTGAGACTTGTCAGGAATAATCTTCACCCTCCTATGCTCTGCTTGCTGTTCTTGCTCAGCGTCTTGGTAAACACCCTGAAAGAATGAGCACATAGAGCAGAGGCAGCTTTGTGCTTCCCTGGGCTGTGCTGGGCACATTTTGGGGCCGGGCAGCGCCTGCCCCGAGCGAAAGCTGTGGGATGCCCTGCTGAGCCCGGCAGGGAGCACTGCGCTGCCAGCGCCCAAATCCCAGCGGCCACGCCGGGAACCGCGGCTCCTTCCCCAGGGCTCTGGCTCCGAGCGCAGCCGCTCCCTGGACCGCTTACAGTAGGGCACGGGCAGGTTAAGCAAACACTGACTTATGTCTGAAAATGGTTCGAGGGTCAGCTGCTACCAAGACATGAAAAACTAGCTCTGGAGAAGTGGCTGCGTCTGCGGGAAAATCCTGCGGTACCACGCCATGGGGTTCTGTGAATTATTAGGTTTGCAGTATGTAAATAGATTTTAACTTGGTTTATGTGTGTATGGCTCGCTGCTGGAAGAAGCCGTGACTCCCACTGGCTTCAGTGAATGCTGCAAGTGCACAGTCCGGGTGTGTGATATGGTTCAGAAATGACGTTTTCAAAGGAGAGCGAAGCTCTGGATTAACCCTTCTGAACCCACAATTCCTGCAGAAGCACTCCTGCTTTCCTGGCTGGGGTTTGTACATCCAGGCATTTCCCAGGTGTCACCATGCTCTGCATCACTCCAGAGCAGTTTTCACGTGCACAGAAGCCTCACCCGTGTGTGATACACACACGGGCGGGGTTCAGCCCAGTGTTGCATTTAATTGTGTGTGAATATGCAAATCATGTGCTTGTCCAAGGAGCTGTACCAACACAGAGCAAATTCTTCTATTACACACACACAAGTTGTGTAATGGAAACAGAAACCTGCACGTTTGATAATGAAATTGGATTAGATCCCTCGTGCTGGGGGATTGTCCCCATGCCTGAAACAAAGGGAGAGGGAAAGGAAAGGCATTTAAAAGTTTTGCTAGACCATAGTCTTGGTATATGGAAAATATAGGAAGCCAAATAACAATGGCAGAACATACAGTCCTCGTTGTTCAGAGTGGAATGACCAGGAGAAAGAGTAG
Source organism: Oriolus oriolus (assembly GCA_013400235.1). Taxonomy (NCBI): domain Eukaryota; kingdom Metazoa; phylum Chordata; class Aves; order Passeriformes; family Corvidae; genus Oriolus; species Oriolus oriolus. The sequence continues at coordinate 1,222,286 of VXBT01008210.1, read as the reverse complement.
AAAAAATGTATCTCAGTGGTCTGGTGGGAATCAGACACATGGACCAAAGAACTTCTCTTATGAAAAAAAAAGAAGGACAATACTGGTTTATATCTGAGAGGTGATTACAAAACCAGGGATATTGATGGGACCTTTACTGTAGGTGTACTGTGGCCACTTTTCCTGGAACAGGGAGGAACATGAACAATTAGGTTTAACAGCAATTAGGTTCAATATTGTGGATTATCTGAATATTTTTAGAACCAGAATTGGAGGTAAGATAATAAAGATATTCCTTTGTGGAAGTGTTTAACAAACTGTGTTTATAGGAGTGAATAAAAATAAATAAAACCAGCAGAGATGGTAAAATTTCCTAATGCTCTTTCACCTCTGCTGAATCCATACTTGTCAGGGAAGGTAAGGCTTAAAAAGGAAACCCTCTGGAAAAGTTTGAGAGCTGCTACTTTAATCTTCACCTTCTGAGAAGTTTCAAATATCAAGAGCAGAGAGAGAGGCTGAGTCTCTAATTAGTGGGGGAGGCAGGTAGGACATTAATTGATTTGCTATGCTACTTCTTTGACCTGAGCTGTGTTTGAGAACAATAGAGGAGCTGTAATGTTCCTCCACGACAGAGCAGAGCTTTTATGTGATAGCAACTTAGAGACCTTTGATCACAAACTGGGGCTGTAAATCTGTAATTTTTATAATAGTGCTTTTTGCTACATGTATTTTATTTTTAGTCATTTATTCTTTGCTTGGGAACCAGTTTCTCTGACTTTGGGCTACTTTCTCATTTTACACATTGTTTGGAAAGTCCTGAAATCAATGCTCCTCTTCTAATAATGGCACAGTACAAACCCAGCGACCTTTGTGAGAAAGTGGGATAGGCTGAGTTTATGTATGGTCAGGCCATTATAAAGGTAAAAAAAGAAAAGAGGGGAAAGAAGGTGCAGAAAGATAGAGGAAGGATTAATTTTTATCTGTCCTGGATTGTCATCTAGGGTCAAACTTACTGTGTAACTCTGTCTGTCATGGCTCCACAGTCCCGAATTTCACAGTGAAACATGATGCTGTCACTGCATAGTCCTTTGAAAACTGCCTTCAGTAAAGGTGTTTAATAGTGCAAAGAGTTTCATTAATGTTTTAGAAAGAAAGAGACATTTAATTTCAAGAGAAACATAAAAATAATGCTGTAAAAGCAGTGTACCTATTGTGACAATTTGATATCAAAACTGTTGGCTTACAAAAATGTGTGGGCCTAGGCCTAATTTAATCAGTTTGTTGGGAAGGAGAAAGAATAACAAAGTGGGTGTCTCAACTCCTCTAGAGCCCCAAAGCAGAGGAATTGTCTGAGAATTTAATGAAAATGTGCAAGACAAACACACAAACATCAGAGGTCTCCAAAAGGAAAGAGCCAAGAGATTTTATTTGCAAATAAAAGTCCCTTGACACTGAAGATAACTCCTGGTGATCCCTTTTAACCTTTTTTTTTCAGAAAACGACTGCTTTCCCTGCTGTCAGCAGCCAGTTTAAAAGAGATCAGGCAATTAGCCAGAGTTCCAGATAAAAATTAGATTTCCGTTTGTCAGGGTTCCCTGTGTAGCCAAAAGGAAAGACAGGGATGATCCATCACAATACAGAGAGGTGACTGAGATATTTGAGATATCGTGCCCTGGTTGGATGAAATGTCCTGTGCAAGTGCTGGTCCAGCATCACAATCCAATGGCAACAGAATGATCTTGGATCTCAGTGAGACTGTGGATGGAAAACAAAATAATTGCATGGTAAAATAATTTAAGTAAACACTGTTATCTGGCCAAGTCACTTCGGAGGGGATTTCACCTGAAACAAAGCAAACCATTTTTTATTTGGTAGAAGAATGCCCAGATAGGGAAATGGGCTTGTTTATTTGTAATGATTTAACTCAACGTCTGTGTAATGAATAACATTTTAGCTGTGGGACAAGTCCATATATCAAAGCAAAGTGTTGCCTTTCCTGAAAGGAGCATTTCTTGGCTGTGGCCAGATGGCTCCGTGTGCTTAAGAGCCTCAAGACTGTCTGTTTTGTATGGAGTGGATGGGTTTGGACACAATATTACTTGTTTATCCCTCTCTACCTTCAACCATGCTTGTGCTTGCCATTGTACAATTGTCCATTGCAGTTCAGTGTATTATGTACAGAATCAGGGAATTCTTTACCTGATTTTGGTAAATGAAGGTCCAAGTGAAAGAATGAACTTTGCATTTTTCAGGAGAACGCAACTGTCTGTTTATAAAGTGGCATTCTCTTTCATGGCCTTTGGGGTAGTAGAATAGAAAATAATACATGTGGGTGGGTGGGAAGAATATCCAGTCCTGCTCTGGAAAAAAAACCCCTTTAGCCAAAATAAGTATTTGACTGTTTTGCAATACAATGTCTAGCATGATGTAATACCAGGCACCTGGTGCAGACTCATCACCGTTGGTTTCAGCTCTTCATCATGACTAACAAAAATGAGGTAACATATTCCAAAAACAAAACAAAACAAAACAACAACCAAAAAAGAAAAGAACTGTAGTCCAGATGGTTTTTGAGAACTGACTAAAGTGGGAAATGAAGTAAGCACTTGACAAGAATGCAGAGGGTAAGGATTAATCATCACTTCATGTTCCATGTCCAAAACAATTGTGTCTTTGTTATCTGTGATGCCTGATTCTGAGTAAGACAACAGGCATTCCTTTCCAGGGACACTCAACTGTCCCTCTGAAGGAAAAGTGGGATTGGGCAGATGCAAACGGCCTGCATCACTCCGATATCCACAACAGAAAAGTCATTCCAGTTATTTACACAATTTCATTACCAACTGCCACCATGGTATGCCAAAGTTAAGATGAACTGTCTGAAGCACAGGATAATGCATATTTAAATAGATAAAAATATTTTCATCTCATCTTAAAGACCACATTGGCAATTTGTGTTTGTTTATTTGCAATAGGATTCATGGAATACCCTGGGAACACAGGAGGAGATTTGTAAATTGTGTGGAGGTTGGGCTGCAGGAGTAGCAGGCAGCACCTTCAGACAGTGCCTGCTTGTTCTGAACTTTCTATCTGTGTGCATGAAATGGCCTGGGAGTGATGTGAGTGTCTGAAACCATCCCTGGGTGTGTTTCCACATACCCAGAGCTAAATGCCTGCAGAATGTTGGATGCAAGAGGTTTACAAACGGAGCATTGCACTTGTAAGGGCACTCATGGACTCCTTGAAGAACATCTGTTGTGTAGATCAGAGAGCAGACACTGGGGCAGAAGAACAAACAAGGGGATAGAGGCAGAGGAAATCATAAATATACCCCTGTTAGCTTTTCATTCACATAAACATAACATATGTAGAATATGTTGAATTTTGTATTTTAATGACAGTGCTAAGTGTGGTCCACCAAACTATTCCAGCATTTTAAAATTTTACAATCAAATTCCAAAAGCAATAATCAAAGTTCTACTACAAAGCTAATGACTGTTTGCATATAACCTGATACAGGCCATAGGTTTCTATGATAAAACATTTTTGTTAAATAACGTCCTTTTGGGGCAGTTTCTTCTAAGGACCTGACAGGTGGTTATTTTTGTGCACAAAGTGAATACTTAACTCACATATATGCAGGTGGGTAGAAGTGGCTCCTGATACACACACAAATACACTGGATTTGTCTATGTATATACATATATATTATATATATGTGTTACATTTGACACAAATATACATTTCTGAGTTTTTATGTTCCTGATTAATATTATCTCATAATATTCCATGACTATGTGATATATTAAAGCTTGTGATATTTAGACTGTTAAGACCATTACAAAAGCAAACTTCTTTTGATTTTTTTCATTACTCTCAGGGCTATCAGCCCTCGTTTCACATCCTGTTTTGTGAAAAGAAAGGCCAGTTTCAACAGGTTTGGATTTCACTTTTGGGAGAGAGAAGAATTAGTAGTTCAGAGACGGTTCAGATAAGCCTGACCTTAACTGACACAGTGTATGTTAGTTTGTGCTCAGTGAAGGAGAAAAAGGGAGAAGCAACATTGCCAAGAACTTAAAAATCATGAAGATTTCAGTTTAGATTTTCTACAGATGACTTAAAAGACATACAAATTTTTACAGTTAAGTAAATTTTGTCTCAGTGACCTCACATCAGGATACCCTGGGCAATCTCTTTATGCCATGAGCACAGTCCCTGCTGAGGGGGGCACTTCATGTGTGGGTTTTGCTTCTGACCCTTCCAGCTCCTGTTGCTTTTGTGGCACTCAGATGGTTACACTGGACAGCTCAGGCTTAAGAACAACTTGGGTTTCCCTGTTCCATCTTTCTGGATTAAATGGAGTTTGCAATTGCTGAGCTTTTTTTTTTTTCTGCTGTATTTCTTTTCTGCCATTCGACTTTGACAGTAAGAAATTTTCACATGATCTTTAGGTATAACGTTCTTCCAGGTGAGTTTTGCCATGGCATATGAGTTACCTTTGTTCATCTAGGCTGGTGCTGTGCCTCTGGAACTGGGATAAAAGAATATGACAGCTGCTAGTTTCAGAAAAACTCCTCCAAAGAAAACATTCTTTCCTGATATCTGGTAATTAAAAATTCGTGTCTTAGGGTTTATTTCCATTCTAATTCTCTCCCGAGGTTCAAAAATGTTTTATTTCTTAGTAATGTAGTTCTTGGGGGTGTTGTCATTGAGGAAATATTTTGTTCTTTTCGTACATAGCTTTACTCTTGGTCCTAATTATGTCAGGGAGCATTAGGTGCTCATGGAAGGAACAGATAAACACACTGCAGGCAGCAGCAGCAGCACATGCTCCGGTGCTATCCAGCCAACATTCCTCAACTCTGACCCGAGGACCACCTCTGGAGATAAGAGTCCCTTCTTATCAGTGAGTCCTCGCTTTCTCTGCCAAGACTGTCAGCAAAAAAAGGACAGCCAGAGCCAGCGGTGTAGCTGTACAGCAGGGGCTTGTTCACCAGAAACTGCTCTGTGATCACTAAAGTGATTTCGTATCCACCACCAGAAGATTTATATTGTAACATATTCACGTTCCCATTTCACCTAGAGCTTGAACCCTGGAGATCTGGCAAATGGCCAGTTCTGGAACTCATTTTTTTCCTCCAGACCTGGCACTTATGTAAGTGTTTCTGTCTGAAGTGTATCAGGAATCACACGCACGCTGGCTACGCTCTGCAAACCGGGAGATGCTGTTACCTCTGTAAAGGTGAAACCTTAGAACTGTTGAATATTCTCAAAAAATCAAACGTTTTAATGACTGTCTCTACTCTTACCTACCCTTGATGTAAGCAGTCATGTTATGAAATTTAAAATATTTGTCATGTGACTAATTATTTGCCTAAATCACAGATTTTTCTTTGCAGAGAACTGACATGGCAATTGCTGATTTTCAGTTCTCCAGAGTTACTGCCATATAGTCAGAGGGGTGGCTGACAGACCAATTGTCTTAAAAGTTTTGGTCCTGCAGACTTGCCTGTTTGCTGCTCAGTAGCAACCTAAAATAGCAACACAAAGCAGCAACGCGGGTTCTCAGAGTGCCAAATCATCTCGAATCACTCTGCATTCAGTTTTCCATAACGTGCATGAAAAGATTAGAAATTAGTTGATAATTTCTCAGTCATGACTTTCCAGTCATATCATTTTCCTAGGATGACCTTAAAAAGTTTTACAATTTTATTTCGTGTATCTGTCTGAGTATAAAACTGTGCTCATGCGTCATTTCACACTCCCTAGCTGAGGAGGGTCCATGTTTTGGCAGAGCTGGCTGTTGATGTCTTTATGGATGGAAAATTTTGGTTTTATATTATATCAGTAACTCTACAAAATGTGATACTGGGATTTAGGGATCTAACCTCCTGGAAAACGATGGGTGAGGCCCAGCTGTGTTCTTGTTAAGCTTGTAGAGACAGGCTGACACCAGGGGCATATGCAAGTGCTGTTTAGTTGTTAGCTTGAAAGTGGAAGTCTAAAGAACATTTTTAGCCTGGCTCCAGCGTATGTATTTCTAGAATACCCAGATTCTCTTTATATTTTATTTCTAAAGTAAGACTTTAAAAAAGCCTGAAACTTAAAATGTTGTTCTCTTGGAACAGGACATTATGGAATATTTATTTTTCCTGATGTGCAATATTTATTGTCTTACAGCCTGCATCTACAGTCTCACAGCACAGAGAAAAGAAATCCTGATTAAATCTGACAGTTTCACTTTTGCTATGAGAACATGATGGGCTATTTTGTGTTTCCCCAGAAGCTTGTTGGAATTTACCTTTGGAAGTTGTGTGAGTGCTTCAGGTTTGTCCTTCTCTATCCACGAACTGTCTGTGTACTTTACAGAAAATGTTCATCCTCATTTCCTAGGCAACGATCTTTGCCTTTCTCCTCTTCTGCATGAATTAATGTTCCACCGTCCAATAACTGGAGATTAGACCATCAGAACAGCAGCCACCTTTGCACCCTCTGTGGCCCAAAATCCTGTGTGGTCCATTTTCAGGGTACTACTGCGAGGCAGAGCAGGTCTGTAGCCTCACTGTGCTGTGGAACAGGGAATTCCACACAGCCTGAGGCCAGGCGGCTTTGCAGGATTCTTCTTAATGCTCCATGACACTTTGGATCCAATAGCAGTAAATCCCAAGTTTCCCTCTCCTGGGCATTACAAATGATGTCTTAGTCTACCAGCACTAAGAAAATTCTTTTTTATCTCTTTGTTTATAACACATTTTTTTTATTTCTAACAGAAAAATACAAAAGCAAGTCCCACAAGCTTTCAATTTAATTTTTTTAAACAAAATGAGCTGTCCTGTCTACAGCAGGCACTGTCAAGACAATTCCATCTTGAATACATTCTGTTTTTAAAATATTCTGCCCAGAATATATGTTTTTAAATTTTGATTAGTCTTTTTTAAGAGATAGGCATCTGTTGTCGAATATGTTGAGATGAACAGGGAAAGTTTTTCCTACTAATTACAGTGTTAGCACTTAGGTTACATTCCAAATTTATTCCCTAACTTGGGAGGTAGGTAAATAAAAAGTGAGATTCTCCTTCTGCAGAGGGAAAGGCAGAGGTGGAATAACAAGGTAGACCCAGGTTCTGGAACCAGCAGTTCAGTTCGAAGTTCTGTGCACAGATCACTACATACCATTACACTGGCAGACACTGGTTCATTCAGCCCTCCAGAAATCTAATCATTTTAGGATTTCCAGTGTCCAAGTTCACAGTAACATTAATTACCATGCAGAAGTCTGGCTATTTCAAGACAATTAAGAGATACGAAGAGAATTGGTGGAAGAGTGAATCAGAGGTCATAGTCTAGTTCAGTATACAGCCAACCAGTGCTCAATCTGACAAATGAAAACAAAATACAAAGCTTGAGAGGAGCCAAACAATATCTTAATAAATAATTAGAGTTTCTGTGTTTCAGGGAGCTGGGTTTTCTTGGCGACAGCGGGCGGCAGTCGTTTCTGAATAAACAAGATTGGAATTTGTGTCCCAGTGAAGCAATGCCGGGAGCCTGTTTGTCGTGCTGCACCGAGGCCGTTTCCGACGCTCTGTGCCAGCTGAATTTCCTCCGTGTGCTGGAGGTGGGCAGGAATGTGGTGCATTCACAAGATGTGCCTCAGCTGAGATCTTCCTGTGCTCCGAAGGCATCGCAGGCAGGGATGAGTGTGTGGGACATTTGCTTTGAGCTAATGAGGAGCTGATGAGTTGTTCCTGTGCTTTGGAGCACAGGGGTGCTGAGCTCCTGCACCCAGCCATGGCCAGGGGGTTCCTGTGAGTTCAGCAGCTAAGAACAAACCCAGGCCTGCAGGTAAGATTTACAGGTGCCTGCAGTGCATGCACAGCAGTTCATTCCTGTGTGAGATAGGGAATAAATGTGTTTATACAAGAGGCCAGCTCTAGGAAATGCCTTCATGACCAGCTGCCAGTTCATGCTTACAGCAAGGTATTGACTGGTGGCACGTGTAAAATGGAAATCTGAGGAGCAGGAAGCAGGCAGTGTTGCCTCTCTCCTCATTGTGTGTGGTGGTGGGGAGCCCAGGCTCTGGGTTATTGTCCCTTCCCATTCCCTGTGGGATGTTCCTCCCTACCCACTGCAGTGCAGGCAGGGCGGGGGTGAGCAGCCAGAGGGGCTCTGGAGCAATGGGCCATGAGGGGAGCTGGGTTCACCCTCCTCTGCACTTGCTGCCTCAGCCAGATGCTCGTCTCATTCCCCCAGCAGCATTAAAACAAAGGGTCCCCCTCCTTCTGCACCTCTCCCCTCCATGCAGTTCCTCCTGTCCCTCAGCTGCCAGGGGAAGAAAAAACTAGGTATGAAATGAACACCTTCTCCTTTTCTACAGCTCTCTTGCACCATCCCTTTCTCCCCTTTGGCCTCAAGGGGACTGTTGCAGCACTGACTGCCGTCACCACTTTACCACCTTGCACCTGGTGCCCTGCTGACATTAAAAGTTTCGTAGCTTTAAGAGAGCGTTTGCTGTAATTAGGAGGGAATGTAAAAAACCTGGTGCCAATGAGCTTGATTGGTGCCAAAGCCTGATTGGTTGTGAGGAGAGGTATAGATGTTGCCTCCTGCTCCTCATCTCTGCTGGAAGGTGGCTTGGCTTTGCTGGAGGAGAGAGTTTGTGGAGGTGACCTGAGGTGTGTAGGTAAAACTCCCACTGAGGGCTGGAAGGAAGAGTGTGGTTAGAGGTGGTCTTGTACTGTTGCTGCCTTCAGTTGGATCTGATATACAGGGTAGAGTCAATGCTGAAATGCTTGGAGTTATGGAGCAGAACTAGGAGCTGGTGTGTCTGAGAGGAGGCTCTGGATCTGGGAGAACTTGGGATTTCTAGGGAGGTGCTTGCTAGCTGAACTAGAGGGTCTTGATTCCTGCTGGTATGGCTCAGCCTTCCTAGGAAGACACTTCAATGTGTGCTTAATTAAGAAGAAAATGGGCAGAACAAGTGGAAAATAACAGTATATCTCAAAGAAAATTCCAGTGGGCAAGAGCTGTTAGTTGGCTTCAGAGAGAAAGGCTGGGCTGTTCTAAGTGATCTGATTTTGGAGGTGAGGGAGAGGGGTACAAGTGTACACTTCAGGGTGTGAGGAATTAAAGGGCAGCGCAGCTGCTAAAAAATTGAAGTTGATGTATTTGCCTCTCTAAATGCAGCATGTTTGCCAGAACTCTGCAGTTGGATTAAACTCAAAGCATATGTTCTCTGACTTCAGAATTATCCCACACTGGGATGCATCCATCACTCTCCTCAGCAGAACAGCTGAAGTTCTGTAAATGAGCAGAGTTGCCCATCTGAAGTCGGGCAACCCTTGCACCACCTCCAGTTCATTCTTTAAACTTCCTTTTCTCCTTTGTCCACTTCTTTCCCCATACAGGTGCTTCCTAGTTTCTTTTGCTTTCTGGTGTCTTGATTTCTAATGCCTCTTCATTAATTTTTTGCCCCTCTTTGAGGGATGTGGTGCTGTCACTTGTTCAGTTATTTTCCAGGTACCGTAAGTTTGTTCTTGCTTTTGCTTCCTTCACATTTTGGAGAGGCTTGTTAGAAGCACTTCAAAATAAACCCAACTTTGTTTTCACATGAACAAAAATCAACTGCAATTGGCTTCTGGTTTCTTGAGATTGCTTCTGTTTAGAGTTATCAATACTTGTTCAGAGTTTCCTTGCTGTTTTCAGTCTTGTTTAGATCGTAAATAAATTGGATCAGCTTTTTGTCTCTTTTATTACAATTATTGAAAAAGTAGGACAATTAAATTTTGGCTTGTACTTAAGGCTCACAGTGAATCCTAAGCTGCTGATAACCAAATAATTCAGCAGAGTGAAATTCATCTTTCTGTGTAGGGTATTTTCTACAGTCATTGTGAATCTCTGAAAAAGCGTCACATTTTCCAGTGAAACATGTGACATACTGATGACCTCAAGCTGTCCACTTATCTTTGTGACTGGCATGAAATCCAGGGTGGCTGGGAGTCCAAATTCTGGCTTTTTGGCTTCGTGTGTGTTCTGCTGATTACTTGCCTAATGAAATAAATAGGCAGGATGAGCTTTTTGTCATCCTGCAACCACATGTATTCATGCAACTTCTCTCTGGGAAAGTGGGTTGGAATAATTTAGGTGAAGATTTTTGTCTTAGTATAGATTTGTTGTTTTGTGAAAACATAAGGATGTTATTGATAGAACAGAAGACTCCAGACTTTCCTCTTGCCAGCTATGGTAGTTGCACTAAGGCAATTAAAGAGAATATGCTCTTTACATTGCAGTGGTTTTGCCTTTTTTGTTTGAGTCAATTTTGATATATTAAATTTGAGATTTTGATTTTTTTTTTTTTCTCAATAAGACAAAGTTTAATTCTGCTACTTAGTAGAACTGTAGCTTATGAATTCTACTGGACAGAGCTGTGAAAACTAGATTTGCTGCAGTTACAGGAATATACTGATGTCAATACAGAGCTGATTGTGCCAATGGCAAACTGCCAGGAACATTGATTTTTCTTCTCTGTTCTTGCCTTGATTTAATTTTCTCCAACCATTTTGTCTCATCTGCACCTCTTTTCCAAATCTGCTGTACCCAAGCTGTCCCTTGTGCCCATCAAACCTCTCAGCCCTTCTCGATTTGGGAGAGGCCCCACTCAGAGGGTCCTGACTTCCAGGGTTGCCATTGTTTTAGCTGCCAGCTTCAGTTCTTCAACGTTGCAGCATAACTGGGAGCTATTTCCATGGTCTGACCATGAGCTAATGGGTGCTAGGATAGGTCGTGTTTGGCTTCAGTTGCATGTGAAGATTGGTGTTTATGTGACCCTCCCATGGTACTCAGCACTTCTGATCCAGGGGAGGCTTCAGATCCAAGGGAGGCTAAGGAGATGCACAATTAAGAATTAGTTATTACTAAATTTAGATTGATGGAGGGAAATAATAACAAAGATTAGTATTAAAGGTTTAGCAAGCCCAACATGCTCTTTGGGGTACTGAGTTCCCTGGGACTGCTTGGCAAGGACAGGGTGTGAGCCCAGGGACCTGCCCACAGGAGGTGGAGAGGGGACCAGAATGAAGCAAAAAACCTGGGAGAAACAATCATGAGCACAGCCCAGAAAGATAATGGTGAAGGGACTCCACAAGATGCAGAGAAGAAAGCAAACTGGAAATTGTGCATGATTAATCTACTTGCTGTTTTCTCATTGTGTTGTGGAGACTTGAGTTTATAATCTGAATTGTGCCAAAGGAATATCTGGTTTGTATTATCAATCTTGTCTCCATATGGAAACAAGTCAGATCAAATGTCAAGATTTCTTATTCTTTTAAGTGCCATTGTGTTTTACTGCATCTTTTGATATCTCTCATAATGATTTTCTTTTTATTCATCATAAATGATTAATTCACTAGGCAGGCGGCCTCCCTTGAGTATCGCGGGGCTCTAAATTGCTTATTTTGCCAAAAAGTATTTGTTACTGGATCAGAAAAGCTTCACTGACTACTAAGGAGGGTATTCTTCCTAATAAATATTTCTTCTGGGTAGAGCATGCCTCTACACTGGAAAAAAAAGGAGGAAAAAAGGGAGTATTTCTGAGAAGTGTTCAGTGTTGTTTTACTTACTGTACAAGTTGGAATTGTAAGATGCACTTTGGCATTCCTGCTTTGTGAAGATGTTCTGAAAGACAGAAACAATTTTTATTCTAAAGAACGTGATTTTTGATTGGGAAGGAAATTTTATAATGCACAGTATTACGAAAACCCTCAGATCTATAATTCACACTTAATGCAGATAAAATATTAATGTTAGACTGATGTACTTCTGCATTTTTTCTGGACTCTCATTTCTGAAACTGCCCAGAGAGAGGCCAAGACTCAGATTCTTGTCAATATAATTATATAGCTCTCAAAGGATTTGCTCCTATTTTCGGTCAGGAGAGAAGTCGTAGGCTTGTAGTATGCAACAGATAAATTCCACTTCCTGCCTTCAGATGTCTCAGAGAGATGAAGGAAGATAAAGGGAAAAAAAGCATTCAAACAAAGGGGTGAAAGTCATGTTTGGTCTTTTTGGAGAAAATGAGAGTGGAGCTGCTCTGACTGGGCTGTAATAAGAGTTCTTTCAAAGGGGAGGGGTGGCAGGAGGTGGGACATTCCCTCTGCCAGATTTTGATTTAAACCTGAACACAATGCTGAAGCACCTGTTGAGAGCTGAAAGCTTTTCTAGAGATTGTGGTGCTAATTGTCCCTCGCAGCTGGGGGATTATGTGTAACCTGAGCATCCAGCACTGCACTTCTCAGGGCAGCCCTGACAAGCACTGAAGGGGAATGTTCCTCTGTTTTCTACTCTTAATGCCACAAAATGGGGATTTGTAAAGTTTGTCTTTAATCTCACCTTGCAGTGATGCCCTTTGCAGAAGGAGAACCACAATCTGCAAGTAAAGCCACTGTAAATAAAAGTATTTTGTTTTAACTTCAAAAGAAACTATAATTCTACTAAATATTATATCACATACGCAGCTGAATCAAATCTCGCATTCTCTGTGCAATAGCTCCATGTGTTGGGTTTTTTCCCTTCCCTTCTGCATTTTAAAACCACTTTTCATTGTATAAACACACTTAATCTAAATGGATCCTCTGATGCCTGGAGTTGCTGAGCTAATAGAGCAAACAAGAGTTCATTTTATTACTGTTTAAGTCTCCATTCACTTCACTGAGCCATTCTGGGATCAGTGTATTTGAATATGAGGAGAATTCGTGTAGTTTTTCATTGTCCCAAGGAAGCAGAGTGGCTTGGATGGTATCAGCCTTTTATCAGTCATCTGAGGACAGGCAGTAGAAAGCATCCCTAAAGTAATTGCAGCTGGGTGCCTTGCAGAAGGAAGAGCTGTGAATCATGAAATTAGGCTTAAAACCTTGTTCTCTTTCACTTGTAATCCAAAATAACTGTGGATGTCTCTTAAGGTTTACATTCAAATGTGGTTATAGATGACAGTTCAGCACAAATTTGGGGTTCTTAATTTACTATGGCCAAGACTCTAACAAAAAATATCTAAGAAGTAACTTATTTTAATATTTCTTACGTGAGCACTGCAACCTATTCTTGGAGAATATTAGATATGATGTTTTTACTTACAAGCAAATCAAACCAGCTGCATTCATTGTCTGCCCTATTTTTTTCCAAAGTTATCAATCAATGTTTAAAAATTCATTTTGGAAGCACTAAGAAAAATAACTAAAGTATATTGTTCCCTCCAAAAGTCTGTCTTTAAAAGATACTGTGTACCTATAGATCATATAAATGTTTATGTGAAGTATGAAATTTTGGTGACAGAATTTTGAAGACCTCGTAGCATTGGATTATTACATTAGAAAATTGTATTGAACTCTCTTGTCTTCCCCCTTGATAGCACTGGATTCTTGTCTGAAAGCTGCTTTATTTTCTGTACCAAACAAAGTGCTTCATATTTAGGACTAGCTCAGCTTCTGTCAAAAAAAACACATCTGAATTTCAGTAGTATTTCTATTAATTTGTTTAATAACAAGGGCTGCAAAAGATGAATATAGAACATTCCTTTACACCAAAGAAATGCCATTGGATTGCACATATAGCTTTTAATTTATACTCCTACCTTGAGCATGCTGCAATTTATCCCCTTTTTTCAGAAAGGAAGTGATCCCAATGTTTACAGCACTAGCTAACATGGAATTATCTTATTTAGGTTCAAACCTAATAATGAAGACACAATTTGTGCAACGAGGAGCTGGGTGTTGACTCCATAACGCTGACAGAGAAGGGAGCAACACCTGAGACTGATGAGCAGTGGATGAAAGCTCCTGTGTACTTCAGCTGGGACTTCCACCAAGGTAAGATGCAAAACCTTCATCAGAACTGCAAAAGGGAAGAGCTTATCTTGAATATTTCAGTGAAAGAACCATAATTTCTGCAAGTTAGTGATTTTTGTTGTTTATTTACACTATCTGGAGGAGTGGAATGCATTACTTGCTTGCACTTGTCACCTTTAAAAAGCTTTCTTGAAAATGCAAAAACATTCTGCTTTGGCTGGTTTATCTTATTGTTCACGTTCAGTATTTCCAGTGGGTTACCTGCAGCTCACTAAGCAGGCAGACACAATTTCATAAAATGGAGTTTTCTTCAGTGGAATAGGGATAAATCAAAAGCAAAAGAAGACATTTCGGTATGGCAGTTGCAGCAACTTGGATTATTTTAGCTCAGCATGGTTGCAAATATAAATCTGCTAAAAAGAACCAGGAGAAAAGGTACATTTACACACAACATATTTAAAAGGCATAGTCACTTGCTTGTGGGAAAAGCTGCTCATCTATAGGCCTGGAAATACTTAGAACTTTCAGGTTTTTGAACGATTGACTAATTTAAAAAAAAAATTGAAATAGTGGTGAAAGGAAATCTTCTCGTTGAAGAAATGTGAAAGTAACATTTTTGGCAGGCTACTTTGGGTGATGTCATTCTCCAGAATGTGCTAAAGTCTGGTATTTTACAGCAAGAACTGATTTCTCGAGGCAGGCAGAGTCTATGGGCACTTAGTGCTCCTGCTCTCAGCTTCAGCCAGCCGAGATCTGTGCATTTTTACACCCTGTTTGGTGGAATAAACCATGCACACTTCTAAACGTGGCACTCAGAGGCTTTGTTTTAACATGTGTAAACACACAGATATGGACCTTTGCATGCTTGGAATCCTTTGCACATTTTGTATTGTGTGGGTTTGTCTCTTGGCCGAGGATCTGCTCAATGCCAGTGTTGGGTACTCCTTGCCTTCTGCACTAATTAAGTGTTAAAGTGATTGGATTCTGTGTAAATCATCCAAGAGGGAGCGTGAATTCAGTCACTTTTGAGGGGGTTAAAGGATTGTCCCACTAAGGGCCAATAAATGCAGTTCACTTGTGTGATAACACAGCACACATTTGTATTTGTTGCATTTTATGTGGCTACTTTTATTCCATCAGTTTGGACCACTGGGCCCAGTAGTGTGGAACAGTACTTTAAAATAAAAATGGTAAAGAATAAAGCCGGTAGCAGAGAATATTCAGGGCCTGATTCTTCAGAAATTCTGTGGACTGCTAATGGAATAACGTGTCTCTTGGGGCCAGGTAGACTGGCCTTGTGGTTACTGCATCTGAAAGGAAAACTGCTGCATGCTTTTCCTTCTGAGTTTTACTTCTAGTGACAAATAACCATGGCAACAGTCTGAATAAAGTTTTTGTTCCTAGGTATACGTTGAAATAATGTTCTATCAATCAAGGCATCAGTGTCTTATGACCAGGTTTATTCCTTGTTTCTGTTTGCTAGCATGAAAATATTGATTTGGTACTTGGTGATTTGGGGGCTTTATACATCCACTAAGGAAGAACTGTTTGATAAATGTCTGGAAAGAAAATCCATCAAAGCCTCTAAAGTTTTATCAGATCTTACTGCCATTAACAAAATGCATCTATTTGATATAAGCTCGGTGAGTCCCTTTTACTTTAAGAATGTCATTTTATAATGTCATGTATTCTTAAGGTAAGTGTGTTCAAAAACGATAATTTGGAAGACTTATGCCTGTAGATAAATTAGGATAACTCTTTGGCTGTGGAATCACAAAAGAGGAGCAACAGTTATAGGCACACCTGCATAGAGGTGGAACGTGCATCAAGACCTCGGCTTTTGTCCCAGGGAAAGATTTCAGGTAGATTACAGCAGAGGAATTGTGTGGCAGCATTTGGACAATGGAGGTAAGACAAAATTTGAACAGTTCTTCTCATTCCCCATATAAGCCCTGGATGAAGAACATTTAAAGCTGTCTGAGAACCAATGTTTAAAAAGCCTGTCCAGGTAAAAATGATTTGGCAGCACTGAAAGTGTAAGTTCATAAAATGCAGTGCACAATTTTATCTGGTTCTGCTTCAAAGTAGTTATCAATACTCTTCATTGGTACCATGAGCCATTTAACATTCAGTATACTTTTCAGGTGCTGAAGGTCTCATTTCATAAAAAAAAAAGTCACTACCAGCAGGCTCAGTTTCCACTGTCATTGCACTACTCCTTGGCTGTCGTAACCAAAGCAGAAATTTGGAGTTTTGTGCCTGGTGTTGTCCAAATAATTACATTTAAAAGTGTAGGTAATTCTAGCAAGTCTTCATTAACAAAATGCAAGAGCATTTTTGTTATGACTACTAGACCTTCCTAATAAAAAGAAATAATGCAGGTATATTTGAAATATAATAGGCTTAGCACCTAATTGCAAAATGTAAGTAATAAGTATAATGGGGGTTTCTGTAATTTTCATATTTTTATCACGTGTATGGTCTTGGACATGTACAGCTGTGTTGGGATGTTTAAATGTGTTCTTGAAAAATCTCTGCCTCTGCAAAAGCTCTCGGGAGCAGCTGCTGCCTGGGCTGGGCTTGCTGGGGTACAGGAGGATTCTCCCCCTTTTCCCCAAGCCAAGATTTTATTAGGCTGGCTTGTGAGTCAGAGGGATGGATGCCTGCTGAGTACGCTGAAGTTGAGATTTTTGGGTAGTGCTGCACTGAACTAGGGTTTTGCTGTTTTAAAGATTGAGAGGCTCGACTGTATTGAGTTATTTGTGGGCGAGCAGCAGTCAGAGGAGATTCAGCACCATTTGCTGGCAATACCTGTGGACTGACAAATCCAACAGACACCTCCACTCAGGAGTGCCCTCCAACAGCCTCATGGATGTGGAGGTTACACTAAAAATGAGGGAGGAGAAACACCTTCATCTAGTGAAAAACTGCTTTATCATATTGTACAACCCATGTCCTCCCTTTCCATTGTAGGACTTAATTCCTCAAGATTTGGACTTTCTGGGAGTCTTGTTTTAATTTTACAATGTAAAGCATTACAGGGGCAGAGACTGTGTCTTATTTATTGCTTTTATGAGTCATTTAGCTCATTTTTGGAGGCTTGACAGATAATAATGTTTGATTGCATCATGTGGTACACCAGGTCTGGAGGAAAACAGACTTTCAGTTCTGTAATGAAGTCTTAAGTTTGATTTACTGTTTACTCATTCAACAGCAGATGCAGGCCAGAATTCAGCTCATTTAAATTCTATGGACTAGCTCAGCCAAAGGCAATATAAAATCAAGTATCATCAGTGTACATCTAATAGTTCACACTGTGTAATGCTGTCTAGATTTTCATCATTAATGTTCCTGGATTAAACATGGAGCATTGGATAGAAGAAAAATTGGATGGATTTCAGCTGGAAAATATTCCCAGTATCTAAGTGTTCTATAGAAAAACATGTTAATGGTTGTCACTTTGCAGTAGTCCTTATACACTCCATATTTCCCAATTGTTGAGCCCTACTATAATTAATCTCTCAATAAAACAAAACCTTTTCCCCTTTTTTTTTTTTCCTCCCACCCCACTTGTGTGGGCTTTGGAAAGCTGGAGTTGTGGAAACATCAACAAATTAATTCTTAACAGAATAATTGAGCTGACAGCTAAAGAGATGCTCACCTTCTCAAGCACTTAAAAAAAATAATACTTTTGTTAGAATTTTGTTCTCCATTATTGATTTTTCCATTGAGTGAAGTTGAGTCTGGTGCAGAGGGTTACGCACTGCTGGGATGCTGTTGGCCGGGCCTGGGGATGTGATGTTCAGCCTAAGCAGCCGAGGGAGGAGCACTGGATTCCTTTTCCTCCACAGGGACGTGGCAGTGGTCAGTAGTTCAGGGCAGACCTCGTTCTGGTGCTCAGCCAAGGAAATTTGATCAAGCTGTGTGAGCAAAGATCCCAACCATGCCCATGGATATGGGGAGTGTCAGAAGGGCAGGGCAGCGCTGCCTTTGGTTCAACTCTTGTGTCAGATGGGAGTTAACACAGTTTTACCGTAACGGGGCTGCCACGGCTCACCCAGTTCCAGAGGATGCCTTGGGAGCTGAGTTTCCAGTCTCCCTGAGGTTTCTCAGGGAGCTCAGCTGTGTCAAAGGGCTAAGGAAGAAACGGCCTTAAATGTGATGGAACTTCAGTTGAACCTTCTTGGTAGTGGAGGGATTTCCAGAGGGGAGAGAGGTCAAACTGGTCAAGTCCAAATAATGCAAAATGGACTTAATATATTTGATTCAGATTGGTAACATGTCTCAGTTGAATGGCTGGACAGAGTCACACAAGTCAGTTTGGACTTCCAGAGCAAGATCAGGAAAGCGACACCAAAGGTGCTCTCAGGAGAGCATAGAATTCATTAGTGAATCTTAATCATTCACTGGAGAAGCTAAAAGAAATTGTTTTTAATGAGGAGAATGAAAGTTGGAAGCTATTTTTGTGCAATTTTGTCTTTTAACACATCCTAACCCAGCTTATGACACATGCAAACTTCCATATCTGAGCTGTCTAATTGGCATTAGATACTGGCACTAACTGGAGACTTATGCCTATCCAAAACTTGAACTGTTTTTCAAAAATGGATTTCTGGAATTTAAAAAAAATTCTTTGTATCTATGAAAATGAATGAACTGGTATTTTATTATGACTAGTATCTTTATAAAAATGCCAGACACATTCAGGCATTAAAGGCTTTAATAATGTGGCTCAGATCAAGGGGTGGTTTGTAGGTGATTGGTTTTTTTGGGCTGTATTTTTTGATGATAAACTGCTGTGTTTTGAAGGACACAAGGCATAATGTCACTATAACCTGCTTCTGAGAAGATAAAGGGAATATCTGACACTTCATTTGAAAGCTGAAATCACAGCTGTGGAAGTTCAAGTATTTTCCATTCTAACTGCAAAAACTCAGATTTCCAAATTTCAGCTCAGTTCCTGGATCAATAGTAGGTAATAATATTCTGGTTGAGTTACCAGATGGTTTGTTCCAGAGCCTTTATATTTAGGTATATTAGACACAATTCCAAGCTTACAGAAGGAATTCTCCATTCTTTTAAGTGCTGCTGCTATTGTCCCAAATATTACATATATGAGGAAAAACACTTTATTGGGTAATCTAGGAAGGTTCAGGTAATTCTCTTGCTCATTATAATTCTTTGTGTTGTATGTCAAAATTCCCTAGAGACTCCTGGAAACTCATCCATGCCTCTGTGTACACACAACCTGCTCTTGCCTTTGCCTTTTGAACTACATGTGTTTGTTGCTGTCAAAAGAGCAAATCCTATGGACCAGAGGTCCTCATGAGCTGCCAGATAATGTTCCCACATGTGAAGATGTTTGCAAAGGAACAACGTGAGTTAAAGCACTGTCAGACCAGAGCTTTCTGAAATATCTGCTGTAACCACTCAGATGTTGAATCAACAGCCAGATTGCTTCTCTAAGCATTTTGAACAGGTAATTTCTAAGAAACAAACCCAGAAAGGGCAGGAAAAATTGTGTTTTCACTGAAGCCTGTGATAGAGTTTACAATTTTTTAAGCAAGGCTGGTATTTTGCTACTTGCTTAATGGCTGTATCTTGATTTGTAGTTCTTGCCAGGGCTTGGTCTCATGCACTCTCTGACCACATCTGCTCAAAGCCAGAGGACTTGCTGGCAAATGAGCAGGAATTCTTTCAACAGCTCTTTGAGTAAGGATCAGCTACTTTCAATTTACCGTGGGATGAAAACATTTACATGGTGTTCTCACTGCACAGGTGATGCACCCTAAAGGTTCGTAACCCAGTTATCAGAACAGGGTTTATAGCCCTGTGCTGATTTGTTCCTGTATCTGTGTTTTAGTTTTATGGTAGCTGCTTTATTGTGTGAATCAGCTGGAATTAGCATGAACAACGTGTTTATGTAAAGGAAACGAAACCTATTTTAAGGACAATTTTGTTAGATTAAATATCATTATGGTGAAACACACCGTTCTGTGGCTGCCTCTGAACGCTTAGCAAACAGCATTTCTAATTAAACATGTTGTGCTTGCCCTATGTTCCTTTTGTATTACACAAATGGTTGGAAGAGAAAATGGTCATGAAAGCCAGGAGTGCCTAATAACTGATGTGATAGAAACGCAAATTGGTAGCTCAGTACCTTTTAAAACAGCTGTAAAGTTTTTACTTGGTAGCAGAAGTCAATTGACTTTTTTTTTTTTCCTTTCTTCCTTACTTTGCTTTTGGTCTGTAGTCTGAGGATATTTTTTTTTTCTTGCCACAGCTGCCTGCAAAAGTGCCAGGTTTGGCAGCTCCCACCTGTGTAAGCACTTGAGGTAGGGTGGTGTGAATTAGCCAAAAGCTGCTCAGCTCAAACTGTTATGCACTGAGGTGGCTGAGGAGGGAGCTGCTACCAGGAAGGGTTTCCTGCCGTGGGAACTAACAACATTTTTAAAAACATAGGTCTCCGTTTTTTTACTTTGGCTGTGTTGTGTGTATTCATATCTCTATGTGAGATTTTTGTTGTATTGTCTAATTAGGAAATCAGCTGGCTTCCCTGGCCTCTGCCCTTGGAGGCTTTGTTGCTTTTACATATTTCTGTATTGCACCAACATCAGCAACAACTGGGAACATGAAATAAAAGCTGAACTTTCAAGAAGGGGGTTGTCCATTTTTATCATTGCAAGTTTTAATTAAAAAAAAAAAAAAGAAATCTCTTGACTTTTCCCTTAGGAAACATTTCTGAGAACCCAGATGTTCCCATGCCCATTTAGATTGGGCCACTGAAAATCACCTTCCACTGTCCAACCTGCTCAGTCCACAGAGAGCATACTTTGATTTCCATATTTTCTGTGAGCAATGGGAACAGAGTGAGCATGTTGCAAATGCACAGCTTAAACATCTCGATTCTGTGGCCGGTTTCATGTTGTATTTGTTCTTTATTCCTTGGGGTTTTTGCTGCTTCTCTTTCTGCTCTGCAGTCCTGGGTATCCACCTTGGGCTTTCCCCTTCCTGAGGAGGGAGTTTCTAGAGGAATTCAGCCTACAAGATAAAAAAAAAATCAGTGAAGTCCACCCCATTAGCAAGGACTACTCGGTGTATTCACACACTAAATGTCAGATTCCTTACTGGTGTGTGTTTGAACACATTTTTCTGGGGCCTTTGAAAATGCAGCAAACTCTAGTGATGGATGTACAGACCGAAACCAGGTGAGTGAGGACCCAAAACACAGTTGGAGTGGTTGCCATATTTATCTAGAAGCTGATAAGTCTTAAATAGAAGCTATTCTCAAAGTACAGCTCCGACAAAGAACATGATGGGTGTTTAGAAAATGTGGTCTCTGGGTAAGCAGGTGAATTCACGAAATGTGGAACTTTGAATCTGGATTTGCCTGTGCGCATTTTCACGTCTGTAGCTGTGTGGATGAGTTCCTTTGTACCAAGTCAAAGTCCTCCTCCGGAGAGGAAATGGGTTTGGTTCTTGCCCTTCTGGAGTACACGGGGAGGGGTAGAGGTGAGGCAGGTGGTTGTTACTTCCTATATTTGAGCACCACCTTGGCCTCGGAGTGAGAATTGCTCTTGGGGAGAAGGGCTGCTTTGGCGAAAGGGGGGAAAGTGTTTCCTGGGATTAACAGCAGCTCCTGCTGCTACTGTTATCTGGTGTTTGTGTTTTTACTGGCAAGTGATGATCCTGCTTTGGTTAATTCCAGTCAGTCTCAATGCTGTGATGTGGTGAAGCCATGAGGTTTATGGCTCACAATTGTCAAACAGAACAATTCATTAAGCTCCTAAATCAGTTGAATCTTCCTTATTTCCTTGTAACTCAGTCTAGTGTGTTCCCTTATTGCTATCTTAATTGCAGCTGCCCAAAGCTGTTCATATTTATCTAATCCCTCTGTTTTACTGAAGACCTTGTTTTTCACTGCCAGTTTTAGCTGGGAGTTTCATGGTTCAACTGAGAAATTTTACTTACAAAAAGTCTGTCTCGATAGTAAAAGGTTTTAGAAGGATAGGGCATAGTTCAGGAGCCCTTCCTTTAAATTCTAACTGTTGGATATGAGATCCAGTGTGAATACATGATGTTATCTTGGACCAAGGAGTTGGATGTGGTTTTTCCTTATTGACCTGTGGCTGTTTATCCTTGTTTTATGTGGCTGGAGTTTGTACAGTGAACTGTCATGGGTAACTATGAATATTTTATGTTAATAAATTAAAACATATTTCCAGGCTGGGTCATTAGCCAGTTGAGCTGGAACAGTCACTTGAGGGGGAGAATCTTCTGTCTTTACAGTGGTTTGACTTAGTCAAGTTTGAAAATTGCAAACCCAGTCTAGCATCATTATCATGGGACAAAAAGAAGGTATTTTCTATGTTAAAGAAAAAGAATCCAAAACAACCAAAAATAACCCAACCCACAGCTACTTATTGTAACTAAACTCTGTGCAAATTTGTATCCCATGCAATATCACTGCCTTTACCACAGATGCACGGTGTGAATCAGTGACTGCAGTGATTCATTCTGCAGTTCTTTTCTTTCCTTTCTTTATTTTTTTTAGCATAAATGTGGCACTTGGAGAAATCAAGGAGAAAAAACCATTTGGCCTTGGCAAGCATAGTGTGGGTAGAGAGCATAAAGTTTTAAACACAGCTGTGCCAATGTGCTTCAGTCCTAACTTACAACATTTCCTGCTCTTCCAGAGCTGGGGCTGTCTCAGGGATTGCCAACCATGACACTTTTTACAGTGGTTTTGTGCTGTGCACAAATGGGGACGAGAATGAAACCAGCAGACTAATTTTAGTTCATGAGCTGAGGTTTTGAATCCAGGTCTGCAGAAGTGAAAGATTAGTGTGTATTAGCTCACTGAAAATTTGAGCCCATTCTCCAGCTGGACGGTCTTGACCACCTGCTAACTTGTGGATATGGTGAGAGATTGGGCTCTTTGGGTCCAATTCTGACCTCATGTGCCCTGGTGTAACTTACATGGGTTTGTAAAATCAGTTTGAGTTGTTTGATTTAAACTTTAGCAAGGCCTAGACCTCTATGCTCTTCGTTATTTTAAATAAAACCTTAGCACATTTGATTTTGCTTGAATAACTTTTTTTTCCCTTCAAATTTCTCGGTTTCCTAAGCCGTCCTTTTTCTACTGCTCTTGCTTTTCATAATACCGCCATAAAATAGCTTGGTGTTTGTCTGCTCTGACGCTTTATTCTTTCAGTGATCTGGAATGTACCTAAAATGTGCTTGTTGTCTTGGTGTTGCTTTTTCTCCGCCATTATGAAGTTTCATGGCAATAATTCAGAACACCCTGTTTTGTCATTGCTTCAGAAAAGGAGAGTATTGGTTGTATGGGACGGTCTGCAGGTGGATTGTGGCATCCTGTTCAGAACTAGTGACTGTATTTCAAATGCTTGGATGCTGGGTATGAGTCCTGAAGGGAATTTGGCTGTTTCTGGTTGGATGTGAGAACTTGTGAGCAAGTTCTTACCTCCTGGGTAAGTCACTGACCTGGAATGGCTTCATTTCCTCGCTCTGACACAGATTTCCTCTGTGGTTTTGACCATATCGTTCAATTGCTTGAGGGCTGGATTTCCTTATCAGTGTGCTGTCTAGAGATAACGGTGCCTCCTTGCATCCCATCAGCTCTGGAAATAGGTGCATGCCAATTTGTTTGGCAGAACACACAAAGGCCTTGTTGTTTCAGGGCAGCTAAGTCTTTGCATGCCATGTCTGTTGACTTGTCCAGTGTTTACAGAGGCAATCAGATTTTCAGAAATTAATCACAACTTTTTCTTGACTGGTTAGCGGCACCCAGTAAAGAAACATGTCAGCATTGTATTTTCCCTGTAATTTAAAGGCTGTTTTTAAATTGCTTGCAGTGAATGACACTGCTTGCTCATTTCTAATTTTTTAAAAAATTTAGGATAACTAATATTTGCCAATGTACAACAGAAGAATGCTTTGTTTTATTTGTAATGTAGCACTACTGTATTAGATAGTACTTTCTAAAACACATTCCCATGTAAAGAATGAAAAATCCCCATTCTTGACCCGATTAAAATTCAAAATACAGGTGTGCCTGTGTTTCGAAAAGAGGGTGAGCAAAGGGCTGTACAAGCTCCGAAGAGCTGAATGCTCGGGTGCCATCTAGTGCTCCAGGACCCAGGGATGGGCTGCAGCCTCCACAGCTCCTGTCACACCTCTGCTCCAGGGCTTCCTCGGGCAAGCTCAGGGCAGGCTCAGGAGGTGGTGAATGAGCTGACTTGAAATGCTGAGGAATGGCACAATGAACCCACTTCCCTCTGAACTTTACATGATTTGAATGAATTGCTGAGAAACTCTGGAGTTGGAAGAAGAATATGTAATATATATACACACACAAGAAGTTGCAACAGGTCGAGCTTAAAGGATCTGATTCTTTACCTGATAATGTTGTTTGAAAATGGGGAGGTTGAGATACATGCACTGATGAGAGAGCAGTGTGAAGGGAAAAAAAGAATAAACTCATCATGCTTCAATTAAAATAAGCATCTAGGAGTTTGGGAGCTAACCCAAACTAGAGGAATCTCTTGAGGCTTCAGTATAATCTGGATTTCCAAGTTTTGCAACTTCTTTCACTGTTTGGGCTCTTTCATTCACAAACTCCATGCAAGAACCCTACTGAACTGGGAAAATAAGGAAAGGAGCAGATTTATTTTATTTCTTTTAAATTTAGGGCACATTGCATGTTGGCGTGAGTTTAGCAGCTGTTTAAATTTGTTTGCACTCTTGCTGCTTTTTTTTTTTGAAAGGGGCATGAATGGCTAAATGTGATTTAAGGGTACAACATGAGCAGCTGAATCATGACAAGATGTCAGTTTTGATCTGTAGAAGGATTTGATGCCACCATGATAAGAGATTTCAGTTGACATAGAACTTTTCAAAATTAACTTGACTGTAGGTGATGTTAGAAGTGGGAACAAATGTGCATTTAAAGTAGAATCTTGTAAACAACTTTGTAAACACAGGTACAACCTTTCTTTCTCTGTACCATGGTAACTGTATTCTTTTGGAAAGTAAATTTAAATGGAAGAAATATCTGTAAGTACCCTTGACACCTCTTCAATGTATTTTTTATCTCTTTTTAACAGAGCTTTTTAAATAGTAAAAAATCCATAGCTGCTTCCCCTGCAGCTGTTCAATAAGTGGTCTCTGAAAGCCAGATGGAAAACTCCCCTCTGATGTGCTACTGCATTTCTGTGCATTTGCTTTTGACCAGGCTGCTCACATGATAAATTTTCTCCTTATTCTCAGGGAAGCAGTTTCAAATAACAAAGCAAAAGCCTTTCCTTAAGAAGAACTGGTCACCAACCCAATTACAGAGGAGCCTCCCCTACCTCAGGCTGGTGAGCAGAATGTTTTTCTGGCATGGAAGTTTTCCAGTCATGGGAAATAACCACCATGGGATTTCTAAGGCTCTAACGGCTTTAGAAAAAACTGCACTATGTGAGCCATTACAGCTCTGGCTCAGGAACTGTTTCCCAAATAGCTCTGTGTGGAAGCAAATGGCAACTGTTGCATTTAGACAGTCTTAAAGCTTTTGCTTTAATCTCTCATCCTCCTTAGAAATTCCTTATTACAGGATCTCAGTATCTTGCAAGCCCTGGTGAATTAAGCACTGTGCTTGGCTGAGTCCCACTTTGTTTTGTTAACTTACTGAGTGATTACAAGTGAATCACTTCCCACAAATGCAAAATAGGACTTAGAGTACTTGGATGATAATTTCCTTGGCCCAAGCCTGTCTTTTGTTCTGTTCTACAAGAGCTAGCACAGCAGGGGCACAATTCTAGACTCGGTCCCAAAGTGCTACCACAGCCCAGTCAGTGCACTGGAGGTAGAGTTGCCTTTATCAGCAGTGCTGTGGGATTTCTGACTTGGATATCATGATGGAGCATCATCAAAGTGACTGGAACAGAATGAGATGATGCATATGAAGTACTTTTGCTTTAAACTTCTACTGTAGAAGATCTTCCATTAATTGAAGGGTGCTTGTGTTCCAAGGTGATGTCACATGCGAAGCTGGCCGTTAAAACGCGCTCAGCTTGTGAGTCTGGGTTTGGATTTTAACCAGCCCTCTTTGGTAGAGGGGGTGAGATGCTGGGGTTTGGCCTGAGCTCCTCTGTAGATAATGGGAAGCATTTATAACCTTGCAGTTTTCCGTTTAGGATGGGATTTTTTAATTGTTACCCAGAGAGGTTGTAGATTCTCCATCCCAGGAAGTGTTCAGGGCTAGGCTGGATGAGGCCATGAGTAATGTGATCCAGAGAATGGTGTCCCCGTCCATGGTAGGGGCTTGGAACGAGATGATGTTTAAGGTCCCTTGCAACCCAAACTATTTGGTGATTCCATAATAGAATATTCCTCTTTACAGGGAATGGAAGTGCCATCTGATTTTCTTGGAAGTTCATTCAGTGCATTCTGTCCTTCAAGGAAGACTCTACTTTTCTTCAAAACCAAGACTCTTGTTTGATTTAAATTTCATGATGAGAACTACTTAGCCCCCTTTCTTTCTCTTTCTGAATTCAATTGCTTTGCTAGAAGATTTTCAGGGGAGACATGGAAATGATGAATTTTTGTATTCCACAGCTCTCTGTTGAAAGTTGCTCTAGATATTGAAATTTGCTCTTGGTTATACACTGAGGGGTTTTTGGAAGAAAGGTTTTTTCCACTTCTGGAAAACCGCATCCTATTAAAGTTTTTGTTCTTATCAGGGAATGCTTTTTACTTTACTCTTGTAGGTGATGCATTTTCACTCCTGCAGAGAATGGAAGTGCCCATGGATGTTACAGAGAGCGCATCTAAGTATCACTAATGTCTTCTAGAGAAGGGTTTTGAGAGAGCTAAACTTAGATTAGATGCTGCATTGCTTCATTTTGACGGGTTAATAAAGAGACAAAGGGGTAGAAGGAATTGTATCTCACACAGATTTAATGCTGAAAAATCACACAGCACTTTGTTCAGCTGTTGAACACTCATGAAATCTATACAATGATTAAGTACAAGAATCAAAAATACTATTAGAAGTAAAATAGTTACCTAACTTGAAATGTTGCAACATTTAACATTTATAGGCCTATTCCTAAGGAAATCGTGTCTGGGGTTTTGCTCAGCTTCTGCATGTTGCCATTTGAGAGGATGCTGCTGATTCCAGAGCCTTACTGGGGATGAGAAGATGGATGGAGCAGGGAATGCAATGGGGTCATAAATAATTATCTGCAGATAACTTGGGGGATATCTTTAATTTGAATGACAATACCTTTAACAGCACAGCGTTGTTAGAACCATGCTAGGGCATTGGCTGAGCACTGAGTTGGAGGAGAAACCACAGGGCATTGCCTTGACAAAGAAGAGATGGGAACAAGATGGGAGCTGCTTGGGGGAGGGGTTGAAGCTCAGTTGCAAGGGCAACTAAAGCAAGGAAATCACCAGCAGTCAAGTGCTGCTGGGCTGTACAAAAAGAATCATTAATGGCTTGTTTGACTTGTCCTGTCCTGAACTCTTCTGCAGGTTGGCAGGTTCTTCTTTGTGGGTCCTACATAAACAACTTTCTGATTTTATTGAATTTAAAGTAAGAAGTAGGCAAGGAGAGAGTCAGAGATGCTAACTTGGGAGTCTTCCCTAACTGCACTTGCCTCTATTGTCCCTGCAGCTGCAGTCATTTCCAAGCTTGGTGTTGTCTAATTCCTCA
Source organism: Oriolus oriolus (assembly GCA_013400235.1). Lineage (NCBI taxonomy): Eukaryota > Metazoa > Chordata > Aves > Passeriformes > Corvidae > Oriolus > Oriolus oriolus. The sequence continues at coordinate 1,194,750 of VXBT01008210.1, read as the reverse complement.
GCACGGTGTTTTTTCACTGTTAGCACAGTTTGCTTTGGCCTGCTGATGAGCAGATATCCATGGAAAGCCACGGTGCACAGCCAGAGGCCTATTTTTGTCCTGAATCAATAGAGCTCTGCAAGCACAGGTCCAGGATCAACAGAGATCCATGGAAACTCTTGCTGTGCTCCCAGCAGCGAGGGCTCCGTGTGCTCCAGAAATTGCTTTGTCCTTCTAATCTGTGTGTTCTGGGTAAAGCACAAACCAGTTCAGAGGGAAATGGGGGGAAATACTAAATCTGTGAGATATTTCTGGAACAAATGAGATGTTCTGGCACCTACAGTCGAATCCTTCCTGAACTTTCCCCCACTTCAGCTCAAGCACAGGTGTGCAGTCAAGGCACAGCTGCTACCAGATGGCTTTGAGTTTTCAGAGTTGGTAAAGAAGAATCCAGAATAACACAGGGAGAAAAGACATTCCTCTCCTTTCATAGCTGCAGGAAAAGGATTGTGTGTTATGGTTGCAACTTTTTATTTTAATGCACAACTTCTTTAAAGGTGGAAGCTTATCCTGGTGGGGAAAGTGGGGCATGAACAAATGAACTGGCTGGTCCTGTAAAACACAGAACTGTTGAGATAGATTGGGAGAGCAACCTGGACTGGACATTCCAGGGTCTTTGTGAAATCACCAGCAGATAACTGTGCAGCCTGAGAACAGGCTGGTCCAACCAGTCAGCTGCAGGACCCGAACCCCAAACCAACTTCCAGGCTGCATTGCCTGCTTGGGGATGGAAATGGCACAGAATTCTCTGCATTATTTATCTGCCTTGGTGCTGACACAGGAATTAATTACTCTGGATAAGATGTGAGGCCTTGTAGCATAGGGCCTCATTTTACCTAGTGGTAAGCCTACAGAAAAATGTTATAATATTATTTTAGGGATATTTTCCCAAACTTTCTCCCAAGAATCTAGAATTCAAGAACTGCTGCAGCCTGAAACCCCTCTGAATTTCTCATTATCTTGTTTGATCTTCCCCTGAACCTCTGTAAACTTATAGCACACACAGTCTCTCTGAGCCAAATGTTCAACACTGCAGGTTCTATACTGTGAAACTGAGGAGCTGCATGAAATTCAGACCTACCAATATTTTTAACAGGAGCCTAAATTCCTTTTTGGCAACTTGAGAAAAAAGGTGGTGTGAGATTCTGGTTTAGACCTATAGCTGTGCTGAGAAAACACTCAGGAGTTAACAATGGACAACCTGCTTTGGTAACCTGGGTGTCTTCCTTGTGAGTAAAACAGGAAAAGCATCTGTTCCTCCCTCTTACACGTGGAACATGGGAAAAGCAGAACAGTTCCTCACCTATTGAAGCTGCTCCACTCTGCAGAAAAGCTGACAATTCCCTGTGTTGTGTAAAGGTGTGCAGTGGCTGAGGCTCTGCTTCTGTTGCTGGGCTCTCAGGTGAGGTGAGAGGGACGTTCCAGCCCCCCAGAGTAGCCCCATTTGGGTTTAGTTACATGGCTCATTTGACTGCCTTAGGGAGTATAGGATAGAGGGATTCAAAACTTTCTGCTACAGATTTCTGTACAACTATCTGAACTGTTCTACAGAAAAAAAGCTGTGTGTGCTCAGTGGGAAGGGGAGTTGCAGCTGACTTGCTTTAGAAATAGAGCAATGAACCTCGGAGAACTCTTGGAAATTTGTATTGTGATGTATTTTTCTAGTAGCAAGTGGACTTGAACATCCTCCTGTAATAATGTATTCTCTCTTTGGAATAGTTCATTATGATCTTTTTCTAAAAATATACTCAATCACCCCAGATAAACCGTGTCCTTAAAATTTCAAGCCTGTATCACAGTGTTCAGGATTATGTGCTGTACGAATGTGTTACAAGAGAAATGACTTAGGTTAGGACAAATTTCAGAAATATTTAAAGACTGACTTAGCAATGAAATGGCTGATGTAATCCAGCATAAATAAATGTTGCACAAAATTATGCATGTGGGGAAATGCCGATACTGCCTTCATATATAAAATGTGAAGCAAGATTTTGGGGGTGACGACAACAGTTCTAAGGAAAGATCTCCTCAGTCCCTGGCAACAGCAGAAGGAAGAAAGGAAATCAGTTTTTGTGCAGTGGTAGTATTGGATTAGAAAAGTCTGACTTGCCTATTTCTTGTGTGCTACCGGTGTCTCTAAAAGGACATAAAAGTGAATATGTAATAGGGAAGGACAAAAAAGGTGGAAAAAAATTATGGGTGGAACCAATTCAGCATTAGAAATGAGTGAGGCCTTCAGTCTGGAAGGAAACAATAAAATGGTGGATATTTGCACAGTCTCATTGGCACAGAGTGGGTCAAGTGTTTAATTCTTCTCCTGATACAAGAGCAAAGAATTATCTTGTGAAGCTAATGGGGCCCACTCAAAATGGGAGCAAAGGAGGGTCTTCATGTGAGGGGGAGCAGACCTGTAGAACTTGCCAAAGAGCACTGGGGATGCTCCAAGCTTGTGGAGGTTTCAGAACAGACCGAGGAAGATCATGAAAGAGAAGCCTATTGAGGATTAGAAACTTGGAGTGGAAAACAGGTCAAGGTTGGGAGGGAAGGGAGGTGTCATACACATATTCCAGTTAACACAGTTACTTGAGATAGGCTGGATGGACCTCAGAGCTGATCTGATGTTGCAATCTGACATGTGTCCCTTCTCTGGACAATGTCTGTACATTGTGTGCAGCTCGGTAGAGTGGACTAAAAAGCTTCCTGCTCCAATGGAAGGATCAGAGTTGTTCTGTCTGCACAGATATTAAGAAATACCCATCTGGCTACACCTCAGGCTGCCCTGGGCAGCCAGGAGAGCAAGAACACATCTGGAAGAGATGTGATACCTGCACATGTAAAGGTCTCCTTCTTGCAGGTGTCATTTCCAGGTGGCTTTTTCCTGATCAGAGGAAGATGCCAGCACCCTTTGCTGGTTGTCTTTCTGAAGTGAAGATTTCAGCACAGTCACTGACTCTGCAGCAGACTCTAAAGCCTTACAATGGAGAGGAGGTGATAGCATTTTCTTAGCTCTGTTTGGCCTCCTTGCTCTGTACCATTAGAGAGTTCTCATCAGTGCATTCTCAGTAATTCTGTTAAACGACGTTTCCATCAATACTTATTCTTGGCATTTCCTGCAGATTTTGCCAGGACTGACTCAATATGGCTCATATTTCATGCAGTGGAACTTTAGGGTATGGTGGATTTTTTTTTCCTAGAGAATTTGAAATTAGTCAGGCAAAGAAATTTTTTTTTTTTTAATGATGAGACTCCTGATGTTTCTCAGTTGAATAATTTGCCAGGTTCTCTGTTCAGAGTTGCTCAGTCTAAAGAGTCCAAGATCGTGTCAATGGGATAATTTTGTCAGGATCTCAATGTTCACTATTTGGTTGCTCAGCCTGGGATTTAGTTTTTGAGTGTGGTGTCTGCTTTTGATATCAAAATGGAGTTTATAAACTCAAAGTTGCCATAGTGGAGGAACAATGGGTAGAGAAGAACACTGAGAAGCAGGGACAAGCCAACAGGTAAAGAATGGGCTGGAGTTGGGGCCATGTTATGTGGTAGATTTGTCCTTGGAGATCAGAGGCAACTTTGAAATATCTCAGATTCCCTTTACTGGTGAAGGTTGACTGAGAACCAGCATGTTGGGAGATGCTTTTTCAGGAAAATTACTTGCCTTGGTTTTAAAACAAAAAAAACAACAAAAGGAAGCGTTTGCATCCCTTTCCAAACCCCTGAAATCAGGAGAGTTATTTGGGAATGGCTCCCCAAATACTGGTGCTGGTGTTGTAAAATAAAGCATGGCCATGAGAGCCTAACCAGGAGGCTATGGAACTTTAAATGGAAAAATAAGATTTGAAATAAATTATATACCTGAGATAGAGACACTCTAAACGACGTAAGGTCTGTGTTCCAGAGCCCTTGACTTCACTGGCATGTGGGGCTGGATCTGACTTCCTCATTGAAAACCCACTAAACTTTTCATATTCTTTGTTAAGGCTTCCTTATCAATCTTATCTCTATTTATGTGAGAAATTAAATGGGCTGGCAGTTTGTAAGGTTGGTGATAAATGGAGATAGAGCTAAAAACACTGGTTGTCAATTATGGAACATTTTATTTTCACCATTGCTTGGTTTTGTTTCTTTGTGGGTTTGTTTAGTTGGGCTTTTTTAAATGGTTGTTGGCTGTTTGGTTTGCTTTGTTTAAATTTCAAACTGGCTCAAAGTTTTTCTAGTATTTCTGGAAAATACTTGTGTGTTTTCTTGGGAGTAAAGATACAATTTCCACTAGCTCTGTTTGGTCTTTGACTAAAAGGTCTCTGCAACTGCTTGCTCCTCTTCTTGCCTGGAGCTCATTTCTGAGACTGAACTTTGTAAGCTGGTCACCTTTCTAATATTGCCATCCAGTAAGGGTAAATGATACCTCGTTTTTAAAGATAACTGAATAAATAACTTCTGCCTTCTTTGTATTGTGGCTCTGACAGCTTTTCAAAATCCCCTGTAGCTGTGAGGGGAAAGCACCTTTTCTTCAGTTGGACAATACAAGGGGAAAAGAAATTTGAATTTTTACACATGCAGAGGTAACTTTGTAGGGAAGTTTTTACAGCATCCAAAGGAGGTGGGGTTTTTTTGCTTTTTCCACACAGTGGAATGCATCAAATTACTTCTCATAACTCTAGAATTATCCTTCCCCTTAGTTACTGGAGGTCAGTGGGAACACTGTTTCCTGGTGCCCAGCACGCTGGGTTTTCATGGAAAGAGGGCAAATGCTTTAATTGTCCAATTTTTAAAGCTTTTTTGGACATAGGAACTGGCAGAAATTGTCTTTTCATATGAGTATTTGATTTGGCATGGAATGCTCTGGCTGCAATTGCTTTCTATTAGAAGTATTCCTCCAAAGAGATATAAACATGTGATTTATTAATCACTGGTATTTTATTTTAAGAGATAAATTCCTGCCTCCCTTTCTTGTTCAGCATGTGGACAAGGTTTACATATTGTCACTGTTAAAGCTGGAATTAACATGAATAAACACAGAATTAGCTCAGGCTTGGGTGGATTCTGAAGCTGGGCTGATCCAGATGTTAACAGTAACGGGTATCTTAATAGCTCCAAAAATTTGGAAGTCAATCCTGTTCATGTGTAGTGAGATTTTAACTAACTCCTGGAACCCAGTGATGCAGAACAGCGAGAATCAGGGAAAAGTCAGTGCCTGGTTCTGTGGTGCTAATTCATCACAGCTTTTATCTGCTGCCTGGAGTTACAGATCTGATCGCTGTCACCCTGCAGGAGGGGAACTGGTGTCTGTGGCTTGATATTTTTTTTTTTTTTTAAACACAAGTTTATTCTCTTGCCTGATTATTTCTGCTTAATATTCAATGCAAGGCAAAGAGATCCCTCTCTAAGATATGAAGGGTTTGGGGTTTTTTTAAAACTGTTCTTCTGGGTCTGTAAAAATCCATTTTGTTTCTCTTATTCCACAACGTTCAAATACTGCTTTATCCAAATATCACATATCCAGCTTGTCTCAAAGTGTTTGGAAAACGTTTTTCTAGGATGATTCACTGTGTGTAAAATGAAATATGTATATGGAGAAATTCTAGACGTCCCTAGCTTTCTCCTAGAGTTACTGAATCCTGGCCCTGGGAGAAGCTGCTATAGGTCTCGCGTATCTTTGGAACAAGATTTGGCTCTAGCTGAACAATGAAAGCCCCGATTTTATGTTCTTAAACCAGAAAATGTAGGCATTGGTTGCATGTGGGCCTGGTACCTTAGCGATAGCAAATATTTGCCGCAAGTTCTACCTCATCTTCCTGTGGTGTGGACAAGCCCTGGCAGAGCGCGGAGGAGCGAGAGCTCTGAGGTCAGATGTTGTTCTTCTCCCTGTGTGGGGACTGACAGCTTGGAAAGCAGAAGGGTATTTCTTAGTGGTTCTTCTCCATTCATCTTCTTTAAGAAACTGAACCAATGCTCCAAAGCCTCCTTGCTAGTTTGGGAATCACGTGGGAAATCACTGGTTCTTCTGGGAACCAGAATTTAGTTGAGGATTTCTTGGTGCGTTTTACATTAGTTGTTCTGTTCGCGTTCTCTTGTACTGATATTTTTTTAAAAAAAGGGTTAAAATGTATCTTTGCAATTTGTTAAACAGTTCCAAATAAGCAGTCTATGGGTAAATACCTCTTAGTGTCTCTGCTTAGTGCCCAGGACTGGCACCGATCCTGTTCTGATTCACATTTTCCTGAAGCTCACAAAGACAGCAGGGATGAGGTGGAAGAAAAGCAAGATAATTACATTTACAGAAGTGATAGAAACACATAATCCTGATGGGAAGTTTTGGAAAAAGTTTGTCTTTAGCTGGAATTTGAGACCATGAATTCAGCTTCACACACCTCCCGTTCTTTCTTGCCGTGTGTTTTATCCTGCGTTTTATGCTTTTTTTTGGAGGGGTAGTAATTAAGCACTCTTTAATGAATTGATAGGCAAGATGCACCAAAACTCCTCTTGTTTTCTTTCCAGCATCACAGTCTTGATGGCAGTTTTATGACAGTCATCACTAGGCTGAGCTGTGAGTGTGTTGCAGATCGCTACCAGCACACAAATAACAATTAGCACACTTGTGTTTACAAAACTTAAATTTTTATCTTTTCACTCTCTCGTCCCTGTTCTGAGGTAGGATCCTTTTTATGGATAAGAAAATATAGATGAGAAAATAAGGAAATGGTTGTCCAAGATCAGAATAGTAGACACAATCAAAAACTCAGGCTTTTGAGTTCCATCCTTGGGTTACTATATTGCACTTTGCTGTTCTTTGTTTTCTTGTGTTGTTCAGGCAGCAACATGTGCTAGTTCTTAATTGATTTAGTTCAGAAATCTTCTGTAGTGACATCCTTTTATGGCCTGAAAGTATTCCCCAACTTGGGGTCCGCTGGCTGTGGAAATAACACTTCCATAACGTGTATTATTATTATTATTAAAACCTAGTGATTTAAGATAATGGAAGTGACTTGGATGTGTAATGTTTTCTCTTGCTGGCAGGGATGTGCTGCGGACTCGGGCCTAAGAAAACTATTGACCTGGACATTCACTGACCAGCTTTTCTGAGGATTCTGTACAGGGTCTTTCATGACATTTTGGGTGTACCTCAAATTCTTGCCAAACCCTTTGGAACGGTTCAAAAGAGCATTGATTGTGTGCAGTCCTCTGAAGTAGGAGGTGCCAAAAATATAAAGGTCTTTTTTAATATTTTCCACAATGTTGCAAAGCTATTAATGTAAATTACAAAAAGACTTTTTGATTACCACGGCAAGCTACAAAAAGGGAAAATGTGGTGTAATCCCTATAAATCACTTGACTAAACCATGCACAATAAATCCAGTGTTGGTGAAGCTGAGTTCCTCTATCTGGTACCACCATTTGCTCTTTATAATCAGCATTTACTTTCTTCATTTGGCAGTTGGTGTTTGCCATGGACTCCCCTTCACCTTTGTTCATATCCTTGTGATCTGTAGCTGTGTAACCTTCTGACTTTGTTGGCATTATTAAAAAAAAAAGTAAAAATTGAAAAACAGTGGGGAAGTTGCCACAGAAACAGTTAAATATTTGACCCTGTTTACTGCCAGCTTAGATAAAAATCAGGTTTACTTCCTTGTGAAGAAAAATTCTTCAACCCATTTTATGTGCACTGACAGTGGTAGGTTTATTGCAGCCCGCTGGAATAAGGCATTTCACAAGTGTTGCAGTGAAGGGAACATTTTAACCATTTGCTCCTGTTTGGCACCTGTTTCCTTTGCCCACTCAGTGAATTTCACAGCTGCAGATGGTATTTTCTAGGCCAAAAAATACCCAGGCATCCCTGGCTCCTTCCATGTGTCCAGATCAGTCCCAGCAGGGGCTGCAAGGTGTTTGTCCCTGCCCTGTGTCCCTGAGGACTGGGTGGGCTCAGCCCCACATTCCCTCAGATGGGAGACTGGATGTGCTGGGGATGGGGTTGGGTCACTGCTGTCACCTGGGAGCAGCTGAAATGTCCACTTCTTGTGCAACTTGGGGAAATCCTTTGGCCTTTCCTCTGTAAAAACCTGTTATTACAAATGTACACCTGCCTTTCACTGCCATCTAAGCACATGATTTAGAATCTTCCTAATACAAATACCAGTCAAGGACTAAGGGCTTTGTTGTGTGGGCTCTGTTAGCTGGGAATGAGATCCCTTCCTGGGAGCATTTGATCTGGAGCTGGTGAAGAGTTGGATGGTTCTGCTTGGCTGTAGCAATCCTTGTGCTTGTCAGACTACTCAGTTCTCTTCCCTATGCAGAACCTTCCGAAGGGGATGGCTGAGGGAAGAACATACAGTTTGTAGATGTGATCACACACTTGATGTGCAGTTTGAATTTTGAGAGCTTTAGGGACTACTAAATGCTTGGGAACCAAAAAAATTCTTGCCAGTTGGTGGCAGATTTATCTGGCTTAAAAGATCAACGCAGGACTGAAATGGGGACAGATGGCTTGTAAATAATGGCCTATGCACTGTGCTCGTTTTCTTTTTGTTGTTCTATTATTCTTTTAACAATTGAATTGAAGGATTGTTTTTCAAATAGAAGGCATTATTTGGTTTATTCAATAGTTTTATTGAGGAATCCTACTATAAAATGTCATAAATGAGTACTGCTATTCTGCCTTGGTTTGTACATGGTTGGTTGTCTTGGGGTTTATTTGAGTTCTGAACTCTCTGGAAATATTATTCCCTTAAGCAGCAGCAGGAATGAAGATTTCACTCTGGCAAAGTCCCATCTTCAAGAGACTGCGAATGTGAGAGTGAAGAGAGACTGTGGCTTTGGGATAGCAGCAGGTGACTCTGGCTATCTTGGCCTGCACCTGACTCTTCCACTTTGCTGCTAATGTCCAGGATTCCTTGGGGTGATACTTAAAAACCCAGACAGTGCTTAGGATTCCTGCATTCACATCTCTGCAGGTTTGTGTTGTTCTGAGCTGTACCTGTAACATCCAGAGGAAAACCTGAAATAAATTAAACCCTGGTATAAGATGAATGTTATCCTTTCAAGAGAGAGACGTATTTGCCATCTATTTGTGGTTCTCAAATCTTCTACCTCTATCCTGTGCCATTGGCTGAAGAGCAGAGTAAGTTGGCTGTTAAATCTGTCTCCTACGCAGTGCTGTGGCTCGACAAATGCCACCACCCTGTGGCACCAGCTGCAGGATTTTGGCAGGGAATCGATGCAGTGAAACGGATTCTAGTTTTTGTGCAGGTAGTCAAGTGTACTAGATGTGATTGATTAATGATATTACGAACCATCAGTAGGTGACCCACAGAGGCTTTGGAGTTTTGTTTCAGAAAAGCGCTCACAAATCTGACAAAAGATGACAGTTCCAGGGCTCTCCAGGTTCTTGGATGTGCAAAACTGGGTTATGAGAATATTTTTTCATGAGATTTTGCATTCACATACTGTGAGTCCTTGTCTGTGATCCCATAGAGACACGACTGAGCAAACTCCAGCCTGCAGGTCATGGTCACCACAAGCCACGAATCCTGAGCAGGGTGGATGAACTCTCAGTGGGCTCAGTGAGCAAAGCCTCTGCAGCCCTGTTTGCACAAAGGTGGCACCAACCTGATTAAAACTCTGTGGTGCAGGGCAAGGGGCACTGCAGTCAGAGCTGTGTGCAACCCAAACTTTGATTTAAGAAAGTAAGATTGCCCAAATCTTGATGTGGAGCTGCTGTCATCTCCACCATGGAAGCAGCCTTCACATGAAGTTGTGTTTGTCATTGCAGCTGCCTATAGGTGAGTGTTTACAGTCAGGTATTGCTGTGGGCAGGAGGTGAATACACCATCAATTTCTGGCTTGGGCTTGCTTATAGTCTCTGCTTTCTACAGCGTCAGTGAGCTGCTGGCTGCAGGTGCAAGTTGGTGTTGAATTTTCCAATTAATTGTCTAGTTCCACAGCCACCTCTCCATCTGGCTCAGCAGGCAGTCCCTGTTCAAGGGGTTCACAGCACAAACCCCGGGGTTTGACGGGCCAGCAGTGAGATGTGTTGGCAGAGCTGTGCTGGGGCTGAAGGCTTTTTACAGATCAAGGCTGAGTGGACTGACACTGCTCTGTCCAGGGAAAACTGCCCTTTCTCTCTGTGCCTGGCACTAACTAGTCCATCATTTTTGTGTGCCAGAGCTGGTGAGGGCTGTGTATGTGGTAGTAGAAGAAGCAGGGCTGAGCCTGGCAGCCAGGAGTGCTAATGATCGTAATCCTGCTGCACTGACTCACTCGGCAACCTCAGGTTAATCGCTCGACCTTCTCTGGCTGGTTTGCTGCAGCTGTGAAAATGGGCAAAAGCGAAATTTCATCAGCCTCCAGATGCTGAATCGGAGCTGAGGTTGCTTGGGGAAGCAGCCCATACAGAATATTAATATCTATCATAAGTTAAAAATGGGTGAAGGCAGCTGGTTAACTTGTAATTTGTTAGGGAATTGTCTCCTCCTGAATGCGACGTTGGATTGCAACGCATATTAAAAATGTATGTTAAACTTTTAGTTTATTTTGCTTACTGTAATGTTTTGAAAAGCAAAGCGTGAAGTCCTTTCCATTCAAACTTTCCCCAAAAGGGGAAGTATATAGAGCAAAAAACTATAATTCCTTTCCATTTGACAGCTCTGTGTATGTTCCCTATTGTGGTGTTTGAGCTATAATAGATCCTTGTATGAAAGACTATACATTTTATTTATAGATATTTGAAATTAGTTATGGGGAAAAATGAATTCCAAAAGCTCCAGGCCAGTGCAGGATTTTTCTGCAGTGTGAATGAAGGTTGTTTTGTTTTGGTCCCCAATTATTTTTTTGAATAATTGTGGTTTGGAAAACCATGTACATGTTGAGTCCATTGCTGTGTTTCAACTGTGGATTTTTCCGATGGGAGCACGTAGATTGGCAGGTGCACTCTGGCATTTAAATAGTCCTTCCAGAGACCTAAGATGCAAGACTTGAATGTAGGTCTAGAAGTTAAAGAATTGGGATGAAGACACACTGAACAATTGGAGTTGAGGTGTGAAATAATCAGCATTCAAAATAAGCTGAGCTGAAACCTTATTTGTTAATTAAGCTTGGATCCAAATTCACCCTTAGCAAACATCTCAAAAGTACAGAATACAGTGAATTTTGGTTTCAGCTTGTTGCCATTTTTGTCTGGATGTGCTTGTGTGTAGCCTGTGCATCGATCTGGAGGCATTTCCCTGCAGAAGGCATTGTCTCTGCCGTGCTGCAGAGCATGGCACGGTGTTGTGGTTTCTTACGGGGAGATTTTTAACCTGGTACGTAATTCTTGTTAACGTTCACATGATATCCATCCCGTTGGTAAGAGTGCAAGTCAGGGCTATCCCCTCGGGCAGACTTCATTTAAACACTCTTCCTAGTGCCAAATTTCTAGGCATTTTTCTCTTCTAATGAATGCGTGTGTTTTAGAGCAGAGACCTTTCCAGCCCTCCTCTCCCCTTCCCCCAGTCCTGCCCGTTTCAGTGCCGTGTATTGCACGGGGTCGTTACTCAAATGTTGCTCTGAAGAGTTTCAGAAAACCTGTCAAAATGATTAAGAGTCTGAAATTCTATATTACATTAATGTTTTTAAAACATCTTATTCAACAGACAATATAATATGAAATAGAACAAAAAAATCAAAAACTGGCTCGTACATAACACTTCTTGAGGGGCTGCTGTCACTTTGTTGAAAGCAAATATTTTGAGAAGTGTGTCTAGCTCTGCAATGTGAGAAAAAAATTGAAATAGTCTGTGCTGGTGTCAAATCATTTTTTAATAAACTGAGAGCATTTATAGTTTTCAGTCTCCATTAGAAGATTTTCTTGGGCAGATTTGACTGTAAACTCACACAGTTTATTTTAAAAGGGCTTCAAGACCATCTGGGATTTTGAAGTTTGGGGTTTTTAAATATTTTGTTCCTTACTTGTGATGAGCAAGAAACTTCTTTGGAAATGCTTTGCGTTGGCTAAGCTGGCAGGGCCATCCAGCTCTTAAAGGGAAACTGGTTCATTTAACAATTTTATACAAGTGGGGAGGAAAAAGCCCAGTACTAGTACAGTAAGAAAAGAAACTCCTAGCTAAATATTCAGTGACTTTGAGTGAGAGAGGACAGTGATGAGAATAAGGTGGGCAGTTCTCAATAAAGACTGCAAGACAGAACCAAGCTGATTTTTCACAAGCAAATTATAATTGATTCTTTCCTTCCCCACAGATTTAGGAGTTTGCACTTTAAATTTGGTCCCAGAGCCACAGTCCCCGTGTTTCTTGTAGGCCACCTTTAAGTACTGAAAGATTGCAATAAGTTGTCCTCAGACCCTTCAGGCTGAACACCCCCAGCTCTCCCAGCCTGGCTCCAGAGCAGAGGGGCTCCAGCCCCTGGAGGCATCTCTGTGGCCTCCTCTGGACCTGCTCCAGCAGATCCCTGCCTCTCTTCGTGCTGTGTCTGGTGCTGAGTTGTACCCTGCCTGTGTTTGTCCTGTTCTCCTGCTGTGAACTGAGTCCCAGCACACAAGGATGGGTGGCTTCTTAAGGTGTTTTGCCCACCAAGTGAGTACAACCAACCCACACCTGGTTTCCTTCCAGCACTTTCAACTCACCTGTTCTTGAAAGCCCCAGTGATGCCATTCCAACCTTCTATCGGCAATTTAGTTAATTAAGCTACAACTACTGGGTAATTCCTTACATGCCTAAGCTGAATGTTTTGTGATGAAATTCAGCCTTCTTTCTTCTCATCCTACTCATGGAACACTCATCCTTTTCACAGCAGCCCAGAGATGTGTCTGAAGACAGTTACCCATCTCCCTCCACCCCTGTCTCCAGACAGAATGATATCATGTATTCTTTTGCAGCTTGGCATCTCCAAGGAATTAGGTTTCTGAAAGTTGTGTGGAAAAAAGGAGTTGAATAAAGGAAAGTTGCGTGAATTGGTGCTCTTAAAAAAAGTCTTACATAGAGAATTCAAATGTTACCCATTCTGAGGCATCATCCTGTCAATGGCTGGCTGCTCTCGAGACAGATAGGAAAGGGTGGGAGCTGGAGAGCCTGGGAGATGTGACTGGGGGAAGGAAGGAAATTGATGCTTGAACAGGGACTGTCTTAGAGAAAATAAATGCTGAGATTGCAGTGAATAGGACTAAACACAGAAATTTTTAGTTTCAATGTTCACTGAACTGTTGATGTTAAGACTTGTTTTGGGCAGGCGTGGGAGTCTGGTACACATCCTAGGACCCGAAATTCCTGAACTTTCCTTAAGGTCATTTCATAGTCTGAGCCAGTCTAATTATTTTATAATGGGATGTAAATTATTTGGAAAACGTATTGAACTGAGTGTTCAGACTCACAAATTTCGTTCCATGTTTTACTGCTGGAATGAGAAGAAAGATATTTTTATCAGGATTTTCATTATTAAATTGGTGATAATTATCTGCGTTTTGAAATACATGAGTGAAGAACAGTACATACATACTGAGTTATCAGTCTATATCTTTTATCTCAGGAGGGAAAAAATGTTGAATATCCTACAGAAACATTATATAAAGAAAAAACCCATGCAATTTGCCTAACAAAAAAATACCACGTCTCTACAACTGAGATCTTGGTACCTTGCTCTTACATGAGATAACATGCCAATCTAAGCATTTCAGCAAGCATATGATTTATACTCAGGGTTATTTGTGCTGGAAAAGTGTGGTGATCTGTAGAGGAAAAAATCAGACTTGTCATATGAACTCATTTCAGCACAAGAGTCAGTCAAGAGAAACATTAGAGAAGTGTGTGTGCGAAGGGGGGACTCGCTGCCAGGATTTGCTTGCAGGCATTTTGTTCGTCTGTGATTTCCACTGCCCTTTCTGTTTTGAGAGAATTTCCTTCTAAATGACTCTAACTCCAGTTTACATTTAGTAAGCATTATTTAGTGTGCAGGTTTCCAGCACGTCAACAGCTGTGGATATTGTCATGTTCCTACAACGTTGTTGCCTGTACCATCTTTTGATGGTCCCTTTCAAAGTTCTCATTTAATCCTCTGCAATCCCTTCACTCTTTGTGCAGCAGGATGAGAGGAGTTGATTTATTGCGCTAAATCCATGTGAGAAAGCTCGATAACAGAGATTGTTCTTCTTTCCTCAGTGCTGGTTTTATATAATTTTTTTGTCACTCTTTCTGATTTTACAGCTTCTGAAGGAGCTGTTTTGAAACGCACAAGTACAGGGTAACATAACTGGAAACCTAGAATTTGCTTCAGATGCTTCTTGACACTCTACAGTTGTCACATTTTTGGATTGACCAGAGATTTAATTGGAAGAATGTTCATGAGTTCTTAAAAACCAGGAGAAATACAGCGACAGCTGAAAAAAAAACCCCCAAATGTGGTATTTGAGTTGTATGTAGGTTGTCTTCAAAGTGGTGTTTCAACAAAACACTTCTGGAAAAATTTTTTCAATAAAACAGTCTACATGACTCTGTGGAAATAATGACACAGAGGTTGGTGCTGGAGCACATTGATAGTGGAGGCGTGGAAAAAGTGTAGGAAATTTTGTTCTTGTTAAATGGTAAATTAAATTGTGTTGCTTGCCTGTTAAAGAGCAGATGTACCTGCTGGAAGCAGTTCTGTGAAGAGATCTGCAGTCTGGAAATGCAGCAGAGAATCAAAGTGATGCAGAACTATGGCTTCTGGAACTCTGCTAGATTTGATTTTCCTGCCCAGATATTTCAATACTGCAGAGAGAGATTCCAGGATCTGATCGTTGTGGTGGCTGAAGGAGAAAGTTTGATTCTCGCTTTGTCTCTGCGGTTGTGGAGTTCCACTAACTTCACCAGAATTTGCTACTGCTGAGCAGTTATTTCTGAGAGCAGTTACTTCCAGGTCTGAACTGGAAATGGTGGATTAGGGGAAGCTGAAGGGACAAGGTGGTGAGTGTGATATGACCTCTCCTGTGGAATGGTCTTATTCGCTGAGCCTCAAAAAGGCCGTGGTGTTCCATCCCCATGGAATGATAAACTCAGTAATGTGACACAAAGATAGTGACTGTTCTCTGCTGTCCCACACTTTGGGGAATGAAAGGAAACTCAAGCCCTGAAGTCTCAGTTTAATCCGAACTCAAAAAGGGAAAAGACAAGCTGTGTCTTAAAGATGATGCACCTTTCCAGCAGTTCATGTTTTTCCTTTATTTTCCATTAGTGAACGTCTGCTCCACGGTGAGGCTTTTCTCTGAACATTTGGAAATATTTTAATGCCCTTAAAATTGCCGATTTCTATTAACGGGCTCTGCTTTCCTCTTGCTTTGGTATCCTCACACCTGTTTTGCCTTTGGCACTAGGCAGTGGATAATGAGGTTACCTAATGTGTTGACTGTTGCCTGCAAGCTCTTTAATAGTCCAGCAGGATGCCTTTCCTGAATTGTTTGGGGTTTTTTTGGTGGGCACAGGGGAGAGATGCTGTGCAAAGAGTCCTTCCTTTTGGAGGCCTATGTTTGGTATTGTTTTCAGCTGAGTTTTTTGATGCATCATAAATTGAAGGAGAGCTGTGTCTTCTTGCAGTAGGAAAAAGTGCTTGTCTTGGCTTTGACGTGGTGCAGGGTTTGTTGTGGGAGGTGATGTGCTCCAGGTCTCATCCTTTGTCCTACCAATAGAAACCCATGAACCTGGAGACAGTGCAGCTCCTGATGGAAGCTGTCACAGCTGAGTCTCTGGCAGCTGATGAAGCTGCAAACCGAGGTGTGACTTTCTAGTGGGAAGGAAGAATGGGAACTCTCTGCCCCATTTCCTCCCAGATTTAATGAATGAGTTAATAACAGTTTTTAAAAGTACTGTTTTACTGAGAGATCGCATCGTACAGTTGTTGATGAATTTGTGTATTTTATTATTATAATGATTTTTTAGCACTCACTACATTTATCACAGAATCAAAGGATGGCTTGGGGTGGAAGGGACCAGGAAGCTCATCTCATTCCACCCCCTTGGGACATCCTTATCCCAGGTTGCTCCAAGCCCCAGCCTGGCCTTGAACACTTTGTATTGAAGGTCTCATGAAGGATCAATTTTTAGACTTATGATCATAGCAGCTTAACATCCTGAATTTCATTCCACACTTAAAAGCATAACTGGAAGCAGATCTAGGCTTTATCTGTATTTCATAATAGGGTCATACTCCTACCTTTCGAAGAAGGCAATTATTTTTTTTAAAGGTTCTGTGACTTACGTAAAAAAGCTTGAAAAGAAATCAAGTCTGTGTAAGGTTTAGCAATTGTTGTTCAAATGTTCCAAATTTCCTTTGCGCGGTGCAGCATTCGGACCCTGATTCTTCTGGGCAAGATTTGAGTTTGTTTTGTGGTACCCTATAGCAAAACAGTACTGTAGTTCCTAGAATTTGGTGAAAAATGTAGGGAAAATTAAATCCATATGCTACCCGTTGAGCCAGACCTGTATCCCCCCAGTTAGTTACCCTTAAGCTCCTGAATTTCATAAAGCATTTTTTTCCTTGTTAAAATTAATACCAGATTTAAGTTAGATAAGGTCACATGTTATTTAGTCCCCAGTGAAGATGACAGAATTGAAATAGAATTACTGCTTGTTGTTGCAGAATGGTGAGATGAGGTGGTTGATTATATAGAGATATAACATGGTGAGATACATATATTTTTTTTATGGAGAGAGAACCCTTTGGTGCTGCTGGTGTTTTACTCTGAATGGGCTCCCTCATTTTTGAGGCTTTAATATTTTTTATAATACTTTTAAAAATTATTATTTTGCTGAGAAAAAGGCGTAACTTTCTAGAATGAATGGGTTTGATGGATATTGTGATCTAAGATTCAGCAGGATCCCTGCCCACCCTGCCAGCCTGACCTGGAAAGGCCATCTTTAGAGCTGGAAGAGAATTCATGCAAAAGTTTCTTTTCTGATCTTATGTTTAATTATGATCATAGGTGGTCCTGTTTTTAAGAGAGCAGAGTAAGGTTGTGGATTCCTGCTTCTTTTATTTAAATCAAGATAAACTTTCTCAGATTATTATACCCTGGATATGGATACTTTGTCTAGGCAAAAATGAACTTTGGAGTTGGCTTTTCTGGGGTTTTTTTGTTTGTTTGTTTTTGGGTTTTTTTAGCCTTTGCCTAGGACTCCCAGGTGCCCAGAGGGGTAGCTCAGACCATGTTGCTGAATGTCTGGGAATCCTGGATGTGCTCCCTCTGTGCACTGATCACCTCTGCAGCCTGTGTGGAGTGAGCCCAGCACTCCTGGGAGGTATCAGCCCTACTCCACATGGGCAAAACCAAAAATATGTCCTTGTCTAGGAAGTTTGATGCATCCTGGAACTGAGGTCTTGCTGCACATGTGCAATTTTGCCTTTGGGGCAGGGCACAGAAACTCTCCTGACATAAAGAGCAGAGTAAAAATGTCATCAGCTCTGGAGTCAGACTCACTTTTATGTCTGACTCACTGAATTTTGACAACACATTTCAGTCTTCTGTGCTTTTTTTCCCTTCATATCTGCAGTCTGTTTACACCGTGGGATCTGTGGAGAAGGTCTGTTCCTCAGCTCAGACACAATCCCTAGAGCATGGAGGGAGGCAGGAGAGTCTTGATCTCAGTTTGGCCCTCTGGGAAATTTTGTACTGTAAATAGAAGCAGTAAAAACTATCAGGTGATGACACTTTTTGGGCTGAGTTTTTTTGAACTGGAGACCTAAAGGTGAAATCATCTGTATCGCATTACCCACCACTGTGCCGTCCAGACACTCTTAACTTTCCATGCACTGGCAGATTCCTACTGGAGTAGCACACTCTGTCTTGTGGAAAGATTGCTGCTGTGCCCACAAACAAAGCTGTGTGCTGCTTTGGAAAACCACCTCAGGACAATCCTCAGGAGCTGCCACCAGCCCAGAAGGATTTCTTAGGCATTTATGTTCAGAAGGAAAAATGAATTCCTTAATTTCAATGCTATAGCTTTTGTTACCGTGTTTAATTCCTGAGAAATGGTAATGTGGAGTAGTGTTTTTCACAGATAGAATATTGAGAGCACAAAAAGTTGGCAGTCCCACGTAGGTGAGAGCTGTTCAGACCACCCTAACACATACCTGGCAGAATTGTCTGGGTTGGTTTTTACTGTGGCACCTTTTCTATTTTCCTACTGCATGCTCTCACATTTCCTTCATTCCCTCCATCATCTGTTTTGCTTCTTGTTGTATTTTTATCTTCCTGCCCTTTTTTTTGGCAAAAACCTCCAACATCTGCATTTCCACCACACCTTTATTCTGCTCAATAAGTGTAAGAGTAAATCAGTAAGGTTCTTTGTATGTGCACAAAGCCACAAGGGCTTCGGAGTGCCGGTTTGCTTATGGATAGAGCAGCCAGTGAGCTCTTCCATTCAGCTTCTGAAACACTTGTTATTCAGCTGAGAGCTCAAATGACACTTCCTGTGATGATTTTTGAGTGGTTTTGTTCCACTGAAGAGCATAACCAAATGAAAACTTGGATTAATATTTCTAGGGTTTTTTTCGCATGCATAGACTAAATATTTTATCATTAGTTATCTTTGAGATAATTGTCCTCTAACGTAAAGTCTAGACTTGGCTTTTGGTGAGATGGAAAGGTGGTGCAAAGAAAGGATTTTGAAGGTGGTTCCTCAGTTTGTCTCCCCAGACCGAGCCATCTTTTCACATGCACAGAGCCATTGCTTCTGACCAAGTGGAATTTTGATTGAAAAAGCCTGACCCGCCGAGCGCTCTGAGCTCCCTACACCTGTGCAGTGGCACGAGCAGCCAAGTTCTCTTTCCCGTAATTTCTAAATAACTGCAAAACACATAAATTCCTAGTCCTGACCTCTCTGTGCATTCCATACGATTTTGGCATGGGAACAGAGTTGCCTCGAGCCCAGACGTGCGCTGCAGCGCGGCAGATCCCGGGCAGGAGAGCGCCGCAAACGTTCTGTGCGCTTGCACGTTTATATCCATTTCTTCAGGGCCCATAAAGCAGGAGCTGGTGTGGTTTAATGCACAGCTCCGCTTTTTCCCGTAAGCATTTCCAGGCCGTTTGTCTCAGCTGGTTATTGGTGTCTCCGAACACGCGGAGTTGGATTGCACCTTGTTAACGTTGGCCTCTCCTCCAGAGTCTGGGACGGCTGCAAGGCTTGAGCGGAGGCAGAGGATGCAGAGAGATGGGGAACCTTCTCCCTGCATCAGTCTCTCGGCAATTAAGGAAGATTTCTTAGATTGTAAAACCTGGAGATGAAGGTAGTGGAACCTGCGTATTCCCTGAACAGGAATGGAGTTCTTTCAGTAGAATGGAATTATACCGGTTAAAAACCATTTCAGCAATATATGATTGTGATCGATCCAGTCTTAAAACAGTGACGCAAAATGTTTGGCTGGTGCTAATTCTTGAATTGCTTATGTTGAAGAAGCCAAAACCTTTGAAATTCAACTGTTGGAGAGTAGGTGGAGCGAGGTGTTTGGGATGTTTTTCTTTCCTTTGAAGGAAATAGCAAAGGTATTTACAAAAATATGCTGCATCAAGGATTGGGATAAATTGTTACATTTTCCCTTAGAGGATGCAACTTCAAATATTGGCCCTTTTGAAACAGAATGAAGTGGTGAGCAGGATTTGCCATATTAATCCCCTTCCCAGCAGAGAATGGGGAACTGGTTGTGAAGTACAAAGTAGCTACCTATATATCTGCCGCTGTCAGGATTTCCTTGATTGCTGAGCAAAGCCAAAGGTTCCATATAGCACTTGTAATGATGAGATGAGAAGAGTGTAGACTCTGGGATTCCTTTTGGGACTGATTTAGGGTGGAAGAACTGGAGATCTTATAAAGGATATAACCTGTATAAGCAATAGATCCACATGGCAGATTCAAGAGGACTGGTGATCGAAGGCTCTGTGGGGGAGAAAACGCATTATTTATTTATATATTTTAAAAAATCTGTTTTAAAAATACATTATTTATTAACCACTCATGTTGTGGTTAATACCTGATACCCATTTAACATCAACTAGACAGATTAACTTGTTAAGAAGGAAAGAGAGTTGGCTTAAATTTGTGCCCTGAGAATGAAGAAGAGAGGCTGTTCCTTTACACTGGTGGGGGCAGAGGGAAGTGAATATTTGTGTATGGTAATCAGGGTTTTAAGTATCTTAAAAGCTGATATGAACACAGATGTTCCTCAATTGAATTACACGGTCTTTTAAAGGAAAACAGAAAAAGACTGTGCAGGTTGAAAGGAGACAGGGAAGCAGCTTTGAAGGTAAAAATATTCTATTTAATGTCCTGCCTGTCTATTTCTCTCCAGGGCATCACACCTACACAGTGCAGGTACGTAGGAAAGTTTGGCTTATTGTGCCATGCTCAATTACAAAAATTAATTAAGTCTGATGTAGCCTATTTGGACAATGTGTGCACAGTGCAAATCATATCTTACATCTTTTGCAAGCTGATCAAGTTAGTGTTTTGTTCTCAATTTCTTGTAAATATTTTTCTTTGGAGTAGGTTGAGACTCACTGCCATTGAACTCTAGTCTTGGCTTTGTTGTCTTGGTTTTGAAGAAATGTTTCTTAAAGGCTTTTTCACTTGTATTTAAATGTCTCAGGTGCTTTGGTGCTCCTTTCTACCTTTCTGCCTTATGTAGATATTTGCTTTGCATGAGCTTGCTTTGAATTTGACTTTTTTCCCTGTAGGTATCACAGGAAGCATGATCTCAGTTCTTCTGGCTTGTTCTGTTAATAACATACCTGAATACTTGGCGAAACCCCATCATTCAATGATTGCTGAGCAGCTCCAGGTTTCTTTGGCTACCCAAAGGAAATATAAAATTAATTAGCAACATAATTTAGGTTTTTACCTGCCTTGTAAAAGTGCATAAATGTTTGTACTATTTAGAGGCTTCTGGCTGCGATCCTGTTCTCCTGTTTGAGGATATCAAATGCTGAAATTCAGCTGAATTGCTGAAAAGTTGACAATTAGTATTGGAGATTCTCCTAAAGTCTTTTGCTGCCTGTGTATTCATTTGCATGTCAAATGGCATTTGAGGTGAAGTAGATACTAAAAATTGAAGGGTTTTTTAATTAAAAACTGCTTTTTAATACTGAGAGAGATGTATTCCTAGCTGAGGACATTGGCTACCTTGAAATTGCATCAAATTTTTTACTCTCAGACCTAAATTGTTTTATGTTGTATGAAATGACTGTCACTTCTGGATGACAAAATGCCTCATTTTCTCTTCTTGGGGGGTTTATAAAGCTGCATCAACACTTTTCATTTTATATCAGGCTCTGATTCTTGAATTTTGATGGGAATTTATCCCTTGGAGAAACTGATGGGAGAATCTAATTCTCTGATGGCCCTTTGTACTTACAGTTCATTTGTCTCTGTTATCTGAGTGTTGTTTCCTGGGTTTCAGCTGATTTTTTGTAGCGGTGTAGCAAGATGATACAATCTTTCCTTTCTTCCAAGGTTCCTTAATCTAATTTTCAGGAAGAAATGGTTCTAACTGCTTTTTATTTCCTTGGCAGAGGACCAGCTTTAAATGAGGACATGTGTCCAGACAGCAGCTGGTCCATAAGATGCTGAGCAAGAGCTGACTCAAGCCCTTTGTTGGGGTGACACACGCTCTCCCAGCTCCCACTTTCCGAGGTTGCATGGTAACCAAAAGGTCAACCTTATTCCCTCAGCAGTGGAAATCAAATGAAACTTCACAATCCTGAGCATTTTTCAGTCATCAAATCCTTCAGGGCCCATTCGCTGTGGTGTACGTGTCCGGGCGGATCTCTGCTTTTCCATGATCCCTCTGTACAGCTGGGCGGATGCGAGGGCTGCGTGCACTTGAGCCAGATGAACACCCAAAGCTGTCCTGATGGCTCCACACACAACTGCAGCTTCCTTGTGAGGGAGTGGAGCCTTCCAATTTTTATTTTGGCTGTTGTTGTTGAGGCAGGGTTATTAGGTGTGCATGGAAATGTGGAAAAACCTCTTTAAAGGAAGGTAGAGCTGGTGGTGTGCTGCTCCTAGCACTGCTTATGGGTAGGGTTTGATTATCTGGGGAAAATGTGAGAACCTGTTTCGTTTTCTGACAAACTCAGTGATTGGCAGGGTCAGTGAAAAGCCAGCTGAAACATTCTAAGGGCCATGAAGGCCTTAGAACACCTCCCCTGTGAGGAAAGGCTGTGAGAGCTGGGGGTGTTCAGCCTGGAGAAAAGAAGGCTCCAGGGGACTTCATTGCAGCTTTCCAGTCCCTAAAGAGGCTCCAAGAGAGCTGGAGAGGGACTTTGGACAAGGGTCTGTAGTCATAGAACAAGGGGAAATGGTTTTAAACTGCCAGAGGGCAAGGTTAGGTGAGATATTGAGTAGAAATTCCTCCCTGTGAGGATGGGCAGGCCCTGGCACAGGGTGCCCAGAGAAGCTGTGGCTGCCCCTGGGTCCCTGGAAGTGTCCAAGGCCAGGCTGGATGGGGCTTGGAGCACCCTGAGATATACTGGAAGGGTGTCCCTGTCCATAGCAGGGAGAACAGAACATGATGATCTTTAAGGTCCCTTCCAACCCAAACCATTGTGTGATTCTATGATAATAAATACTCCTTTGCTCTGCTTTTACACCGTGTTTTCACATTGACTCATGTCTCATACAACTGTAAAATATTTGATAATGAGACCCAGCGCGTCCAGAGAGGCTTTGGAGTTCTTTTTTAGAACATGGTTACCTAAGAAGTTCATGGTCACTTTTCTGTGGCCCAGAGTCAGTGGCTTATCCCTTTTCTCTTAAATGTGTGCTTAGCATAACTTCATGTGTCCTTTTAAAAAGATCTGGTTCTAGTTCTAGGGAGTTCCAACTTTAATAAAATGTGCAGCTGGTTAGAAAATACATACTTATTGGTTCCCTTTAAGGTCCCTTCCAACCCAATGTTCCAGATCTCTAGATATTATTTTTGATATTCTAGATATTATTTTTGGGCTTAGATATAAATTTGAAAATTTTATGTGGAAGGCAAAAAAAAAGTGTCCATTAGATCAAATGATGTATGATAACGTTGCTTTTAAATTTTTGGTCACCCACAGTGAGAAAAATGAAATGAGTAAAAGGGACAGTTTATGGTTAAGTACATGGATTAGACAGTCATAAAAGTAAACACCTGACATTTATTCTCCATTGCAAATAATAGCAATAAATACAAGTTGATTATTTTTCACCAAAAGGGTGTTAGATTGGCTCTGAAGTTATCAGCCTCTAAAGTTATGCTGATAAATGCCTTTTTGCTGTCCAATTGCCTCAGCATTCTGCTTGGCAAACCTCTTGTGTTTTGTTCCTCACAGTAACATGGAGGTGAACTACATTTGAGTGGATTTTGTTTGGTTTTAAAGTCAGAAAAGTACTTCTCCAGGTCTTGATGTAACTGTCTGTTGTTAATGGTAACCTCTAAACAAAAAAGATGGGAGGCAAGCACTGATCATCTGTGACTTCTGGCGTTGCAATGAGGAAGATCCAAACTTGAAAAAATGGCTTCACTTCCTTCTTTCTTGCCTTTTTAGCTTAAATGTGTAATTTTATTAAAGTAAATATGGCAAAGATTAACCACATTTTCCATGTGAATGAAGGTGCCCTATATTTTGAACCATTTGCTGGTTTGATTTTTGCCTTGTGATTAATGTTTAAGTGCAAACCCAGTGCCCTGCCTTGCTTCTCACACTGACACGGATAGTGTGGCACAGGCGAAATGGGAAGCACAAGTTCAATGCCAAACATCTGTTCTCTTACTGAAGCTAAAAGTGGGTGTTCTCAAGCACTGAAACTTCCCATAAATCCCCAGAGGGCCATTGCAAAGGCAGTTTCAAGGCTTTAGCAAGAGAAATAATGGGAAGCATTTTGTCAAAAGATTTGAAGTCATCATAGCTGGGTCTCTTGGTCGTGTTTTGGGCAGAGGCTGTCACTTCAGCAGAAAGCAATTAATGACTGCACCTTGATTTGCTCCACTGCTTCAGTTCATTCTGTATCTTTATGGAGATCCTTCCACTCTTGAGTGTTACCATAAAGCAGGAACTTGAAAACTGGAGGCAGGGCTGACACCCTGACTTTTTGGTAGCAAAATGTGCAAACAAGGCTGAGTGTGTTCGGTGTGCACAGTTCAGTGGGGTGCTCCCTGATGGCACTGCCATGTTCCCGGACACTCCTCCGGGTTGTACAGCTTCCAGCCCTATATGGAACTTCCCCAGGAGCCAGATGAAACATCCCCATGTTTCCTTTCTGTTGGAAATCCTCCATCCTTCAGGAAAAGCAACAACATTCAGTCTCCGCTGACAAACACTCTCGATGACTTTTTGCTGACACAAGACTCTTTCTCCAGTGGCCTCTCGTCTTCCTGCTCACTCGAGGCTGCTGTAACTCTGTTCTGACATTTGTGAATGTGTAACATTCCCCTGCCAGAAGTCTCAGTGTCCTCTGCACGGTGGTGTTCTTTCCTTGGTCTTGGGAGCAGAAAACAGGAGTAATATTTCTGAAGCGTGTCCGTCTCCTCTATGCCAAAGCAACAGTTGCCTGTGTTTATCTAAAGTTTATTTCACTGCCTTGTAAAATACTTGTTTTAAGCAGCAGTGGGCTTTCAACACCACAGATCAGCTGAACTTTGCTGCAGATTCTGGTCAAATTTTGGCCTGCTCTGTGTTTTCTATTTGGTCTAAAGTACAAGAGATCAGACTTTCAGAGAAACGTTAAACTTGTGTGTATGTGCACATGTGTTTTCTTGCTGAAGTACTAATGATTAAAAAGAGCATTTCTGACAGCAGGAAAGTTTTGTGTTACAAGATATTTTTTGTGTAGCAGTCTCCTTCACCTGATCTGTGCTAATTCACTCCAACCTGAAGCGCTGCAAGCACTGACAATCTTTGGAAACCTTTCTGAGCACCTTATCCTCTATTTTGCCGTAGGCTTCTAACTCAGGCTATTTTCTTTCTGCTTGCAGGCCTTCTGTCTCATGTCTTAATCATCTTCTGTTCCCTTAGGCCGGGAGCTGAGTCCAAACCTCAGCCTGAGCTCTTGGACAGGTGTTATGCCTGGAGCTTCAGATGGCACAGGAGTGAAAAGCTATATGCTCTTAAAAGTGGCCATGGACTTAACACTGTGGTTTAGTCCCAAGCTGTATCAGATATTTCCACCTACTTTTCAGTTTCCCAAGATTCTTATGGCATTCTCATTTTTGTAGCAGCTGTGGGCATAGGTTTTTTTTTTTTCCTCTTACACAGTGCTCCCAGAAAAGGGAGCAGAGATCACTGGAACAAACATTTTTCAAGACTTTAATCATTGCATGGAAATACAGCTTTCCAGTGATGAGCTGAGACCTGATGGCAGCGGTAAAAACAGAGCAGTGTTTTTAGAAATAGCTTTACTGTCATCTAGGATTGTGACTTTTTAATTCCATCAATAATTTCTTAGGAGTTGCCAGGCTCTGTGCATTAGGTGGTCTTATCTTCTTAGGACAGGTCAGCATTCAGTACAGCAGGATAAGTGATTGATGTTGGATATCGACTCCTTCCACTGTGCTCGCAGATGTGGACATTGCCATGGCACCATCCTGGTGTTTGGCTAAGCTTAAAGCACAGATCCCACCAACAGAAATCCCTCAAAATGCAGTTCAGTCCCAGAATCAGTGAGAGGACAGCTCTCTGTCTCTGAGTTATCTTGTGCCCTGTTATCTACACTGCATTGTAAAAATCATACATCATTTTCTTTATTATTAATAAAGATCTGGAAGGGACTGAGTAACATTTTGGGAACCTAATAAATCTTCTTGCTTTCTACTGCTTCTGGTGGCAAAGGCCTTCTCTCTGTTGGCTTTAAAGAGAAATTATGCTCAACAGTGACTGAAAAACACACTTTCCAAAGCTTGGAAAGACTGTAAGTAGACAGGTACATCCCACTCCTCTTGTGCTGCCTATTCTAGCCCTTTACACTTCTGTAAGGGTATACTGTAAGATCATTTCTTACATATCTTTTCTCTGTAAAAACCTTTTACTGTAAAAGAGTAAAGAGATTATGTTCTGGTAAATATACCTGCTACTTCCAAGTAACAAAGTCATTAAAAAGTCAATCGGCCTTTTATGTAACTCCAGTCTAATTTGCTTCTCCTGTTCACCCTCTCTTCTGTGCTGCTCTGTTCCAGCCAACACCCATATCCACTAAAGCAGGGTGTGCATAGTAGCTTGGGGTCCCAGACACTGAGCTCCAGAATGTATTTTTCCAGCAGCCTTGGATTTGCCTGGCTGGCTTCTTAGCTGGCCTCAGCTCAGGCATTTTGGCTGGCTCCACTGCTGGCTGCTCTCTTAACTCCCAAAGGCTCTGATAATGGGGTCAACTCGCTCCTTGAGATACCATTTGCCTTTTTAACGGAGCTCGGATGGAAAAGAGTTTGCACTGTTACACCAGTGAACTGCGGTCAATACTGGGAATCACACAGGCGAGGGGGAGAGCAGAGAGATCATCTGAGCTCCCGGAGCTGGTGTGTATGTCACCATTATTAGTGTGTCTCATTTCTAGACAGTCCTGCTCACCCCGGTGGGGACTCCTGGGTTTCCCTTGGGGCTGAATCCTGCCCTCAGCCTTCTTCTCGCTCCTGGGGACACAACAGCATCAGCAGGAAAAGCTTTTAAAAGGCTGAGGGGAGCCTGTGGCTTTGCTGGTTACTGGCACCACCATTGCGTGGTAGAGACCAGGAACCAGTTCCGCCGTGATGAGGCTGTGAAAAATTACTCTTCACAGCCCCTCCTTTCAAAGGAGATTGTGCAGGTTGTGTCAGCTTTTCTTCCTGCACAGGGCACACTGTATATATGATGCATGTAGCCATACTGCTTTGCATTAGTTTTTTATTTTAAAGACAATTGCAGTTTCTAGGGCTGGACAGATGGACTGAAGGATTAAATGACAGCATTTCACAGCACATCAAAACTGAGGTCTCTCTTGGGGTTCATATTTGTGTGTTTTGCAGAATGACAAATTGACAGAACTTGGGTTGAGGAGAATCTAGGTCTGAAAAAATAAGGGGCTGAAATTGTGAGGAATTTCTTCTTCAGAAGAATGTTGTGGCCATTACTGAAGGTCCTGCTTTGAAATTTCCCCCATTCAGGTGTCATTCCATGTTTCTTTACAGTTGGCACTGCCTAGTCCAACTTCCAAAGGGATTTTTGTAGAAGTGTCTGAGGCTTGCATCCATCCCAGAGATATTTTACTGCTCAACACCAACTTGAAAGCAAATTGTGGCATAAATAAATCGAATTGTTTGCTCAAGCTGGATCTCAGGTTATTGAAGGAGTTGGGAAAGAACCCAGAACTCTGGATTTCTTCTGTACTCCTCGTTTAGGTCTCCGTTATCAATACTGCCATGATTAAATCAAGAGTTGCCTAACTCTTGGCCAAACTGAGCAATGATGTAAATGGATGAAATGAATTTGCATTGTTTGATGCACTGAGGGAGCTGATGGCTCGATGGACAAGCCCTGCAAAGTGAGAGGATGTGTTAGGGAGAAGTCAATCCCAACTGTTGTTCTTTCCGGTGCAGCGTAGGGTTGGAAAATCTGCAGCCCCATGAATGAAAGCCTGAACTGGCACCCTCCCCAGCCTGGGGTGGAGGTGGAACAAAAGGAAACTCCACATTTTATAGATTGGGAGAGCCACTACAAAAGCAGACAAATATTTTGACTCAGACTAAGTAAGGCCTCTGCACGGCTCAAATGATCTCCCAGGAATTAGAAGCTATGCTGAGAAATCTGGGAACAACCCTGAGAAGGTCACTGGTCCTTTATCAGGCTAATAATTTCCAAACTATTGCATTAACCTTTTTACCTTTATCTAAAGGTCAGCAGAGGTAACATATTTATGAAGATCTTATGAAAATACTTTTTTTTCAATGGCTCATTTCCCCCTTCTTAGCACGGAATACTAGTTGGAAACATCAAGTCATATGTTGGATAAAACCCCACTTCATATTCTCAGCTCTCTGATCTTATTCCTTTCAATTTTTAAAGCTATTCTGGATAAGATTCTACACTGTATAAAATCATAACTCATTAAGATTAAAAAGAACAGGCTTCAAGCACACAGATTATTTTTTTTTTTTTTTAGGATTAAACTTACATCTAGCAAAGAACTACAACAGAATGGTTGGAGAGTGAAATTTGCCTGATCCTTTGGGACTCTTTTGAGCCACTAAATTGTAAAGAAATCTGCTACATATCTGCTTTGGAAACTTTTCTCTGTGGTCCAGCTCTGGAAAAATGCTGTTGGTTCTGGATGGCTTTGCTTTTGCGGTTGTTTTTTTGGTTTTTTTAGTATGAGTGCTGTTGACTGGAGACTCATAAATGGGGACTTATCAGTTGCTTGTAATTTATAGCAGGTGAACAATTGCTCACCACAAGCGTGTTTAATAGAATAAACAAGAACATGACTTAAATATCACTTATTCAAGATACCCTTTACGTGCTCAGCCAAGATCATCTTTTCTCGCCTTGTTTTTCCATCTTTTTTTTTTTTTTTTCCTTAACTATGGTGTTGTGCTGGGCAAGGGATAGTGGAGTTCCTGAGCATAACACCCTCTGCTGCCTTTTCCTGCCAAGGAACAGCCCCTCCCTATCCAGTGCTGCAGCAGCTTCACCCATCTGATACAGATACAACATTGCCTGGTGCTTAAAGGACAGGCTCGTTATTTATATGTTTTTCCTTATTAGGCTTTGATATTGTTTAACATATAAATGGGGCTGGTATTTGGCTTTGTTCAAGGAAATCACTAGAGCTTAAGTGATTCACAGAACTGTGAAGAAAGAAAGGCAAAATTTTTGTGAAGGTAGAAAAACTTTTCATAGGTTTCTTTACGTCTCCCGCTTCCTTTGGGAAGTGCTGCTCTATTCTTATTTACTGATGTCAATAACAGGAAAAGTTTCACTGATTCTTTACCTAAACTGCACCATAGTGCTGCAATCCAGCAGGGAGGGGCTGTAGGGGAGAGTAAAGTGCTCAGGTCCTGCAGGAGCTCTGCCTAATGCGTGGAGGTCTCAGGAAATGCAGAGCCCTGAGACCAGAAATCTTGGACAAAGCCAAATATCAGCCCCAGCAAGCATGGCTGGGGTCAGGGCAGGCAAGACTGGCTGGGTCTTCTGCAGAGTGTTGACCCTATCCTAGAATCAGAAAATATCCAGAGTTGGAAGGGACCCATTAGGATCCCCCAGTCCAACCCCTGGCCCTGCACAGACACCCCAAAAGCCCCACCCTGGGCATCCCTGGCAGCGCTGCCCAAATGCTCCTGGAGCTCTGGCAGCCTCGGGGCCGAGCCCGTTCCCTGGGGAGCCTGGGCAGTGCCCAGCACTCTCTGGGGGAAGAGCCTTTCCCAATATCCACCCTAAACCTCTCCTTTGTGCTGATTCCTTGAGTCCTGTCACTGGTCATGAGTGAAGCAAATCAGTTCCTGCCCCTCTGCTTCCCCTCATGAGGATGTTGAAGAGTGCAGTGAGATCTCCTCTTTTCTAAGCTGAACAAACCAGGTGCCTTCAGCTGTCCCTCATAAGGCCCCTCCAGGCCCTTCCTCATCCTCGTGGCCTCCTTTGGACCCTCTCTAATGGCTTCGTGTCTCTTTTACATTGTGGTGTGCCATGACAATGGCTCTGGACATTGTGCTTTGCTGTCCCACAGCTCTGAGCACAAGGGCTGCTGAAGTTACTGTCCAGTACTACGATTAACCCCTTAAAATGTGAAGCTGTTGGTTTTTCTGGCTTGTCAGAGAGCTGCTGCTCAGCTACCCTGGCTGTTGGGGGGTCTGCTGCACCTCTGCTCTCTGAGCTTGTGGAGGAAAACATCCACCAAAATTATTCTCTAGCCAATGGATCAGTGTGTGAGCTAAACAGGAGCCCAAAGCCACCCTTTAATTAAAGATAAGGAATAAATGCAAGATCTTTTTAAGGAGAAAAGATAATCCCAACTGCAGATGTCACCCTATGGATTCTTGCTTAACTTTGAAATCCATCCTGCTGTTTTTTGCTCACCAAGGCTCAGGGAGAAATACTGAGGCAGTTTCTGGGGTCTGCCCCGTGTCTGGCTGCCGAGGGCGGGGAGCGCTCACAGCACCTCGAGAGGCACCTCAGCATGGAGGTTTCATCGCTTGGTCCTTATCGACGTGTAGGGAGTGGCTTTTTGTGTTCAGGCTGGGGGATATTCTCTGCACATACCCTGACAGTAAAGGCAGGATGTTTGCTGTCCACTCTCAGTTATTATCTGGCAGCGTCAAGTGGAAAATACTGATAACATTAAAGGCTGCGAAATTACAATGTTTTAATAGGCCTTAACCTTGTGTTGCGTGACGCCCTTTTAATGCTGATTTCTAACAGCCAAGGCCAATTTTCCCCTATTATATTTTGTAAATTACTCCAGCTGTGGGGCTTTATTTATTTGTTTATTTATTGCCCTCCATAGCTAACAGGTACTTAGACTATAACCCACTCTGAGATCCCAAAAAATCCTGATTTAATTTACCTTGTGGTCACCACAGCAACTGTAGTACTTGGCATTAATAAGGTTAAGGAAGGAATTCCATTGCCCAAAGTGTTAATTCAAGAATTGGGAAAACCTTCCTGATAACAGAAATGCCAACCAATAACCCGTAAAACCAAAGAGTAGAGGTTGAGAGGAGAAAACTACAGGGAGGATGGGATGGAAGAGCAGAGCTGGGTGGGGAGGAGGGGAGAAGAGACCAAGTGAAACAAAACAACAGAAGGGAAGTGGGAGCTCTTGTGCGTAATCAGATGAGAGTTCTAATTAGTGCATTATTTCTATGGTAGTAGGGAAAGGGCAATAACAGGTGTTCCAGCAGATTTTCCTCAAGGAGTACAGAAAACTTAGGGGAGAAAAAGGGAGTAAAAAGAACTGGGAAAAGTTTGTAAATATGCCATGGGCTTTTTTTCTTTCAGGCTACATTTTACTTAGAAAGCCATTTCCCCTTCTCCCTTTTCTGTCTGCCCACCAGAACTTCAGGATATTCAGTTACCAATGGGAGAAGAAAAGATTGCAGTACCTTCCATAAAATTTTATAGAATTGCAGTTTGGTGTTTTCTTCTAAGGTAATTCACAGCTCAGCAGTCTAGTCTGTCTTCAAATATTCTGTAGCTGATTTCCCATAAGGAAACCTGCAAATTGTATAACAGGGACTTGATTCCCAGAAATTAATATTATGATCTCTTGTGCATAAACAGTCGTTAATATTGCCCATGTGGTTGAAGTGGCCTCTTTTAGAAGGACCTTGGTCTAGACTGAAGAACCCTGTGTGACTGAGACCTTGACACATTCCTTGGTGACCTGTCTGTGGAAAATTTCCATCTCATTTCTAGTTTGAATGCAGGGACTTGAGCACTTGCTCTTGTTATACCTTTGCTAAGTTCACGATGACTTACTCTTTCTCTATAAAGTAATTCTGAAAGACTGCATCCAAATTTTTTTTTACTTTTTTTTTGTTGTTGTTGACAAATTGAATAGATTAGGATCTTCCAGATCCTTTATTAGGTGCATTTCCCTGAAGTTTTTCCTCTTTGTTCAAACTCCTTTTAAGTATGGATGCACATTCAAGCCCGTGTATTACAGCAGAATCAAATGTACTTCTCTTAAGAGCAGACGGCTTCAAGAGGCAAAGCAGCAATAAATAAGTTATGGCTGTGGGTCTGGAGAAGCTGAAATTTCCCCATAATGTGGTGAAAGTGAGGAATGTTTGAAGCTGTTTCTGTGAGTGGCAGGGTTATGTTGATGGCTTATTCCAAAGCATGGCTGAGTCCTCCCAGCAGCTGTTGCCTGCTGTGGCCAGGCCCCGCTCTCAGCCCCAGGGAGATCATCAACCTTTCGGATCTCTGTGGAAAATTCAAGGGTCCTGTTCAGTCTAGACCGAAAGAAAAACTGTATGTGTCTGCAAACGTATTTAAGTACTGCTAGGGAAAGGACAGGGACCAATTATTTTGATTAGGCAATAAGACCAGAGAAGGCTTAGGAAAAACCATCTGAGAAGGGTCAGTGCAGTGAGGGGAGGTGACCGGCCCCAGCAGGTGAGAGATTCCGAGCTAAGCTTGACACGCACCTTTTTGGGGGGAGTTTAGGGATAGTGAGCTCCCTTCTGCTCTGAAGGAGGGTGATGGATTGGGATGACCCATCTGGGATTCCCTCCAAGCCTGATGATCCTGTGGGTTGCAGGCACACCCTGTCAGGCACTCGGCTTCTCTAGCAACTTTCCAGAAATAAAAGTGTATTCATAAAAAGCGTGTGCGTGTGTGCATGTAAGTGTGAAACTCCAAGCATGGGGTAGGAAGTTCTGGGGTTGTTTGGGATCTCTTTGTGCATCACAGACAGTGTTTGAAGGGGCAGCTCCTCATCCGGCTTCGTGCTGCCTCTGACTGTGCCATAGAACTAAACCTGAGGTAATTTTCCAAGAATATCCTGTATTTTCTTGCAACTCCAAGCTTCTGTCTGTGTGCTCATGAATCTTCTTCCCTCCTTTACTGAGCAGGTGTCACAGGCAGAAGTGTGAAATGCAGGTGTAGAAGGAGGTGTTTTGAGACATTCAGCTTAACTTTTATTTTCTTAAGCATCCCAGTTGTTCTCCTGAATTTAAGTACAGCCTTCATCTCAGGAGAATGTGCTTGGATCTGGCTGACTTAGTCAGAAGGTGTCTGCTGCAGGCTTCAGGATATTGAAATGAAAACACTATGAAAGCAGTGAAAGATCCTTCCTTCTCCTTAAGGACATCGCTGCCAGGGAATGGTTATAGAACATTGATCTGGGACTCCAGTCCAGGGATTTTGGCAGTTCACCAGTTCAGTGAAAGGAAGGAAAGAGAATCAATTTCAAGAGGAAAGGAAGGAAAAAGATACATTTTTTGAAAGTAAAAGTCAGGTACTGAAGTTCATTTTCTATCAGGTTTAAAGTCCTCTTAATACTGAATTATTTATGTGGCTTCATTCAGCAGCAATCCATAAATTCCTGGATTTTGCACTTAGAATACTTTGTTTTTAATACATCCTTTGCAAGTCTTGGTGATATTCCACATGACTGGGTGGAAGGTGGGTAGGAACATTTCAGCATGACCATTCTTTGGCTGCACATTTTCACAGCCACTTTCTAACAGAAGAGAAGCACAGAATTATTTTCAAGATCAGCACAGTAGTTACGAGAGAGATGTGTCCCCATGCTGGCCTTTACAAGCACAAGGAGTAGAGATGGTTGACTCTAATGAGGTCCAGCTTCTTAAAAATCTGATGGCCAGACCTTTTATTTGAAAACAGGACTTTTTCTGCTGGTTTGTGCTGCTTGCTTCCTGTGTCATTGCATTTAGATACCTTCAAAACACGCTGCTTACTGAATTTCATACAGTTCTTTTTGCACTGAAACTGGAGATCTGTAGATAGCAGAAAGTCTGAGCTTTGGTGGCTGTAATTCCACTATAAAAGGAAGAGCAAATCAGTAGAAATTGTTTAGAATCTTCTGGTCTTACATCCTGCCAAAAAGAGATTTAAATATATTTGACTTGGCATCTTTCAGTCTGATTCCTCCAGTCAATTATTAATTAAATCCCAGGTTCCTGACAGAGTATGAAAGTACAGATGTCAAACTGATGGTGTTGCAGAGCCCTTGAGTGATTTGTGGAGAATCTGGCTTGTGGCATCCTGTTTATGTTTATGCTGCTGTTTAGGGTTCACCTTAAAGATACGTTCAACCCTGTGCTTACCAACCCTCATTCCTGGAATCCCCTTAATTCAGCCTCTCTCCAGTATGAAACTTATTCTGCGTATCTATGTACGATACCTGCGTGTCTGTAAATAACAGAAATGTTATTTATTTGCTATCTTTTCTTATACTTTGACTGTTAAAGGTAATTTTCTTTCGAAACAGCTTGATCACTGTCTTTCCAAAAGCACCATAATCACCTCCAGCTCCAGTTCCTGCCCGTTAGAACCTATTGTGTACAAATATTTCATGTCACGTCTCGCACTGAGCACTGTTTCCTGGTTTGCCTTGAGTAGCTATTAGGATTTAGTGCTCTTATGTGGGTACTGCAATTTCAAGCAGTGCCAGGAAAAAACTAATAACTCGACTTTAGCAGAGCTTAGGTTTTAAAAGTTAATGAGGGACACTTGAAAACTGGCAGCTTTTCAGTCTGAGAAGAAAGAATAGGACTAAGTATGATGTAATAAAAGGGGGAAAAAATAGAAGGCTCTTCCTTCTATTTGTCCTGCTGGTTGTGAGTTTGGAGTTGAAGATGTGATGCTGCAGCAGCAGCAGTGGAAGGTCACTAATGCTCCCAGGTGTGTTTCCCAGTGCCTGACAAGAAATACAAGTTTCCAAATGGGTATGCAATGGTAGGAGAGGCAATAAAGGACACAGAGCATCTTCTTGTTTCTTATCATTTTTTCTTTTGGACATTTCCTGCATTTATAGGAAGGAGCATTTATGTGTGTGGGTGTAACTTAAAATAAAGTTTTTAAAAGTCCTCTAGTCTGGAAATGAAAACCAGCAGAATTAAATCATAAATATTGTTTAGTTCACTGCTGGACTGCCTGAAAATCACAGAAGGATCATAAAGTCCAATGGGAAAGGATTAGGAATATTAGTGGGAGAATTTCTTTAGGCTATAGCAGTGTTATTGCAGAGTTTTTACCAGGGATTATGAGCATTAATCTGTGGTTACATCTGCAATTTACAGACCCCCTGGGACTTCTTTCAGAATGTGGCCATACACGGATAATAAATCACAACCATGTGATTATTAAGACTTGGACTTTGGCAAGGATGAGGGAGCATTAGGAACCCCATTCAGAGGTTAAGGCCCTCATTTGCTTTTATCTCCATCATCTATCACCTCTTATTTTGATACTTCTGAGCAGCTTTGTACCTTGTCTAATGCAAACAGCAGTACACAAGTGGGCAAGTGCAGGGGGTTTTTAATTATTGTTCCCCATTCCATGAATGTTTTTGATGGAGCCCGTGTTCAGTGCTACACAAGTGGCTTGTGGACCTCGGAAAACCTACTGGAATGACTCTATCCCAATCTAATCCAGGTAAAAGGGGGGTTCTGGGTGTAGCACCAGCCGTGGCACATTTTGTACCCATGGGGATGGGTGATCCTGAGCACCCAGGGCGTTGCTGACTCCCACTGGGAGCTTTCCCAAGGAAAGCTCGTGGGAGTTATAGAACCCTCTTACCAAAATGATTGCTGGAAGTGGTGGAAGTTTTCACTGCGATTATCAGAAAATGGCAGGAATTTTAAAATTTTGTCAGAGTCTTGCAAAAAAATCCCCCAGCCTGGTTTTCCTTACCCCCAGCTCTCAGCCAGAACAGTTTGGCAGAGCTTCTTCCTCAACAGTAAAATCTTCCCAGAACTCAACAGTTTGTTTGAAAAAATGAATTTTTTTTTGCATTGGAAATTACATTGCTCTGTAAGAAACTGGGAGGGGAAAGTTAGATTACTAAGAGGAAAATAAATGCTACATTTTGGTTTTGTTATTTTCAGGCAACAGGTTTGGGCCAGCGCTCCATCTGATTTCAGTGGATTACCTTTAGGAGCAGGATTAATCAAAATAAGTCAGAAAGATGTGGATACAAAGTGCAGCTGCAGTTGTTTCAGTTGAAGTTCGGATTTTAAATCCTGGTTTCAGAATCTTCCTAGGCTTGTGACGTACCTTAAAATGGGCTGGGGAGTGGTACAAAGTGTGGTGGGCAAAACTGATAATGATGAATTCATATTTTAGTATTTCTTCTTTCCAGCCCCATTATGTACCTTTATTTCCCTGCTCTGTTGTATGGAAAGACTTTATAGATTACATTAAAATACTTTTTAGACACTATGAAAATACAAACAAAGAGTAAGAAATAATAATTAAAATGTGTTTTGCCACCCTTAGAAATGTAATGATTGGGTAAGCTTGTGCAAAATTTAAAATTAGTAAAAAACCCACCTTAACCATATCATTGTCTTTAGAAAGAGAGTGAGAGGCATTAACTTTATTTGATTTTTTTTTCCTTACTTTATTCGCTTATGGTTAGATCTGGTGCCTTTTTGGTTTTTAATACATCTTGCCTTTTAACTACTTAAGACAAATTCATGAACAACTTTTCTGTCAGAACCAGTGACTCTATGAAAACTAAACACTTCCATAAAAGAGCTGGTAATTTTTTGGAGAGCAACTCTACAGGAGGAAGAAAACACACGTTCCCTTTACATTTTTAATTCAGCAGTCAGGAGCATCAATAACGTGTCAATGTGTGTGAAAAGGCCAAACCCACCTACGTTTGTTGCTGGGATTGTGCTAAGGAGGTCTGTGATGGAGCCGTGGCTGTGGTAGAGTGACGGGGGACTGCAGGACAAATTGGGTTTGAGGGTGGAGGAGGACACGTGGCCCTTCAGACTGCACTGCTGTAGTCACACAGCGCCCAACAGAACTTAATTTCTTACACACTAAATAGGAAAAAGACTTCTGGATGCGAAGGCTGACTCTTAGAGGAAGCCAGGAACATTTTCCTTACAAAGTGGGCCCGGTGCTCAGCTGCAAAGAGTTACTGCCCTCCTCTCAGGGGACTTGTGTCCTGAACAGCTGAGAATCTGTTACAACAAGATAAAGGCTTAGGAACTGCCCCAGTCCTCTCGTAAAGAATCAATGAGTAACAGATATTGAAATGGCTGAGGGACTGGAACTGGTTCTGGGTTTCCTCTGAAGGGCTCCCCAGTGTGCCTGGTGAGGCTGTGATGGGGGACAGGCAGCGTGGGGAGTGAGGATGGTGCTCGGGATGTGCTGGGGTGAGGGACAGTCAGATCAGGACAGCACAGAGGAGTGGAGGACACCTTGGCACACCTGGCACCTCTCTAAACTGCTCTGGGAGGCTGAACGTGCTCCAGGGAAAAAGGAGTGCAGTTGTGACTGATTCTTGCCTGCAGTGTTTTATGGAGGGAAATCTCTTATTGCCCGGAGAAGATGTGAATTCCCCATCCCTGGACGTGTTCGAGGCCAAGTTCACCAGGGCTTGGAACAACCTGGTCTGGTGGAAGGTGTCCCTGCCCATGGCAGGGAGTGGAATGAGATGATCTTTAAAGTCCATCCCAACCCAAACAATTCTGGGATTCTGTGTACCAATCTGGGAAAAATGGGATGATAGACCTGTGACTGCAGGGTGAGTTTTAGTCAGATATGAGAACTTGGGAGTCACCAAAACTCTTCCCAAGCCAACTGAAAATATTTGCACACATTCCTCCACGCTCTGCTCCTGCAGCACATGAACCATGTGGTATTTGCACATCTCGCCAGTGGAGCACTTTGGGGAACAAAAAGTATTGTTTTTTATGATATCCAGCACTAGGCTGCTTCCAGCTAGTCTGAGATTCTGTGTGACTTTCTCTCTTTTTTTATTCATTAAAGCTAACTCTCCTATCCCAGTGTTAGTTACTGAGAACCTTTTCCCTTTCATCCCTTCATCCTTTCATCCTTCCTAGGGATGTTCCCCTCACAGGAGACTTTCAGTGCAGCACTTGAAAATCAATGGAAGGAGCCAGACAAGACAAGCCATGTTGTAAAAATATTTGATTTTCATTTTTATCTGACTTTCTTGTCATTCATTTTCCTGCAGCCAGAGGATCAGCACACCAGATTTCACTGGCAGTCTCTCAGCGTGGCTGCTCTCTGATTGCTCAGCACAAGCTCTTATAGAACAGCTTTTAAGGTTTGATTACTTTTTTATTACCTTAAAGCTATTCCTCCTATGTAAATCACAGTAACACCCACCTGTGCATCTGCCACATGAACAAAGTTATTGGACAGAAAGCTGTTTTGCAAGTTTTCATAGTTCCCAACTCTGTGCTTGGAGAACGTTGCTGTGGGAATTTTCATCTGATGAAAGGTCAGTTGGGAAATGTGAGGTCTGACATTTCTGTTTTGCACAGACAGCTATAATTATCTTCATACTTTTTTGCTCCACACTTATTGAAAACAGATTTAAGGAAAGAAAAAAGAAAGCAAAACTTTAATTCAAAACTCACTAGAAGAAAATGCAGACTATTTCCATGAGCTCCCCAGCCAGGCCTGAGCTTTATGTTACTCCTGCCTATAACCTACTTCTGTCCATCTCGCTGCCTGTAGAGATCCTGGGACGTCTCTTTTATCCTGAGACTGTGTATAAATCCATAAATGTATAATAAGAAAACAAGAGTAACCTGAGTATGTCCAGGGCCCAGAATACAATGCCCAGGGAAGAACTAAGAGTGAAATGATGGTTCATCTTCTATTCTTCCCAGTAGTTTCATTATTAAGCTCTAGCTATCAAAAAAAAAAAAAAAACAAAAACAAAAAAACAAAAACAAAAACAAAAAACCCCAAAAAAGAAAATTCCTTTTGGTACAAAAAATAAAGATACATTTTCTCCCTTTCCCAATGGATATTGGTTGCCTCAGTGGAAGAAGCTCCTCTTCCATTGCCAATGAGTTGTGAGTGAAAGGTCCAGGGCTGTAGCAGGCTTAGGAGGAATTCAGAGATGTAGCAGCAAGCGAGTCCAGCAAGAGAATGAATGATTTATTAATTTGGCAATATCATTTATATATCCCAGTTCCAAAAGACCATTGGACAGTTTCCACACCTGTCCCGAGGTGATTGGCTGAAGCACCAGACGCCCATTTAAAAATGTTACGTTACTGTACCAAAACATAAGTGGAAAAACAGCAGGTGTGAGAATTATTTACAAAACCCTATCTTGCTGTTTACATAGCTTGCACAGCAAAGGAAAGTTCCCACAGAATCAGTGCAAGGAGATGGAAAATCTCTCTGCCTAGCAGCTTTTCAGTGTCCACACAGGGCAAGGGAAAGAATCAGCCCCTGACTTTAGTGCAGCAGCCTGTCCCAGGTGGGATCCTTTGGCATCAGCTTTATTTGCCAACCAAGCAATGTTGCTGCTAGCACTTCTTCACTCAGACTAAACTGAACCCACTCAGCAGTGTGTAAAATAAGCATAACGGGCCTCCTTCTATAGAGTGTAATTCCCTCTGGCTTCATAGATCATCCTCTTTCCAGGAATCTTGTGGATATGAGGAGCAGTGCTTTGTGGTGGGAAGTTCTGCTCTATTATAGCTTTCTGGTCAGTGCTTTTTTTGTTAATCTGCATTTCCACCCCTGCTGTGGATTTTGTTTCCAGCTGGTGCCAAACACCAAAATAGATGTTTATAGATATTGATCAGTTTGGCCTTTCTGCTTTGCACTTGTGCCATAGCTTAGAAATACAGCAAATCTGGCTTTAGGATTCCTGGTACCTGATAAGAATTCCGTATTCTCCCAGTTTAAAGTCACTGAGATGTGTTTGGGGTATCAGGGGCAGTTAAATCCATACTGATTGACTTTATTCTGGTTCAGGGTTTCTCTGTGGTACTGCTGTGTTTTTATGCTCGGTCTGATATGCTCTGCTGCTGGCCGGGAGCCATGGAAAACTGGCATAAACCCCACTTTGGGGGTTCTGGCTAATTTTAGAAACATCTGATCCCATACCCACACCTGATCAGGATCAAACTGTGCCATGGGGTGATCTGGTAGTGCATGACCTGGTGTTGGTGCTAGTGTAACTTTGAATAACCTGGAGATGAACCTGGTATGTTCAGACTGCTACTGGTTTCTGTCCTGAAATCAGGTCTACAAGCGTTTACATGTGAGGGATCTTGCACAGGATGAAATAATAGCACTGTTACATTTTCCAAGCTGAAAACCAGCTTTATTTAAACAAAATTCTCATAGATAAGTAATATAGGCCTAGCAATTACTCAGTACTTTAAATTCACACCGCTTTATCAGCCTTTGTCTCTGCAGAGTGTCATGTAGCCATCCTTTCTTATTTTAAATAAAAGTTTTATCCCTAAGTCAATGTGAAACTCTGTTGTAAGCACCAGAACAGAGCCAAGGTGGCAGGAGGGGGATCTCTGGCACAGCCAATTGTTTTGGGCTAAAACCTTGTGAGAAAGCACGGCCTGACTCCCTGCCAGCCCTCCCCTCTCTGCTCTGCTGCCCAGCTTCGGGTTTTAAGACCTTTATCCTAAATAAAGCCTGGGAAAATATACTGAAAGAGAGGATTGTATCTGATAAATGTCCATTCTTGCTGTGACTATCTCTTCACTCATTTATTCTGGTTTGCCGAATGTCTGGTTGCTATTTTCATTTACATGGATGCTACTTCATGGCATTGCTGTGCCCATTCAAAGCATTCCCAAAACTCCAGTGGGAGTGCAGAGAGCCTTGAAGAGTGTTTGAAGGTTAGAGAGTGGTGGTGGTTGTTGGTTCATTTTTAAACTTTGCCTAAGTCTGTAAGGAAGTGCATCTTCCAAACTCTTTTTAGAGAATCTTAAACATATTTTTCTACTAGAAGTATTTTTGCATCTGTTCTTGCTTTTTCAAGTTGGTTCTGAGTTTAATTCAAGCAGAATGTTTTCATGCTTTCATCTAAAAATAGTTTGCCTGCATTTTTTACCCATTAGTCCAAAAGAGGCTGTGGCTCTGTTCTCCCACCTCATCATCCTGTTCTTCTTCAGAGGGCAGCAGCAATGCCAAGCTGTAAAGATCCATTCCAGTGCTGGTGTCCGGCCTCTCAGAGCAGTCACACGTAGTTTTGCTGGGAGTGCAAAATCCAGCTGTGGGTCTGTGATGTGGTTGAACCTATTGAGAAGTTGCTGAGGAACTGGTGGGTTCAGTTCCTCTGTTCTGCTCAGTCAAGGCACTACGAACACCACTGCTGCTGCAGTACAGGCTCCTGGAACTGTTTGGTGATGTCCTGTAAAGGGAAATTGAAAAATGAGGTATCTGGTGACAGACTGGGG
This sequence comes from Oriolus oriolus, assembly GCA_013400235.1. Taxonomy (NCBI): domain Eukaryota; kingdom Metazoa; phylum Chordata; class Aves; order Passeriformes; family Corvidae; genus Oriolus; species Oriolus oriolus. The sequence goes on along the minus strand of VXBT01008210.1, from coordinate 1,153,878 downwards.
ACACATGCCCCAAGGAAGGGGAGCCATCGCTAGGAACCAAAATATTAATGTTTGCACCAAACTGTGATTTCCCAGGAGAGTTGTGAGTGGCTGCACAGAGATTAGGAAACCAGGAAATCCCATCAACAGAAACAACAGCACGTGGGGGTAACTGGTGTGAGTTTGATTGGTCCCTCTTACACCTTTCCCCGGTCTTAAAGTTAAGAGAGCTGAACACAGTTAAGAGGGAAAAAGGGTTTTACCTCGGTGTTTATTGAAGGATCCTCAGGTGTGCTGAAATGCACATGGAAATGCACCCCGAAATGCCCCCCGGAGAAATGGCCCCCATGATGTGATGTGTGTGCAATTATAGGCCTTGCTAATTAGCACATCTATCAAAGATTGCCCAGGGAGGGACTCCAGCGAGACCCCTCAGCGAGGAACCTTCCCCTGGCTGGGCCTGGCTTTGTTTACAGAATGTGTTCTGGAGAGGCCCTCGGGGTCTGGGGTTCCCAGGGTGTTTGGGCTCTTGGCTTAACGGGATATTCGGTCTGAGGGAAGGGATCAAACTTAAAGAGTTATAACTGTGTGGGCTAAAAGCACTAAGAACACATAAGGGCTGTATAAAAGAGTGTATAACAGGGGTATAAAAGAAAAAGTAAAAATCGTCATGGCATCACTTTAGAGCGGAAAGCGAGCGAGATAGGAGCCAGGTTTGGAAGAACAGCCAAGGGACACCTGCTACCCTACCTGTGGTGGGATGCAGTAAATAACTGCTAGGTTTGTATTCTCAGGGACTAAGCAAGAAGTCCAGTCCCCTGAGCAGCCTGTAGCTCCTGATTAGTCTGGCCTTGTTTCCTTGGGTGCTCGCTGCCTGGGAAGTTGGTGGTTGGCAGATTGTGCAGAGGCAAACCCAACACCAGGGAACTTCCCAAGGGCTCCCCTTGGCACAAATCCTGGCAGCCTGTGCTCAGTTAGGATCAAGGCTCCCAAATCAATCTGAGAACCATTTCCTGTCCCTCTCAGATACTTATTGATGACAGTGTAGATAGTGCTGAGAAATTGCTACCTTTCCCCAAAGCCATGCTGGGAGAAGTTATGCTTGGAGAATGCTCTCATTCCCTCACAGCTTGAGTTTGTTGTGGGCTTCCATGAGAATTCAGCCTGTGGCTGTTGCATTTGGGGAGCTGAGGTCTTTGGATACTTGAGTGGGGGGATTGTCTCTCTTATTTTGTTAATCAATTTTTCAAATTAGTCTGTGGCTGCTGTTGCTATTGTCTCGAGATAATATTCAATTTATTTGCTTTATTTCCACATATTCATTGACTAATTTCTGTGCTGCTCTACAGAGCCTGCCTGCCCGAGTTTGTAAGCCTACTTAATTTCAGTTTATGTGAACTTGGAGCCATTTGTAAAAGGTATCAGTAACTTAATGATTCCAGAGCTTGAGCCATGAAAGCTGAGGTGGTTTGAAGGTTAATCACAGTGCAGAAGTGACCAAACATCTCTGGGTTTTCCGGACCGTTTGGAGTTTCATTGACTACGAGGCAGCATCAAAGATGTTCACTGGATTTGAGTGCAAATTGGGATTTGAGTGACTGGGGGGGCGGGCGATGCCATCAACAGAAGCAAAGGAATCTCCTGGATGGTGCTGGGACGGGGGAGGAAAAGCCATTGCTGCACGTGATCCATGACTGCACTTCCCGTGGCTCCGGTCAGTAGGATTAAGGAATCCTCACTGTGGTCTTGCTGAACATGTTCCTGCTCTTGGTTGGCCTTGTTGTGACTTTACTCTCGTTTGTCACAGCCTTGCAAAGCGCCTCACCCTAATTTAAACCACATGCACTGGGATCGTGTCATGCTTGGAAAGGAACCAATCAAACAAGACACGAGGGGTGGGCAGGCCTCGCTTGTTTGAACAAACTTGAGGAAAACATTTCTGAGGGGATCTTCCAGAAAGCCACGCTTCCTCCAAGGCCTTGGAACTGAGGGTTCAGCTCATGGATTACGCTGATTCTCAGCTATTTCTGAGGGAAGAATAACTCAGGCAAAATTTGGGATTAAAATGAGCTCCATTCCTTTGTTGTAGATCCCTGCTTTTGGTTAAGAACATACACAGGTGTAACCATGAGCACCAGAGCCTTCACACACCTCTTACACATTATTCTGTCCAGTGGAGGTGTTGCTGTTAGTTTTGCTGACACATCTGATCGTGTGCCCAGCTGGTTCATAAAGATGCACGTGAATCCTCAGTGTTGTTCTGCTTAAGTTATTAAAATAAATAAAAGTGTGAAGGAAATTGGTGGTGGAGGACATTAGAGGACTGATAATCCCACCAGCTAAAGGGTGGGAAGGGAAATAGTATAATATTTTAATTACCAGATATTAAATCATTATTTCTAGAGTGATGTCTATCACAGATGTGTTTCTGAGGTCATACCATTATTCAACCTTTAACAGAATTGTTTCACTTTCTCTGAGCTTTTTGTCTGGATTTGTTCTCATATCAAATTCTACCTTAGTAAGGAATAAAACAATTTTCAAGATACCGCAAGTTTATTTGTGTAAGACACAGAAATTGGCTAGCATTTACATGTAAATATATATATTTATAGGGTATGTTACTTCTGTTTGATTAGTCACAAACAACAGTTAACTCTCCTGGCAGGGACACAGGAGAAATATCAGCAGGAGAAATAGATTCTATCACTTGTAGAAATTTAACTTCTACATTTTTAATGAAGTCTTTCTAGTTTAGTACTAACCTTATATAAATCTAGTAAAATACATGTGGATTATTTCCATGAATTTGGTTGTTTTTTAACTAAGCTCCCATCATACAACAAACCACCAGGCAGATATTAAATCACGAATAATATTTCCCATCCAAATTACCAAATTTCAGGTGTGGTTTTGCAGTTCTGTTACATCCAATACCAAGATTATTAACTCTTACAAACTCATCTTCCCTTTTTCACCGTTCCAGTTGCATCTCTTCTTAAATGCTGGATGGTTTATGGTTACTTTTTCACTGTTTTAAGCCAAATCTGTGTTTGTGTTTCTGTAGTTCTGGGATTTTATTGTGTCACCTTGCTACATTCTAATTTGTACATCTTGCTTTATAGAAGTTATTTTCTACAAATAAGCAGCTATGTGTTAATTTATATTGAGAACTCCTTGATTTTAGCTACAGAAAACACCCATTTCAGCCAGCAGCATTCAATTCTTAGTCTGTAGTAGTCTTGACCCAATTAGAAAAGGTACTGAGATAGAATTTCCTCTCATTTTTAGTCACAAATTTCTGTTTATTCCATAAGTGCCACCTTCATTGCTGCTGTCTGGGCTCATGTTTAAATCCCTCCCCACAGCTCTGTCATTGCAGAGCCTGCAGATGGATGAGAACAGGCTGCTTACAGTAATCAGGCCTCTAAAATCTGCTGAAACCCGCACAGGGGCCAGCAAAAACTTTTAAATATATTTGATTTTATGGGGTAGTAGACTAAAAGACTGCTGGTAGCATCCCATTTTGCATTAGGGAATCGAGTTTCCTGCTTCTAACAGTTCTTCAAAGTAATCAACAAAACTTCTAAGGGGTGATCCCATCGCCAAAAGGGGGAAATTTTCTTCTGGTGTAAATTTCAGCCTGTTTTGACTCAGTGCAAACAAGGAAGAATTCCACTGCTGTCAGTGGATTTCTGTCATCACAAAGCAGGTCGGGGGAGCCCCACTGCACTCTCCAAGAGCCACGAACACAAGGCATGGCACTGTAGTGCTTCATCACTGCCTCTGCCAAATTTTAATGGCATTCCTTGGCAACTTGGGGAAACTGGATAAGGCTGAAGTTCCAAGAGTCGCATTGGAATGGCTGTAAGTGTTGTTTGTATTTGATATCTTCAGCAGATACACCCCAAAGAAACGTTTTTGGCCATAGTTTTCTGCCCTGATCACCATGGAGCTGTGGGGGCAGCTGTGGGGAAGACAAGAGCTGAGGGTGAGAAGTCTCAGCCCTCCTGCAAAGTGTTCCCAGCTGTGCAAAGCAGCAGCCCCAGTGCAATCCCAACACATCCAGCATATGGAAAAGGGGGATCTTGTTTCCTGGGGTGTGTTTGGTTTTGTTTATGCTCTTTTGTGACCCAGTAGATGTACTAATTCAACATTACTTGTTCCAGCAGAATGTGCACTAGGAAAGAGCTAAAGATTTTTACTCAATGAGTATTAATTCCCCCTTTTCCATATTCTCCAAAAGGCTTTGTCTGCAGGTTTCTTTTCTAGCTAGAAGAGAATTATTGGCTAAGTATTAGCCACAGATGTGCTCCCTGATACCCAGATTTGACTCCACTGGGTGCAGTGGGTGGGATGATCGAATAGAAGAATTGAAGAATTCTTGGGCATCTCAAGTTGTTTTCCAATAAACTCACAATAAATGTTGTTATATTCCTAAGTGACCTAATCCTCCTTATGTCAAGCTCAAAGCAAAAGTATGACAATAAAAACTCAAAACACTTTATTTTGTTATCCTGACACTCCCTCTTTTTTTCCTCTAAAGATGCATCTTTCAGCCAATTTGGTTTTTTGTTCCTAAATCTCTCTCTCGATCCAGCCTATAGCATAACTATATATTTTGGTTAATTTTCCGATGGCAAGGTTGTATTTTCTGTTATGTATCCACTTGTGTGTGCAGTTGCTATTGAGTTATATCAGAGCTTTGTCCAAAAGGGTGTCTGCACTCATCTGTTCCATTCATGGCTCCTGCCACGTATTCACACCAGTGACCAAGGGGCAGCTTGGTTATTTCCACCTCTCTCTGGGACAAATCCTGCCTGCAGTTAAGCAAATGTTTAGAAAATACTATCAGTTCCTCCTCAGCTTGATGTGTAGCTGGTCTTAACACTGAATTGGAGAGGATAAAGTATAAATTGAGTATTACTCATTTTATTCTAAGGAAAGCGTGGCTTGTTAGGATGAGGAGTGAAGAAGGAAATGTTAAACTTGAATCTTGAGGCCTTGTCTCTGCTTTATGTAGTTGAAACTACATAAATTGAAAATACTTGTGTGTACTTGAAATGCACTTGAAAGTTCCCAGAGCAGTTTTCACAGAAATGGAGTTTTGACAACGTTATCTTTGCCAACATTTTCTTTCCCTCAGACGTTGTACGATGTGTTTTTAGTTGCCACTGTCTGCCACAAGAGTGGTTCTGTTTCAGTGGCACTGGAGTCATTTGTGAGTGTTGGAATGAAATACTTGGTGTAAAAACAAGATTTGACACCAATCAAATTCATCACCCCCTTGTTTGGAGTGTGGTTATTGCCAGCTCACCCTCACTCAGGGTTCAGGCACGGGCAGAAAATGCCTCTGTAGTGCCCAACACTTCACCAGCATGAAGCAGCTCGTGAGCTGGTTCTGACTGCGTGGAACTGGGAATTTCCTGTCTGTTTTGACAAGGATAATCTGAGTTTTAGCAAAGATATTCTTGTGCCACCAGACTTGCATAAACTTGAGGACATTTTCTGTAAATATTCCGTAGCAATTGTCTCTATTGCAGTCTGTAGAAAGCTCTGTGTGTTACTCACACCTTTTCTTGCTTGAGGCAGTTCTAGTGAGGAAATGGTGTGGTGTGAGTATTTATATGAGTTGGGAGGGTGGGGCATCTTGCCTAACCCCTTTATTTTGGCTGAATTGTCCTGTAACACCTGTCAATGAAGGAAGAGTTTCGTTTTCAAACTCCTTAGCTTTAGCTGGCAAGCCCAGCAGCTGATATCTCTGTGTCTGGTTTGGAACACGATCATCCAAGAGGCTCCAAAGAGTAGCTGGTTATCAGTGTGGTGCCTGTTCTAGAGGCACAGCATTCACCTGAGGTGTTTCTGCCTCCAGAGCTGTTTTTCAGTGCACTTTGCATGGTGGTACTTATCCCATGAACATGAGGCAGAAGATTTTCCATGAAATAGTTTTTGTAGTCAGAGCTTTCCCTGGGATCTCCTGTGTGCTCTCTTTGCTCATTGCTGTGAGACCACACCAGCATTAGCATTGATTCTGAAGAATTGGTAATTACAGACAAAAAGCCTGAAGGTGAAATTCTGTAATTGTCAATATTTCACTGATAATCTTCCAGAAAAACAGAGTACTCTTAAACCATTTTCAGTGGATGCCAACTAATTTAAGAGCCTGGTCTCATGCTGTGCTGCAGCCAGAAAACCTAGTAATCAGAGCAAGGATAATCTGTGTCACTTCTGTTTCCCAGCTGCTTCTCTTGGGATGCAAATGGCAACAGAAATTTCCTTGCAAAGGCTGAAATCCAAATAATTATCTGGATTATTATATATCACAGTCTTTCTGTGATTTCAAATCTCATCAGGACTCAAGAATGAAAGACATTTGTTTCAGGCTATGTGTCCTCACCCCCTAAAAGAAAGCACCAAAATCGTGAGCAAATCACCTGCCTGTCCCCAGAGGAGATCACCAAAACTTCTGAGGGGTGGCAAAAGCCACTTAACAGTTAGAAACAGCAATTGCTAGAAAAGGTCTGATTTTGAACTTGAAAACAGTCCAATCTCAGGCTCCCAGGCTGCCCATTCCAACTGGGCCTGGTTGTTTTCACTGCAGAACAATGGAAATTAGAGGTAATGGAAACTCCCTGCACAACAGAACCATGGAGGGTTTCATTGCACCTGCGCTCTCCTTCTCTGTCTGGGGGCCTCTCTTGTAAAAGATAATGGGAAATGTTGTAGGAAAAGGTAGAAAAGACAATGTTGCAAAGAAGCTCCAACTGTCACAGCCCTAAGTGGGGTGGAGATGCTGTGCCAGGAAATGGAGGAGGGGTTTTGAAGAGTTTGAATGTTTTATCATCCCAAGCAATGGTTAATGTGTGAGTCAGGGCACAAAGGCTTTTTTGTTTGCTACCTGGTTCCAAGAGCTAGAACTGAAATATTGACTTCTGGGCCCTTTTGATCTCTGGAAAGGTTCAGCTCCAGACTGTGCAGGCAGCTCTTCCTTCCTTGCAGACTAAATGGAAGCTTGAACAAAGGTGTCCCGTTTGAATCTGGACTCACATTTGGTCTCTGGGGCACCTCCCTTTGTCAGTGTCCTTGTCAAATCCTCCTTCACGCTGCAAAAATCTTACTGAGCCCTTGTGTGTGTGAGCCTTCCCCTCATGGACGGGCTGGAGAGCAGAAATGCTCCCGTGTGTCTGTGTTATTGTTGACTGGTGCTACGGACTTCCCTGGCTCACCTGGCAGCCTCTCCATCTTTAACTCGGGAGTTTGATTTTCACAGTGTATTTTGGATAAAGCAGAAGGAAGTGGAGGAATATCTAGAGATGTTGAAGCTTTGTGTCGTTTGCTGAGGTGCTTGTATGCCTGATTAATTATTGCTTAATTATAAACCCTCAGGGTCATACTTTTCACCAGCGAGAAGAAAATGTTACACAGACTGCCAAGAAATATCAGATTTTCCATCCCAGCTGTTTTCTGATTAAATGGCTGCACCATGAATTTAAGAGAGCTGTTCAGCTGCACTTGGGGATGGTTTGCCTTTTGTTTATCCCTCTAATGTCATGCCAAACAGAACCTCTGCTTTTCCTCTCTCTCAACGGAGGATTTTTTGGTGTCTAGCAGCAGTGGATAGGTACAGCTGAAATGACACACTTGGTGTTCCCTTTTTGCAACCCAGAATGTTGCTGTGCCCACTCCAGGGGGACAGAAATGCAGTAATACTCACACTATGTACTGGGCAAAGGAACAGTGAAATTCTTCCTTTTTTCTTTTTCTATTTAAAGACAGAACAGAACTGTTCAGGAAACTTTGGAAAGGGTTTAGATGGCTAAAGTAATGGTGGTGCTCCTGTTCCTAATTTCCCAGGTCTTTTCAAAAGCGTAGAAACTCGGTCCCTGACATTGTAGTTCACAAACACCCTCAAGTCTTTTCTGATGCACTTGTTGAGAGTATTTTGGAGCCACGAGTAGCAGAGTCACCATTGCCTGTGTGAAAAATAGACCCTGGGTTTGGTCCTGCTCTCTGCAGAGCTGCTCTGTGTGAGGTGTAAGGGGCAGTTCTGGTCCCAGGGCTCTTTTTGACACCATATTCCTGAGTAAAAAGAAGATGCAGTTTGGAGAATTGGTTGACTCCTGGGCTGCTGGGGTAGGGAAGGACTTCCAGCAAATTTAAAATGGTGACTGATGGAGAACTTGCAGGTCCCTAACAAAGCATGAAGCAAAGACAGAAAGGATGATAGTAAGATACTGTTTCGTGCAGGTTAAATGATCTTTAGTCTATTGCAAGAAAGGAGGAGATTAAACTGGGGATTTATCAACAGCAGAGTCGTTTAATAGACATGCAACTTGTTTACTGCTGTTTTGACATTTGTCTCTGGCAGAGAACTGTCGCAAATATAAAAGATATCCATGCCAAAAAAAAATTAGGGACCAGCAAGTGACCTGAGAAGAGCACAGGTCAGAAATCTGGGTGTGAGTGACTTCTGAGGAGCTGCTGAAGCACTGTGGGATGTCTGGTTTAGAGAGTGATGGCTGAGGGGAGGCAGTGCTGGGGTGTTTGTAAGAGGAAGGCAGTGAACACACTGCTCTAAGCAAAGAAACAGAGTAACAACCAACAGGTAAGAGAATTCCAGATTTAGACGTTTTTGAAACTTGCTAAAATGCTGATGGTTGTTCACTGGAACAGATTCTTTAAGGAGAGTCTTCGTTGTTGTATATTGCAAAATCCTGTGGGGATAAACACGTGTTAAAATTGTGTAGAGCTGTTCTAGCACCACATCTGGGGGTTAGCTCCGTTTTCTGTCGACTGTATAACGAGTCTGTGCTGAAATAAAAGGCCAAATTTCCATTAAAAGGCAACATGAAGAAAGTTTTCATTTTTGTCCAGCTGTGCTTTATAGGCAACTTAGTAGTCCAGAATGATGTTCACTTTGTCTTAGGACAGGAAACAAAGACTATTGTTAGATTTGTGCTCATTAGGAAGTGCTGGCCCATGTCACTGACCTGTATAATTCAAACTGTGCAGTAGGAGTGGATGTCTTAAGGGTGTCAAAAACAGGAGGACACCTGACTTAATAAGCGAAATACAATTGTCTTTAGCAAATGTATCTTGACTCTTTGTCTACAGCTAGAAGGGAATTTTGGCCTTTGCAGACTGGCACGGGGTGTGATGCATACACGTGTGCCAAGGGGCATTTCAAGCCACTGCAATTCTTGTTTGGAGGATTTAATGCAGAGCTGGGTTCGAGATCAGGTGCCTTCACTGTCAAAGGGCCATCAACAACCTGGTTCTCCTGGGAGAAAAGCCAAAACATCCCATCAACCAGCTAGTCTGGTCCAAATATTTTATTTACTTATTTATTTGAATTTTCCCCCTACGCCTTGAAATGTTCCCTGGACCCAGGTGAGTTATTTGGGGGTTTAGATCCAAAATTTTTGCTGATATTCACTAAATATGACCATTCCCAGTGTGCTCTGTGTGCTGCCATGTTTAGTCACCTTGCCAAGGTGACTATTCAATTACTATTCAAATCTAGTAAGATTTTCCAGAAAAATCTTCTATCAGTACTTCAGGATGAGCTTTATTCATAGCTGTTTGCCTGGAAACTGTTAGCAGGAGAGTTGTGTTTGCTCCAGGAGAGGAGAAACCTCCCGCTGCTCATTCCACGATATTAAATCCTCCTGTTTCTGCCCTTTAAAATATCAAAGTTTTCAGTGTTGACTCCAGTATTTGTCCTTAAGCACCTGTCCCTGCCCTGCAGCTTGTTCTGAATTCAGCCACTCTGCTTGTCTGTGCAGCATCAGGACTAATGGAATATACTCGGATTTGTCAGCATAGGGAGTTGTTGTTCCTGAGTGGAGAGCAAATGCAGGTAAATAAACGGCTTCATTTCCAAACCAATACAAAGGAGAATGAATCCCTACAATGAGCACTGGCATGGCTGGTTGCTGTTGTTCTGTTTGAGCAGTCTGTTCACCTCAGAGTGCAGCTAAAACGATTTTGTTAAAACACCCTCACTTTTTTTTTTTTCTTTTTAAAATATTTATGCAATATTTTCTCCTTTAAAAAGAGCACTTTTTGCATTAGAGGATTTTAAATTGACCCGTTCCCCAGACGTATGAGCAACAGGCTCGTGGTTTCTTCCCCAAGAGCTTAATCCTGCAGGCACAGCTCACACGGAGCAAGCCCTTAGTCACAGAACAGTTTGTTTTGACAGTCCTAAATGATCCATACAAGTCACCCTTGCTGTACAAGAATTAAGTAATGTCTCCATGTCAACACTTTGTAGAGAGCATGCTGAAGTTAATTTGCACCCCAGGTCAGAGCCCAGATTCTTTCAAAAGAGTGACATTGAGCATAACTTGTTGGATTTCTGTAGACCTTGGCTGAGGTCTTGGCAGCACAGTTTGTGTGAGTGTCCCATACAGGACCAGTGTGAAACCAGAGCAGCGAGCTGTTCACAGGCTTTGGGGCTGACTTATGACTAGTCCCAGAAACTGCCCAAATTCATTTTACCGCTGTGCACATCAGCAAGTAAAGAGCTATGAAATTACCTATGGTAATTGCCATCACTTGTTTCTGATACTTCGTATTTAAAAGATAAAGAAAAATCCTCCCGAACGTCCTTGGTTTCAGTGTGCTGCCTGTGACAAAGGAGGTCCACATCTATTCCTGCACTTCCCTGCTTTTGCTGTCAAAGTATGAAGCCAGAAACTTCATGTAATGACAATTCTCTGTAGAGAGTGAAAATCAATGACAAACATCACTATAACCTTAATTTTCCTGTCATTTACCCCCCTTAGAATGATGCTTAGAATTAGCATGCAATCAAGTATTATCTTCAAGAGAAAAAAATAATTGTGCAGAGTCAGATCTTGCTCTTTTTATATGAATCATCCTTAATTGCCTGCACTCAACAAAGGACAATTCAGTTTGTATAGAAATAGAGGAGATTTCAAAGGGAGAATGGTGTTAGCTATAAACAGCTCCTTCTTGATGGAGCCATGATGGACCAATATCAACAGAGCCAATTCCAGCTGCTGGTTATTTCAAATTTTTCTAGCAAAACAGAAAAGACGTGGAAAGAGACCCATTAATTAATTATATTATTATATTAATAATACCCATCTTATTATACTCTGCGTAGAGTCTTTAATACAGAAAAAAATTAATTGCAATTGAGATTTTGCTCAGCCATTGTTCCTCTATTCCCAGGGAAACTGGCATTTTTTCCCTTTGTTTTGTTATTGCAATAGCGTGGCATTTATCTGAAGTCTTTGTAACTCAGCCCGGTGATTTAGATGGGAACCCGCAGCTGAGATTAGCCCCAAATATTTTCTTACTGCATTTTCATCAGTACTTTCCACGTAGAGTTTGATGCTGTAGGGATTGGTAACCCTGTTCTACAGGGATGGAACCCAAAGTGACAACTGGGCATGGCATCTGTAGCATTTGCAGCCTTGCTGCTGCCAGCTGCAGGCACACAAAGTGGATTTCCCAAAGCCATCTGGTTCATGACAGAGATGCTCATCAGGACCTTCACGCTTTCAGAAATTCTCTTCGGTGCTTTCCTTTCTCTGTATGTAAAAGTTGTCATGAGCATAAAATTATGCTGCTGTGAGATGGGAGTAGATTAAAAAAAATACTGGGAACTGTGCTTGAAAAAGGGAGTAAGGAACATCCCTTCTGCCATCTGTGAGGTGGGAGGGTTGACCCTAATAAGAAGCAGAGCTAACGCTACTGCTTGCTGGGACTGCAGGTGGGCTGCTGTGCTTTTCTTTTGTGGACATCCAAGAGCTGCAATTCCTTGGGGAAAGGGAGGCTTTGTTATGAGAAGCGATCCCAGGGACTCACTTTTTCCGAAAGGTACCTTGTACTCGCTCTCGGATTGTTGCGCTGTGTGGTGATGAATAACACTTGGAAGCAGATGTCAAAGGCATCAGTGCTCAGTGGAAATAGTACATTTTTTCCATTTTATGTCTAGTTTAGACTATATTAAGGAGGAGGGAAAAATTTAAAAGCTGAAAACATGTTGAAACAAGTTACGGTTGTAACAGAACTGACGACAGCCAGGAAATTCCAAGTTAGGGTCCTCACTCCATCCTCCCTGGGCACTCAGAATAAGAGTTCAACATCCAAGCCCTTGGGTTAGTGTTGGTCACAACAGCTTCAGCCTTGTTATTTGCTGTTATGTGTGTGCCTGTTTGGTGCTGGCTGTTTTCCTCTTTTCTTTTGATCTTTCATAAAAATTTATAAAGTCCGTGTTCTGCACCATGTTCCTTCATACCAGCTCAGAGCTGTTAGGTAACTATGAACTTTATAAACACTGGTCTAAAATGCTCTGCATCCCAGAAAGGTCACAGAAGGTTTGTTCTAGAGACAAGAATGAACACAAATATGAACTTCTATCACTGTTTATTAAAGCATGTGATATTCGCATAAACATTGCAATATTTTCTTTGCATGTGTTAGTAATAAAAACATTCCGTATTACTAAAATATGAATATTTAAATCATGTCATGTTGGTTTTTCTTGAAGGTAATATCGAATTTTATTTTGCTCAAATGTTGACAATAAAAACTGCTCGGGCTGGGTTTGCTTTGATGGCACAGAGCAGTTCCATGTAGACATGGGGAGGCACAGGCCAGGTTACACATGAATAAATGCAGTATAACCGTGCCAGCCTTGATGCCCATGCTCTGTTTACCCTGCTCCTCTGATGTGGCTGGATTGTGCATTTCTGCCATTTGTTGGATTTGGGAAGGTGCTAGGATCTGGAGACTTAAAGATCATCAAATTGTAGTCGAAAGTGGGCCCCTGTGGTCACGTACAGCAATGGATCACAAGGCTTAATCCCCGCTGAACAGGAAGAATCCTGATCTTACAGTTTCCACTGATTCATCATAGTGTGTCTTCACTTATTCCAATAGTTGGTAACCAGAGTGTCTAAATTTGCTCCTCAACTCCTACTCTGTATTTGTGCCCACTGGACTTAAAAGCATTCTTGTCTCTAGACTGAAATGTTCCTCTTCTTGGATTTCTTCTCTTTTTTTAGGGACCTAAAAAGTTAGCACAGACTCCTCTTCTTAATGTAGATTACCAGTGTTGCTCCTAGACTGCTTTACCCAGAACAAATTTAGTTTTTAATCCTGAATCAAACTGAATTAGATCAAGGCAGATTTTGTCGATACCAGACTTTGGAGTGGTACCTGCACCAACACCATACCCAGAGATGTTGCAACCACACTTCCCATATGGGATATTCCGCCTTTGGGAGTTGTTGATTACCTGGTTACCCAGTGGGATGCCTGTAGAGGATCTGGAGTGGCTGTGGAGCAGAGGGAAGCCCCTGCAGGAGGGCTGGAGGTGGATGACACGGGATTTGGCTGTACTGGGGCTGCTGCTGCTGCTCAGCTTCCCACGTGGTGCAGATCACAATCAGCGACCAATCTCTCCCTGCCTTCTCCTCCCACAATGTTTTTTGTACTCATCTTTGGTCAATGTTTATTGTTTGTTTCTTCCAGTTAACAACAGAATGTGTTAATGCAGTCTCAAACTCACTTTGTGATTCAGTAGGCAGGTACATTTCTGATTCCCCATTTAAATGCAGACAAATGTCATTTGACTAATTTTAAATCCTTTTCATATCCACCATGTTGATTTTGCCCTTCTGGCTTCTCAATAAATACCTTTTGCTGATGTTCAGCCAAAACAGTTTTCCATAAACCTATACTGATTCAGATTAATTATAAATGCTCTTTGAGCTGCATGGATTGAAACGTTTGCTGTTATCCCTATATCTTCTTGTCTGGGAAGTGAGGCTGACCAGGCTGTCTTTGCCAGACTGTCCAACCTACCCTTTTTAGAAAACTGGCACACCACCAGCTTTCTTTTAGTCCTCTGGAAATTCCACAGTCTTTCAAGAATTCCAAGTATTCCAAGACTTATGATGTCGTGCGATCTCGAATCCAAACTCCCCACCACATTTCCCTTCACAAAAATAACTATGAACTTTCTAAATTCAATTTATTTCTTTAAAGTATTTCCAATGGTATAATGTTTTGTAGAATGTCTTTTATTGCAAAACCTAAATTTGAAGCCGAAAAGCTAGTTGGCTTTATCTTTAAAAACATGTTTTTTAAAAGATTCTCATTGTTCTACCAGAGCAATTCCAGTCTGTGGTATAAATAATTGTTTTAGTGTCTATTATGCTTAAGCACACTGTGTGAAGAAAGTGAAATTCCATCTGGCCATGTGTAGATAATTAATTTTGGGGCAAGTTGTATCTCACGTATAGGGGTTTGAATTTTCTGTTTGAAGTAAAAACATTTTTTTCTACACACAAGGCACTAGTGGGTACTTGCTGAAGGAATATCATCAAAAACACACTTCAGAACAGGTTAGTTTTGAAAAACCAGAGAAGCTGGACACCCTTGAGTTGTTCAGATCAGGGAAAGCTATAAATTATCAACTCTGAAGTGCCTAAAGAGAAAGGAAGGCTTTAAAGGACAAGTGTCAGAAGGGCCCTGGCATCACTTGGAGTTATTTGTTAGACTGAGAGCAGGGCTATGAGATTTCGAGGTTGTGAGGAGGAGATCACAGCATGGAAACAACAGGTCAGCAGTGAGGACATCCTGGTGGTGCAGCCTGTGGTCCCACTCATAGGAAAGGATGATCACAGCTCCAGTGGTTTTTGAAGGCACGTTCTAAAGTTCCAAAGCCTCTTGTCTGGAGCTGGTCCTCTTCTCTTGCCCTCTTGATGTGAGTGGGAAATGTTTTAGCACTTGAGCAGGTCCTTCAAAGCTCCTTCAGGAGCAGTAGCTGCCAGCAGGACCTGGGCCATCGCTTGTCTGAGCAAGCTGAAGGTTCCATGTGAATTTTAGCCACACAGCTCTATTCTCCTGTGCTTGATAAAACCATTTGTTCTGAGAAAACCCCTAACAATGTAGCAGAGGCCAGACGCTTACTCCTAATCACACTGGTTCCTGCTACAAGCTTTTAGTTGTCCTCCAAGGCTTGATGCCTTCGGTGGTTTGGTTTCTCTGAAATGCCACTAGAAACTGTCACACATTAAATTAATGTCAGTTATTGTCTATTTAAAACTGAAAGTGTCTCAGTGGTGTATGTATACGGCTTACACGTTTAAAGCATTTTAAACCCTGTAACCTATTAAAGACAGAACAGTTTTGTAGCTTGAGAATCACTTTGTGTTTTACAGCTGAGGGAAACTGATGAATAAAATACACCAGTGGCAGAGCTGGTGGGAAAGCTCTCCAATGTCGAACATCAGGGCACCTTCAAGGACTCTGGTTTTTAACCTCAGCTCATATGGCTTTTATTATTTATAGCATTTCACTTTTTATTGGTGGCTTTAATATTAAAAGATGTTATCCTTGGTGAACTTCTGTTCAGCAAATGTGCTTTCTGCCTTCAATCTGTTACATGCAAACCAGAGCTCCCAAGGTTACTGCCAAGTTATAAACGCCTATGAAAATGGGCAAAACAACCAAAATGAACCAAAACGAGATCCAAGATCAGCCTTCCTCACCCCAGTTTTGTTGTCAGGGAACATAAGGACTGATGTGACCTCAGTGGCCGAAATGGAATATTTGGAAGTGTTGCCTTTTGGGAGCACAGCTAATCTCCAGCACCCCTGCCAGATCACGCTGCTGGCTATGTGTGGCATTTGCGGGTGAGAATGAGTTTTTGATGCTACCTTTTATTAAACTGGAAAAAACATCAGCTCCAGTCTAATGCAAGCTGCTTCCCATCCAATTATCTGAGCGGGCAGTGCAATGGGATATTTGGGGTTGGGTGATGGGGATGATGAGGTTGATTGGGTTTTTTTGTCCATCCAAACTCCGTGGCAGTGGCCTGGCTGGGATATCTGCTCCTGATTGTGAAGTCAGCCCTGATTTAAAACATCAGCCCTGGTAGTGCCCGTGGTATCCCTTTTCTTTCCCACATGGTTTCAGACACATTTCTAAAACTTGATAAACTAAAAACAGTAATAACAACCCAGATTAAAATTTATGATCTTAACTCGTATCTGGTTTAGGTTTTGGGCTTCGTTAAAAATCTGCAAATTAAAACCTGCGTATTTATGGGTTTGCAGTGACCTCACTCTGAAATCCTGGCTGCCAGGGCAGCACACAGAACCCTGTGACCCTTCTGCAGGGTCACTGCCACCCTTCCCCAGCCCTCCACACCCCACACCATTAAACCTTGGGAAAATTTGGTACTTACGGGTCTAGCACAGGAGTTGAGGATTTCGGCTATGCCTCTGTATGTTTGGGTCTTCAGTTTTGAGTGGAAATCTTTATTCTGCCAATATGCTGCTCACACAGTATGATACCAAGTATTCTCACTTCTTAAAGTCTTTGTAGCTGGAGTATGAATTTATTGTCTCTGAAAACAGAGTTGATCTTAAATTAGGGTGCTTTCAGCTTTGCCAACCTGTGAAAGCTCATAAAGTAATTAATGCACTGAGTTAGGGAGTCTTTGTTGTCATTATCTGTAGATGGTTCCCAAAATGACTTTACTCCCTACTAGAGCAATAAGTCTTCCCCTGTACTTCTGTGAACATCTGCAGTCCCACAGGAAAATATTCTGCACAATTGCAGCGATGCCTTTTTCCAGGAAATATCTGCAAATTGTGTCAGTCAATCAATAAACAAAACTGCCTCTTGTTTTTATCTTTGGTTCTTGTAAATGCTACGGTCAAAGCACTGCCTCTATTGGAAACTTCTTTTACAAGTGCTGTAAGAGTTTGGGAAATCTGTCAAACATCCCGAGCAGCTGCTGAGCAGAGCCCTGCGATCCCTGTGTGCTTTGGCACCGGAGGGATGCACAGGAGCAGCGAGTGAGTGGAGGAGCGGGGCTTTGAAGTCTGCGTGGTGATGTTATATTATTCTTGGCTCTCTGCACTTTGGAAAATACACTGCACCGAGTTCTCAGCGTTGCTGCAGCGCACGGTTTTTCTTGAGGCTGGGGAAGGGTGGTTTTAGCATTACATTCGCCTATGAAACACCTCAGTCATTTTGCTGCTGAGATTATGTTATTTTATTAAATTCCCATTAGGTTTTTCCTTTTTATGATTGGAGCGGTTGCCCGGTTTGTTTCTTGGGGTGTTTCGTGCTTTCACCACAATGCTGACGAGTCCCCTCCTCTGCATTTGCAGTAGGGTTTTGTAATGACTAAATCGCAGCTGAATTTTCTGCTTTGTAATTGGATTCACCTGCACCCCACACTCGAAAAATAGAATTAGTTCACCTTCTATTGCATCTTCCACCTACAGCTGAAAAAGCTCTTTACAACTTGTACTTAAGCTCAAAAGACAAAACCACAGTCTGGGGCACTTAATAATTGGAACGTGGGATGTTTTCACGGTTATCTGATTGGTGCCCTCCGAGAGATGGATGGGAGTCAATGAGCTCTGTGTGAGGAAGGTGCTGTGCTACAATAACTCTTTGTGAGGCAGCAGCAACCTGTGCTTTCAGTGCAGGAGTGTCTGGAAGGCACTGCCACTCTCTAAGCGGCCAAGTGACAACAACTGGGCTAAGCTGTTATGTGAAACTCACCCAAGTGTTCTCCCTTTAGCCAAGAGAAAAGTAAGAGTAGGGAAGGGCCAGTGGCAGAGGGGACACGAGATGATTTAAGGTACAGGAAAGCACTTTTTTCTCAAGGCAGACTCGAAAACCCATATGGCTGTTCAGGAGAGTGTTAGTCTCCCTCCAGCTGCATCCCGAAGAGTCATCCTCCTCTGGTACAAATAGTGTAGTTTGCACTCTTAACTAGAAAAGCATGTTGAGTCCAAAGTGCCAAATTCTGCTTGCCAAATATTGCTACAGATCTAGAGGTTTTTTCTTCTTCTGTTTCAAATTTTTGGGTTGCTACTCCGCGGCTTGGTAATGTTTTCCTACATGCACACTGGCATTCACTTTTGTGTCCTTGTTATTATTATTCTTTGTTATTATTAGTGTTCCTCTTGTTATTTCAGTGAATGCCTCACAGCTACATTTTTCTAAGCTTTAAATTGCAGCACAACATTTTTAAGCCCATTACATTATCTTCTCTCATGACTTGAATGAAGTATTTTCTTCAGAGCTTTCTTTACACCTCCATGTCTGAAAACAAAAGCTCACATGGCTCAAACCCCAAACCAAGCTGGAGATAAACATTTCATCTCAAACTGAGCTTTGATTGTACTTCAAGACGAGTAGAAGCAATAAGGGACGAAGGAATTCTCATGGACTTCTAAATCCATGGTCAGCCTTTGGTGTGGGCACCATGCATGGCTTCATTCAAAATTTGTAGCAAAACCTCCCCAAAATTTTTGGTTTTGCAAAGATTCAAACTTTTTAAAAGGCTTCACAACCTGACTGCTTTAACCATGTCAAATATTCTTGCAAATGAGTCTCATGTCCTGTGAGCAAAGGGTGTCGAAGCAGGCTCTGAAACACTACTTATCCAAATTGTCTCTCTTGTTTTGGATGGTTTTGTCTTGTTGTGCACATTAAAGGGATGTGAGGGTTTTTCCTGGACTGCTGTAAATTAAAAATAAATGTTGTTATTGATAATATGGACTAAGACTGTAGAAGAGCTCAGTTGTTCTCTATGTGGGCATTAACCATGGTCAGAGTGGGTTCAGCCCCTGCTGCTTTGACTTGTGATCTTCCAGTTGGAGCAGTTGCTGTATTTCTGCCTTTGTACAGCTCAGGGAAGCTTGCTTAGATGAGGTTAAAGAACTGGTACTGGCAGGGTTATGTGTAGCTCACAGGTGAGGAGAAAGGGAAGGAAAATAGGAACAATAGCATGAATGGATACGTAGGGGAAATTAAAAGCGTCTCCTTGAGTTTCTGAGTAAAGTATTTCTGTAGTTCACCGAAGTCCAATTTATTATTTTCTTTTCCAGAAGCAGCAGGGGCAGAACACCACTTAAGAGGGGTTCCTAGGCCTTTAGGAAAAAGGGAATTAAAAAAAAAAATTGAATTAAGAGAGGCCAGGGAGGTGCCAAAGGCTGCAGATTGTTCTGAGTATCCCAGTGCTGCCATTAGGGACAGTGGGGAGCTGTTTGGGCACTAATTTCATGTACTTGTATGCTGTCTCCAGTCATGTGTTGCTGGATTTATTCCCTCTTTTTTCAGTCACCAGAGTTTTGGAGTCTCAGGTACTGAAATTCTACAGAAAGGAAAAAAGTTCAGTATAGAGACTCACAGAAAACAATTTATTGCCACAGTCCTAGAACGGTTTTATCGGCCTCTGGTTTGCTACCTGAAAGACAAACAGGAGTTTATGAGGAGTTTAAACACATGGCAGATAGAAAGTCACAAAGCAGAAAAAGAATACATGTTGCTTCACCTTCTTCTACTCATTAATTTGAGAGTTCTCTTCTGTCACTGCCAGTTTTTGTTCCTGACACAGAAGTCACCCTGTTGGCCTGCGGGAGATGCTGAGCCATGAGCAGAGGGCACATTTTACTGTCTTAGACAACAGAAAATCCATGAGCCATCACTTCCACGAAGGAAACAGGACTGTGAGTGTGTCACAAGCATTGACAGGACTGCGCTGGCACTGCAGCATCTGCTCTTGTCCCCTCCTGCACTGAATCTCTTGCTGGTTTCACAGCAAGAGGTGATGGCCAGGTGTCCCCAGCACGCTCCTGGTGCCAGTCAGCTGCCAGCCAGCTCCTCTGGGCTT
This sequence comes from Oriolus oriolus, assembly GCA_013400235.1. Lineage (NCBI taxonomy): Eukaryota > Metazoa > Chordata > Aves > Passeriformes > Corvidae > Oriolus > Oriolus oriolus. The sequence goes on along the minus strand of VXBT01008210.1, from coordinate 1,134,212 downwards.
CACAGCAGCTCCTCATCACATTCCCCCCGCTCTCCCTGGAGCTGTGGCTCGTGCAGCCAGCTCACTTCTCAGAGTCTTGCTTGGTGTGTGTTAGAGACGCCCTCAGTGCATCCTGCATTTCATCTGGCAGCACTCCCAGGTCCTCTTACAGACCAGAGCAGAATGCTCCTGGGAAATGCAGCATCTCCTTAGAGTCCGGGGTTATTTCTGAAGGATCTTTGCAGCTGCTGAATGCACCAAACGGCCCAGAAACTCTGCAGAGGGGTTTGCTGCTGCAGGCAGAGCAGGGTTTAATTGCCCGTGCAGCAGCACCTCTCCAAGCACGTGTTCCAGACAGCCGAAGCCCCAGAAACTTGATGCTCCATGTGAAGAACACAATGTTCACCTGGTGCTTGCTGCCAAGACTTGAAGGATGATTTTCGAGACCAGGGCAGCCTATAAACTCACACATTAAGGCTGAGTCACTGTTCTGGCAGGATTGGTCTAATTTCTCTTTATATAAACTTATCTCCAAAGTACTTTATCATCCTGCAACTGCTCCAACACAACAGCCTCTGAATGGCTGAGCATTGCAGAAGCAATTATTTACATCAGGTAGGGGAAACAACTCTGTGGTAGGTCTTCCAAAGAAATGAAGCAAACACAGACATTTTATTTTTGGGCTTTGTTTTAATACTCAACTCCCCTTTGGATGATTCAGATCTCTCAGTTTCCCATGCCAATTTGTCTTATCCTCCCCAAGAGCATTGGGGCAGTTCGTGCAGCTTTTCGTAAAGGCTCCGTCTCTTCCACAAACGCACACGCACTGACACCACTCAGAAATGGCCCCTGGTAAACAAGAACGGTAATTGCTGGTAATTATAGGCTACGAGGAGGAGGGAGGCATTTAAAAGAAGCTACAGGCTTTGCAAGACAACAATTTGTAGCTGGATTAAGCTGGAATAAACCCAGGTCCCAGGAGTGAAAAGACAGAGTTTCTAAGCCTAAAGCAACACTTGTCTGCCAGTTAGCTTGGAGTGTGCAGTGCCCAGTGGTAGTTCCAGGCTCTCTGGAAGCATTTAACAACCAAACATTAAAGGGACAGGACCTTAACCCTTACATGCTGGAGGCCTGAGTTGTTTGGGGTTTCTGACATGCGTCTAGGAGGATATTTAACAATTTTTTAACCTCAGCATAACAAAAATTATTTTTCTGTAGTATCTCACAAGCATCACTTGTTAAAAAAGCCACTTCAGCAGTTAAAACAATTAAGCTGAAATTCTTGGATTTCAGTGGAAGGGCATCCTGTCTCTATCCATCAAGGTTCTGTTGCCAACAGTTTTGCCAGAGATTTTCTTCTGAAGACTGATGGATGGGCAAATGTTTGTAAAACTGTTTATTGTAGACTTTTCTAACTCCAAGAGCACACTGGCCACAGCGCTTATCTTGACAGATGTCAGGGAGCAGCCGTACAGGACAGGTATATTGTCATTTTGGGTGTGAATGCTTTGCAGAACTTTTCTCTCCTGGAGCGTTTGTATTTCCAGACCTGAGGGGATCGTCAGAGGTCAGCATTTTGAAGAAATTAATCCCTGTTTTGGCCTGTCCAAGAGCCTTTATGTCAAACAGCACAGACAGTTTGTAGCACATGGTTTGTGCTCTTGGGTAGTTTTTCCTTTTCCCCCCTTCCTGGCTACGAATGCGAAGAGCAGATGCAAATCTGAGGTCTTACAGAAAAGTGCTCACAGGAAAAAACTGTCCTCGCAAAACCTGGGCAAACTTTAGAGGGGACTGGAAAATCATTGGCGTCATCAATATAACTCACAACTGTTAGATAAATATGCACAGCAGAAGTGTACTTAAAAATTCTTTTTCTCTGTAGATCCCTGTGTAGAACTCCTTTGCAGGAGCTGATGCCATCAGGATTCTGGAAGGAAAAAACTTTGTTCAAGACTGGGTTTTAGTGGAGGTTCAGGGAATCTGGTGCTTCAGAGGTGAACTGCAGGACAAGAGCATGTAGGGTGTGGAGGGGAAGATGGTGTGGAGTCCATCAGGATCTTGTTTAGGTCAGAAAATATTCGTGGAACTGCATCCTCAGTTTCTAGTTGTAATCTACTTGTGCATTCTTTAGGGCACGCAAACAGATTAAAGACTTAGCAGAGTCTTTATATAATAATTATTTATCTGTAAGGAGTATTCAGGGTCTTTTTTAAAGTACTTGCTTTCCAAGAAAATATATGCAACAGAAGAAATCATTTCAGTCTTAATGCATTTTGGGTTGTTGCTCAGTTGCTGAAATTACATTTTCTGAAGTTTTCCTTTCAAAATGCCAAGCTGATTAGCCTAACTAGCTGCTTTCCCGGCCTAGCAGCCTCTTGCAGGGTTAAAGTAAAAAAGCAACAATTGCTACATCTTTTAATTTCTGAGCCTCACCGAACGTGCTGCCTGTTAACCCCTAAGGACTGCTGAAACATTTGTGCTCTGCAGGCCCGTGGCCAAGCTTAGCATGCCACAGATGAAGTAATGCCATACCTGTCCATCTGTTTGGCCTATTGCTTTACAATATTTGGAATAAAAATTGAATTTCATCTCATTTTCTCTGACATTGTTTAGAAAGAGACCATTCTGACGTGTCAGAATGAAATGCAAATCACCCCTTTAGCAAACCGAAGTGTGATTTCTGACTGATGTTTTGCAAGCCCTGACTGTTATGATTGCTACCCAGTTGTATATCCTCCCCTTCCTCCAGCAGAACGTGTAATGGAAAACGTAACCCTGACAATTACATACAGATGGCACCATCCCATGATTTCAGCTCTGTGTGGTGGCTTATATTTCTGTGCTACAACTGGTGTAAATTAAATTTTAGTCATCCCCTGCACATGGATTATATTGTATCTTCAGCAGCAGTGAGAGCAGGGGCTGCACATCTGCTGGCTGAGAGGCCGTGCTGGCAATATTCGCTTTATTTGGCTGGGACACGGTGCCAGTGCCAGTGAGGACCCAGGGATCCAGCTGAATTTGCTGGAGACTGTATGAAATGTCTTGGATCACCTCAGCCAGGATTTATCATCTCTGTGTGGTGACAGAGCAGGCTGGGGTGTAATTTTTTCTTCATCTTCTCACATGCTGGGAACAACAGCCTTTTCCAATTGGAGTTATGGGATCTGTTATGGGATCAGTACATTCAGGGGGAGAGAGATTGGGTCTGTCAAAGCAGAGGAGGGAAACAAGAGTCTGCACTTTGCCTACCCTTGAAAATCAGTTTTCTCTCTTTTTCTGTCTTACAAATACTTCATTTTTCTTTCAAAAAGAATCAGAGTAAGAAAGGCCAGGCTGTCCCTGAGCCACACGTGGGACCCAGCTCAGCTCCAGTGACAGCCACCATGGCCAACACAGCGCTGCTGTCACTTGTCCCTCTTTAAACCTGCCACAGTTCTACAGCCTCAGGAGACTTGGTCTTAAGCTGATCTAGGTGAGAACATCTTTTAGAGGCAAGATGAAATTATTTTGGGGCTTGTCAGAAGAGTCAAAACATCAGCAGCAGAGCTTACCTGCTTTATCCATCGGCGTTCCCAGGGCTCTTGCTGTAGGGATTCAGCTAATTAAAATTCCTTTTACCTACATTTTCCTTTACAGCTTCAGGTGGTTATAAGAACCTTCATTTCATGTCCCCAACTATTCTAATGTGTAAACCAGATGCTCTGTTCCACTCAGAAGTGGCAGCATTTCAACAGTGGATCAAATGATCCTCCTGCATAAGATCTGTTACTGGCTTGTGCCTTCTAAGATTGTGGCAAGAATTTTAATGAAAAGTCTAAGAATAACATGAAATTTTAAGGTTATAGGTCTTTGTGCAGTATGAAGTGCTGGTTTTATTTGATTTTACCTTCTTTCCATTCCACGGGTATGTGTATGTTTATATGTGTATATATATCTCAATAAATTAAATTAGGAGCTCTTTTCAAAGCCCTGGCTGTGTGATTCATGCATGGAAAAGGGACAATACCAAACATGTGAGTTGTTACTGTAAGATTATGAGCCCAGTCTTATTCCCAGGGAAGCTGGTTTAAAGCAAGGCCTACATCCTTAATGTTTTCTACAGAAAAGCCTGAGACAGTAACCTTAGGAGAATGAAACGTGAAACCCCCGGGGCAATTTAAGTAGGGCCACAGTTGAAAAGCAGCAAGAACAGGTTCCCTTTGTACTTGTCTGAGCTACACTTGGCATCCCTTGGGGCAAATTGGGAGAATTTCAGCCTTCAGTGTCTACACAATCCCTCATTTTTCAGGAGGGAGGCTCGTTACAGAGGAATGCTCTCTGTTCCTTGTGAGCCTGCAGTGGAAGGTGATCACTGATTAAAGCAGAGGCTTTTGAGTAAATGATGAGACTACTTTAGTGATTAAACACACCAAAAAAAGGTATTTTGGAGAGTGCTTTCTGCAGGAGTTTGGGCTAAAGTAGACAGCCATTGAAAAAGCAGGCAGGTCAGTGGTGGTTTTGGTGGCTGGGAAGGTGCACAGCTTGGAAAGGGAAATTCCAATTTCAGGATTATGCCAGCATTCATCTGTAACTGGATCTCTGTTTATTTTTGTTTCTTGAGATGCTGTCACAGGCATGTATTGTATTTACCTCTCTGACTCCAGACACACAATGCTGTGTCACTCATCACAGATAAAAGGTTTCAGTGTCCTCGGATAATTACGGAAATTTTATTAGCTATGATGAAACAATGATAAAAGGTATCAGGGCTTTGATTCCATCTTTTGGAAGAGAGCCTATTTTTTCGTCCACAATTTCCTTTTACTGGAGCAATTTTTAAAGGACTGGTAATTTTTTAGGAGTCAAACTACCCATTTCCATGAAGCTTTTACCCACATTCTCAAGGCATCGACTTCTCTAATCATCATAATTAGCATTGCACACAGACCCACTGTTGCAGAATGATTCATTAGTGGGACGGCACTGAAATCTCCTATCCAGTAACCTCAGTCCCCGGAATCACAGTGGTTTTGTTCACCAGGACAGGAACTCTCTGGTTTCTGTGGAGCTCTGCTCTGGTTTGTGTGTGCAATCTCGGGTCTGTGCAACTCCTATAAAATCGTGGAAAAAGGCTGTTCTGCTAACATTTGTTTCTATGTATTTTGCTGAGTTGCTATGCTTGCATTTTTTAGTGTTTACATGCTGCAGGGATGTAAAAAGCATAATGTTATGGGGGAAAGGGCAGGGCTTGCTTCAAATTATCATTGAAAGAAAGAAAAAAAAAATGCAGAGAAATGTCAGGAGATCTTGATGAACATGTTTCTGCGGGAACTGGAAAAGAGACCAAGCCACAAAATTGAGAACTAGATCCAGATTCCATATCCTTCAGCCTCACCCCTAAGGGGATGAGAAATTCAGAACTGAAATACCACAAGTTTGGATGAAGTTTCTTTACTTCAACCGCTCTCTCCACAGCCTGGTTATGCTGATAACCTCCTCATAAATGAGAGCAACACCTCTATCTGGCTGTTATATCTGAGCCCAACAAGAGCATTTGCAATCAGATTAGGCATAAATGTCATTTCTTCCTATTTTTTTCCATTACACGAATGCATTGTTTGAAACAAGCAGTTATGCTAAGTATTACCGAGTTGCCTACAAAAACATTGTGAGATTTTTTCTGCTTTTACATTTGAACTTAAAAAATCCTTGAACTTGTTTACATTCTGGCCCTTAAGCTGATAAAATATAAATTACTGTAAGAGATAAATTGGTGTAAGAGATGAGCAAACATGTCAGCTTTTGGACTGGAAGTTTGAGGGTTTTTAAATCTGAAAAACTAATTTGATTCCAAGCCAAACCAACCCACAAGACAATACCAGAAGCTACATTTAACTAAATAATCCAGCCTTTTCTCCCAGCTATTTAGATAGATGAATATTTATGTCAGAAATTTGTGGTACTGCTTTTTATTTCTAAATATCTTGATGACATTAGGTGAGAACTAGCTGTAGCATGTCTTTGGGTACCACAGTATTTCCTCTTCCTGCATAGCAACATTTAAGGTAAAGTAAAAAAATCTTTCTGTGAATTTTAAGATTCACATTAGTGTTGTTATAATAATTAAATGAAAGTGGGGTTTGGTGGCAGCTTGTCCTGCCTCTCTTGGGTTGGCAAGAAGTGCTTGCACGAGATAAGAGGATGTGTTGGTGCCAGAGGTGCTGGTTCTTGGTCCAGCTCCAGGGACCTGCTGGGATCCCCTTGGTGTGACTAAAGCACAGAGAGATTGATGCATTTTGTCCTTCAGTGTTGTAGGGAAAATGGTCTGTGCTGGGCCCTTGGTGTTCTGCTGCCTCACCCCAGCTGAGACTTTCAGGAGCTTTAGTCATTTAATTTAGCATGTAAAACTCTGCTAACTGTCCTCACAATCAGAATGTTCTCCTTGCTATTTTCTCTCTTCTGGCTGAATTCCTTTGATAAAATAGAAGTGAAGCTGTACAATGATGGGAAGGAGGAACCACATTTGCTACTGAGGGTAGCCAAGACAAAAAAGATGAGATAAAGACACTCATGCAGAAGAATACATCACATCAACCTGATCCTGGCTGTCTGCCTTGTGCCTTTTATCCTTTATCACAGCGGTACCTGCTTGTCTCTCTAAGTCAGAAGTTCTGTATCATTGGTCTGCTGCCAGGTTAGCCATGACAAAAGAGAGTTTGCTTTCTGTAAAGAGAAAATAACTGTTGAACAGGCAAAATTACATATTTTAGGGAAAAAATATTATATAGAATATTTCGATCAGAATTATATGGTGATTGCGGCACTGGTGCACTTGGTTCACCCATACCTGCTCATTAGAACTGGCTGTGCATGGGCAGTGTAATTGGCTTTCAATAATAGTCACCTATTTCCAGCTAATCCTAGTTCAATGCCTTGACTTAGGTCAATTAATTTATTGATTAGGACTAGGAATATTATAACCTTTGAGTAAAAGTCTCATTTCTTACAATGTTTTACTCTGTTTCAGTGCTGCAGTGCATTTAAAAAGAGATCTAGTAGATAAGGGTGATATTTAGGTAAATTTAATCTTATTTGAGTTCTGCAGAACTACTTTGTCTTCACCTGTTGGTCTCAAAAGCAAAGGAACACAAAGCTGTCATTGCACCAGAACAGCAGCAACTGAACTGAAACATGTGAGGGTGGTAATTACCTTCAGCCTCTCTCCGTGGATTCTGTCTTTTGACAGGACTCCCACAAAGGTAGAGAAATGTTGTCCTTGTAATAAAAATTACCGGGATTTGTAAAGGGTTTTTGGTTTTTAGGGCTGTCTCTCCTGGGTTTGTGCTCTGCTCCAGCAGCAGCCCGGGAAGGGGCTGTGGCAGGCCCCAGGGGACCGGGCTGGGCGTAGGCAGGAGGCAGCTGCAGGAGGAAGGAGGTGCTGGAGAAGGTCAGGAGGAGCCAGGTTTGCCTCTCCCAGCTCAGCCTAGAGCTGGGGCCGGTTGGTGGGGCACAGGAAGGGAACCGGCTAAAGGTGTTCAGAGACTTAAATCATCACAGCTGCCTTTTTCCACCCGGTTTTGTTCTGCCTCCTCTGAATTCCGACACCTACACAGTGCTCTGTCTTTTCAAAACAATGTTGGAGTTCCCGACATTGAACTCTGCAAACAAGTGTGTTCTCAATTAAGGGAAGAACTTCTCCTGCCCCCTCTGCTCCATCCCAGCCTTGGCTCAGATGTGCCGGCCTCCAGAGGAATCACACCAGCACATTTTTCAGAAGGTTTCCCCCTCCCAAAATCCCATCGAGTGGCTGTTTCTTATAAACCAATGGAGATAATTTCATGGCTTTTCCCTTTCATGGCCACCCACCTCCTCTTCCCAGCTAGCTTTGATATAAAAAGACAAATCCTTTCCCATTCACATCAAAAGCAGGAGGGTCGCCCTGTGTCACCTACCCTGGGATTTTGACTCAAGCTTTTGGAAAAAAAATTAATGGAAAGAGCAACTTGGTTTTAACTCCACCACAGTGTGTGTCACCGAGAGTTTTCAGGGTCATTGACAGATCAGTTTCATAGACCAAACAGATAAATAGGCACAAGTTATTCTTTATTATTATTGTTCATAATTTGTTCATGCCATAAGTGTGCTGAGTGCACGGCAGGGATACCAGCCTTTCCTCGGGGAGCGCAGGGTCTGAGTTGGACATATGTTTTGTATATTTTCAGTGTGTATTCAGGCACCTCCAGCACTGGATAGGCACTTTTAAAAACAAATTTGAAGTAATAACAATAACATGCTGAGTGATAACAACAGGCATGAGGGTGAGAGGAGGACGAGGGTTACAAAAATAAAGATCATGTGAATTGTTTGCTTTATGTCACACATGAGGCTTGGGATCTCTCTGTTTTTCTTTTTCTTTGAATGCTTTTGTCATTCCTTTCTCTTTGGCAAGAAAAGCTGACAGACTTCAGAGGCAGAGGGATTGCTGCTGGAGTGAAGGAGCAATGAGGCAGAGGAAAGGGGCTGCTCCTGCTGATACCTGAGAAACCTCTGGCCTTGCTGCAGGCTGAGGGCTGACTTAAAGAGGGAGAAAGAAAATCTGAACACAGTTTCCAGCATCTCTGGTGTATGAGGCTGTCCCTAGTATGAGGCTTAACACTGATTTTCTGAGGGTTAAAACTTGAAATACCTTTCTTCATTCTTATTTCAGCTGCCTCTAACAATAGTGAAAGTTTGTGAAAGCAAGAGAAAAACTGAGTGAAGTTCCCAGGACTCAGCACTGACAGTTTAGTGCTCATCCTCGTGTCAGCACACTTACCTGGTTCTGCACGTACCTGGTGCCTTTCCCTGAATCTGCTCAGCACTTGGAGCAATCCCTGCATATGGTGGATGTTTCTAAGACACCTTTAGCCCCAAATAACTGCTGAAGACCCGGCTCTTCTGAATGGTTTAACCTTTCTCAGATCTATCCTTGAGCATCCTTCCTGGTGTGTGATACCAGAACCTCTGTGTAAGCTCCTGGTTGTTGCTGTTTGCTCCTGTGGGGTCAAGAGGCTCTGGGGAGCTGTTTACACACTGGAGGATCTCCTGAGGAGCACAGGCAAGTCCCAGCTCCACACCACCCTCCCTGCCCCAGGCAGAGGGGCCAGCCCAACCCCAGCACAGATTTGTGTTCACATCTGCCCTGGTTTCTGGACAAGCCCTTGGACAGTACCAGGAGTGACCTGGGCATGTGTGGGAGTCACTGGCTCTTACTTTGTCTCAAGAAGAGGGGTGTAAATTTCCTACTTTCTTTGACAAGGTTGTCATTACACAAATGCCTTTTTGCCTGTGCCTTACATGCTGCAAATCCTTCTATTTCAGCATATTCCCACCACTGCGTTCCCAGTGCCAAGGTATGTGCCTGCCAGGAGATGTGGTCTCTATGTGCTTTTGTTTCCAGTTAAGTCTATTTTTTTTTCCTCATAAGCACTTGAGAAATGCTGTGGCCTGGAGAGATAGAACACATTTTTGCATTTTCTCCATTGTGTGAATGAGTTAGTTGCTAATAAAGCCAATTCCTTTATCAGATGCTGTTTGCAAAAATATTTGTAACATATGCTGGAACTAATTTTTTTATCAGTTATTTGCTTCATGTGGGGATTACAATGGGCTATGCTTCATCTGATAACTTTTGCAGCTTATTAGATGTGAATTTACTAGCTGTGAACACTTGAATAATACAAAACTCACAGAAGAAACAAGCTGCACCATCCGTAGAGTAACGATCTCTCCTAAATTAGCTCTGGCCAAAGTTCATATTTCACAATCCACTAAATAGCTTTCTTATGGATCATAAGATGAACATACACTGAGTGAAGCAACTGAGTTTATAATATCTTTGGTATAAGGTGAACACTTTCTAACAGATCATGACATTATCAAAGTGCTATTTGAAATTGGCTCCATATGCTGCAGCAACGCTGTAAGATTTCACCCAGAATTTCATTTTCAAATGTTTTCCATTCAAGTTCACTGAGGGTAAATTGGAAACACTTGGGTGTATCCCACTTATGGACCTGTTAAGACCCACTTAATTTTAACATGTGAATGTGCAGAGAGAGAGGAAGGAGAGGGGAGCTGTAGGATGGGGTGAGCAGGAATGACTCTATCTACTGATGGCTTTGGAAAATCTGAACAGCGTGTGTTGGGTAGGGGTTGCACAAGCACTGCTGTAAACCCCCACTCACCGGTGCATGACTCGTGTGAAAGATGGGATTTTGCTCTGGAGGGGCTGAGAGTCAGCCTTTGGCTGGGCCTGCCGCACAGAGGGCTGAGCAGAGGCTCAGCTCTGCGTGGTGACGGGGCCGGTTGGCCGAAGGCAGCGAGGGAGAGCCAAGGTAGAGCTGCACCGGAGCTGTGCTGTGGCTGGCGGGCTCTGGGCTGGCTGCAAACCTGCCCTGCCAGAGCAGGATTCCGCTCAGGATGCTTTGGGAGCCGGGCCGGGAGTTGCTCGCTTTGCTTTGTCAGGCTCTGCAAGGCAAACGTGGTGATCTGAGCATCATCTTTTTGGTGATTGTTGGGTAACAGATGCATCAGAAATTCCAGTTGGGTTTAAATTATTTCCTTTCTTCAGAAGAAACTATATGGGGGATTGTATTTTGCAAAGAAGGACTCGGGTTTCTCGTTTCACCAACGTGAGGAGCTGAGGAAGGGACCAAACTGCTTCAGTGGCCACCAGCTGCAGAGATAAGGAGTCCCCGAGAGCTTTGTTACACTCTTAGGCTAATGGCATTCTTATGTGAACATTCTGCATCTGCTGCTAGGAATGGGTATAAAAACCAGGATTTGGTAGCAGTACTAAAGAGTCTTTTTAGCTATTTGTACAAGACATTATAAAGTACTTTAATTTGGATCCCAGGGGCTGGACTCGATGATCCTTGTCGGCCCCTTCCAAGTCAGGATTCTATGGATCATGATAATTAATTCAATTTAACAGGTTATTTGGAATAATGCCTGAAGGGGAAAAGTGCAATTTCCTTAGTGCTAGTTCAGTTCTGCATTTACATTTATCTGTGATATTTAATTATGGGCAGAAACACTGACTATTATTTGCATTAAGTGTCTTGGTACCCGTCTGGTCCTATTAAATATGTTCAATTTTTCTGGTGCTGATAGTCGTTTTTGTAAGTTAACCACGTTCTCCAAACGTGTGGGTTTTTATCACACTATTTCTAGCAGGATTTCAGTGCCAGACAGGACATCTTTTCCCTAAGGGGAAAATGCAGAAGAGAGCTAACTGGGAGATGGGATGCAACAGCTATCGCAGCTCCAGCACATCACCCAGCAGAAACCATGTCAGGGGAGGGGGTTGCACAGCTTACCCATGGCTGGAAGGGTATGGTTCTCATTTTGAAACTGCTATTCATCTAAAATCTCAAATTCTTCTGCCCTCAGCATGAGTGTTTCTGAGTTTTGCATCAGAGCCTGGAGTCGAGCCGCACACGTGCGCACCTTTACATCTGGTGTTTTATGGATCGTTTGGACGAGCTGTTACTAAGCAGCAGCTATATCAGGGCTCCATTTTATAAAGAGGAAGGGCTGTGTTACTCATTTTGTTTCCAAAAAATTCATTTGTTTTGCATTCCCAGAAGGTACTTTTATTCTCCCAGAAAGGTCAAGCAGAAACATTGATGTAAGTCCTGTTTATGGCAATTTTGTTAGATTTCCAGCAACTGCAATGGAACATATTTATAACAAGTGTGTTTCTCTCTGGGGTGATACCATTAGTCAAAATATGCTTTCTCATATTTCCTCTACATAAACACAAATATGTTTTAAGATTCAAACTCACTGGTCTTGAGGATTCCCACAGCCACATCTCATTAGAGGTTCAGAAGGCTGCACTAGCCATGGTTTCAATTTGGGATGAAAAGGTTTTGTTAGGAGAAAGAACTTCAACCAAACTAGAAGGGTGAAAAACAGGCTAATATTCCATGTGTGGGCTGTGGTCCCGAACAAAACAGCAACCCTGAGAAGTGCAATGCTTTAAACATACAAGTTGTGATTCGATGTGCTGAGGATCCAGGCAGGTCCCAGGTCTGGGCTGGGGTTTGTGCCGTTTCCATAGCAGTCAGCATCTCACAAACTTCCACTCTGTGTGCTCAGAATCCAGCTGTCATCCGTGGTGCAGTGCAGCCACTGCTTCTGCTCTCTCCAGGTGTATCCCAAAATATGTGGGGTCCTAGCAGAAACTGTAAGGAAGCAAACTGTGCCCAGCTACAAATGTCAGGAACAGGCTTGACAAGTAAAACTGATGGCTGGGAGGGAGATCAGGGGTTGAGAAGGTCAGAAGTTGTGACTAACAGAACCATGGTGATAAAATAAGTTATATATCCCCACTTCCATCTCATTTCTTCACTCACAGGATTTCTCTTTAAATAACCTGAGTGTTAATCTGGAAAGTGTCCAGACAAAGGGGTAAAAATCAGTGGAGCTGAAATGACATTTTAGATTTCAACGTAATAATGAACTGACCACGACTCAATTATTGAAAGCAAAGCCTCCTGTGATGCCTTAGGAGGATATGTCTACAGTGAGTGTCAGCTGCTCTCTTCCATGTTACATCTCAGTCTGAACAGAGCTCGGTACAGACACAAAAACTGGTTTTATAGGAATTTTAGAGCTTTGGTACCTCGAACTCTACATTTAAATGCAAATCTCACGGATGTACGTGGAACAAAAGTGAATAGAACTGGAAAGCGCAAAACCTCTTTTTGTTTTTTTCTCCTCCTGCTCCAGTTGAAGAGCAGCTGTTTGAAATGCAGAGCCCCCCCCCTTCCTGGGGTCTACCAGCACATGCATTAACTATTTTTTGGCAGCAATATCTTCAGCTGATCTCCACATCCTAGGACCTCAGCGAGTTGAAACAGAATTTTGGGCTGGAGTTCCAAGGAACAGCGTTAAGGGCGTTGTTATGTACCGCTATGTTAAAAACACTAACTACAATTGAGCAGCAAAAAAGCTGGCAAAACCCTGCCTCCTCTGGCCTGCCAATATTTATGAGCACTCTGGGGGCTCATCGGCATTGCGAGGGAAGAGCGAATCGAGTGCTTAGATTATGTTCTGAACGTTTGGGGCCAAAAACTTGTTTTTTCACACAGCATTTCAAGAAAAGTATTTTGTTTTTCCCACAGATTAGAATGGACAATTGACAATAAATTGCATTTTTCTCAGGGTCATCAGCTATAATTCCCAACACCCATCACAAGCCTTGCAGTCAGAGTTTAGAGGAGTTGGAGCTGGTGTAAGGCAGGAGAAAAGGGACATGGGCTGTCAAAGGTGGGTTTAACCAGCAGCAGTCACTGCACTATTATTATATCTTTTTGCACGTTGAAGGCTAAAAATGACAATGTCAGGTATTTGAAAATGTCCTAGTTTTATGTGAAATGGATTTATTGAAGATTCCTAACAATGCGAACAAAACATTCATCACTGATGGACTCAGCTGTATCCCAGTGAATAGAATTTGCTGTTACTCAGGGCTGAAGCTAAGAGGGATCCCATGCCAGCTCAGAAGAGAGAAATAGTGTGCTAGGAATAGAGAACAATTTAAATTACACAATACTCACCAAATACGATCTTCTTTCGTACCTCATTAGTGGAATAAGAAGAGGAAAAAAAGTGATGGAGAAACAGAGGTGAAGAATTAAATAATGGTTTTGAGAATCGCTTTCTGTGCAACCAACTTTCACCAACTCTCTGACAGCTAAAAATAAGTTTAGAAATAAAGCCATATGGATAACGTGGCCTTTTCTTCTGATTGCTTTAGTTGTACCTCATCAGTTGTGGATTCTCTGTACTCCCCGTTTCTCTACCCCAAAGTCTCTGTCAGCCAATGAAAGCAAAGGAGATGTGTTGGAACCGAAGGCCAAATAACAATCAAGAAAACTGATGTTATCTCTAAAATGTAGCAAAATGAAGAATTCATCCATTGGAATACTATGGACAGAGCAATGCAGAGTCTGCTAAAGACAGCTGAGAAGACACATCCTGAAAGGATTCCCACTAGAAAATGTTTTCCTGTGTGCACCACAATCATGCTGGGGTCTGTCTGTCACTGCTGGGGTGGTTGAACATTGTGAAAAGAAAAACAGAGGGGAAGATTGTCCTGACTGACAAGAGATTAAAGGATTAAATAATTATAACTTGGATAAATGACAATTAAGGATGAGAAAACTTTCTGAAAGTAATTGAAGTTGAGTTCTGGAGAGGGAGTAGAACTGTTCAGGGATTTCCATGGGGCCGCAGGTAGGAAACAGAGAAAAAGAACCTGGTAAAACGGAGGGTAAACACTGAAGTTTGGTGCAGTTGTTCTGGTAAGGTGGTACAAGCTCCATCACCAAGTCCTTTGTATTACAATGTTATATATATTTTTATATATATAACATTGTTTTATATATGTATATATAAAACAATGTGGGCAGTGATGTGTTACTGTCAGATGTGCAAACTAAACCTAACATTCTTAATAGATGTTAATTGTCTTTGGTGTGTCCTTGCAGCTCTGATAGGGCAGCAGAGGAAAAAGGTCATGGAATTAGCAATTCATCAGCTCTAATGTGTTTCTCTTTAGGAATTTGTCTTATACATGCAGTAGTAGATTCTTGTGGGCTTTTCCATATGTTTTCTGAGTAAGGAATTTATTATAAATGAAAGCACTAAAAAATTGTTCACAGGACCAGCTAAACTCTTGTATATCTTGGATTCATAGCTTTAGACAGGGAAATCTTTGAATAGATCTTTTTTCCAAAAAATCAACAATTGCAGTGTCCTAGCAACAGTTCCATAGTTGATTACAAATATCAGACTTCCCAGGGTATTGTGGAATTCATTCTAGCAATCCAATTTAATTAATTCTCTCTTCAAACTAATTACCAGACTGACACAGGTTCTGAGGCTTGGAGGAAACCTCAGATGTAAATGAGAGTGGAGCATCCTCCAGGACGTGGGCACGCATCCGTGAAAAAAGGAGTAAGAAAACCCATTGTCAGTAATGATGGCACTGATTTTAAAAAATGCCTAAAGACAAAGCTCATTTTCGTTTCGTGCTAGTGGAGGAGTAGCAGTGTGTTTGAGAGATTTCTGCAGCACTTATCATTGTACTGAAGGAATGGACACCGCTGCTCCGGGGGAGACTCTGCCCTGGGAAGTGCAAAACCTGATAAATCAGCTCAGAAGGTTCAGTTTGTGTTTTACTTTCAGAGGCTGAAGACCAGTGAACTGCTGGAGTCACACCAGCTCTGTCCCGTGGGGCATGTAGGGCTTTATCAGTGTGAAACCCTGTAAAGAAAAAAGAAAACTCCTGTAAGATAAGGCAAAATTACATAAATAGAAAAAGACAGTTGCTTTTTCCATATGAGTGGTTCTGTAGGCAAGAGAACTTGAGTCAAATGCTGAAAATGCCTCCCTTGGTTCATTAAGGACAGCTCCTCCTCGCCCTGATTAGGCCAAATGAGGGTGTTCTGTGCCAGGGATCATTGGCAAGGGCTCAGCAGCAGGACCATGGGCTTGGATTTCTGGTGTCCTGATCCTGTGCAGGATCTTCTCCAGGCTCTGCCTGGTAAATACAGCTCTGCCTCGGGCCTGAGCTTTCAGCCACAGGGCGCTGGTTCCCCTCACTGAAATATATTTATGTTCCATTATTGTGCAAAGGACAACCCTGCAAGGACCACGAGGAGGGTTTTCAAGTCCATACCTTGAGCAGGAACTCAAAGCCACGTTGTTCTCCCGATTTCCTTGGGATTTTTACTCCTCCAGTGCCTGGGGGATAAAACCAGTAATTCAAAATTTGCATCCATATTATCTGCTGCCTTCCCCATCCATATGCACCATCTCCAAGAGCCCAGGGCAAAGATGCCATTATGCTCAGTCACTGCCCAACCAGGTGCACTCAGGAGATCTAACAATGTTAATAAAAGGGCTGATAAAGAACAAAAAATAAACAAACCGGCTATTGTGCCTGTAAGAATTGCTGCTACCAGGAAATTAAAAAATTACACGTGGCATATGCTGCCTGGCTGCACTCAGCACGGCTGTTCAGCTCTCAAATCGTGGCCACCAGGTACAAAGAAAACCAAGATTTGCAAAAAAAAAATCAATTTAAAAAACCTGGTGAGATTACAAAAATGTCATTTTCTTCTCTGCATCTCTGAGACTGCATATTTATTTTTATGGCTTAAAACACAGCTCTAAGAAATCATAACTGTGTACATCTCATTCTTGAAAGATGGCACAGACTTAAATTTAAAAACCAGTTTTGCTGAAGCTTCACCACAGTCAGACACAACACACAGTGTGTTGTTTTAAAAGATAAGGAAATAACGAATTGGCTGGGAGTGTGTTTATCTGCTTTCAAAACTCAGTAATGTGAGGGGAAAAGGATACCAGAGGGTGTTTGAAATAGACACAGATTTTAAAAAACTAATTATAGAAGGCAGCTATTTCAGAAACCAGACACTGGGTATCCTGCTGCAGTGCCCACAGAAGTGCAAGGGCCGGATCCACAGAGGAACTGGGTTAAAAAGACCATATTTCTGTCCTATTTATTCCATCAGCCCCTGCTCCCACTTCTGTCCATGTGCCATAGGGCAGCACCCGGGCCGGGGTGCCAGCCAGGATCCTGTGGGATCTGTTAATCATGGGATGCTCCTGGGAAACCTCCTGAGCTGGTTCAGGGTTTGCAGCTCTGGGCTTTCCATTGGGAAATGCTTCTGCTTTGTTTTAGAGAACCACACTGATTTAACCACTGGAAAGCAGCATTTTCTCTTATTTGTGTTGCCCTCGCGGGGTTTTCTGTGCGCAAACATTTCAGGGACAGAGGGAGGTGTAGCCCCAGAGGAGTAGCAGCACACACTCACCTGGGACCCGTGGGGCTCAACAATGTCAAAGGTTTTTCCAGCCTAAAATCTGTGATTCTGAGATTGGTTTAACCACTGCACCAGCCCAGGGTTTGTCCCAGCATCCATCCCATCCCTTCCCATGAGGGAGCCAAGTGGGACAAGGACTCCTTTGGCTGAAAAGACAGAGATTTAAGACATCCCAGAGGAATCTCCCTGGGTGTAGCGTTTCTCTCCACATCTCTCCTTCTCTAAGGGCAATGTCTGAGGAATGCCCTCGTTTTTCTTCACAGAGTCAAGGGAAAAAGACCCCTCCATCAGGTCAGTAGAGTCAGTTAGTACCAGCTACTGTGGTTAATCCAGTGTCAAATAGCAAATGTCTGTGAGAAAAAGTCAGGATTCACTTGGTGATCCCAGGAGAAGAGGAGGGATGAGTATGACAGGTTGGCTGTAGGTCCGTAGAATGATATTTGTGTTAATGTTTTGCCTATAAAAGATTTGAAAAGATAGATATCAGCTGTCTTATTAGAAGGATGTTATTTAGGGTGTAAAATGAAGAATTCAGAAAATAGGTATTTCATGGTTCTTTTTACCTAAATCTACATTATAAATGTATTTGGTCAGATGTGAATCTTTGTGGAATATCTGAAGATGATGGTTGTGGGGAAATATTTCAATCGATATTTGGGCAAGGCTTACACACGTGACAAAACAAGATTATGGCTTTTCATCCCCAGTTTGTCTTTCTGTCGTTACCAGCACTGAGACTCTCGTGTCCCTCTGGGGAAGGAGCAGCTCTGGAGCTGGATGTGGATTGGGATTGTGCGGACTCCAGCACCCTCTAATGGTGCGAGCACTCGCTCCCTGTACCTCCCCAAATCCTTACAAATCCTTACAGTGTAATATGAGACGAATTCTGCTGCAAAAGGCCAATTTTTCACTCGGTGGCAATTAACAATTTTGTGCTATTTTAAACAGCTTTAATTGCAATCTGTGCTGTCAGACCTCGGTGCACACACCATGTATCCTGCCTGTATTTCCACGTTAAATTAGGATAAAATGTTCCAGTGGGGGATGGGACAAAGGAGAAATCTGAGTGAGCAGATGCAGGTGATGACTAAGAGCAACAACGCCCCGTGTGCAGCTTGGCAGGGCTGCTACTGCCAGCTAGGACAAAAAAAGCTGAGAAACCTGTAGGGAAAAAGTAAATTCACTGTGGCTTTAATATTAGTGGGAGGATAATTGTCTAAATCTAACTTTTTGTCTGAGAGCTGAAGAGAAATCTTAAAATTGGGTGTTCAAACACAGCTCCACCTGCTTCGTTAGAGCTCTGCTGATTTACTTCACGTTCTAGCAGTTTCCCTAATTTACTTTCTCCGCTGCAAGGTAGTATCCATGGGTTGTGTGGGTAAAGGAATGGTGGGACCATTGTATGTGTGCACAAACTGCTGTGAAATGCAGGAGTCCCAGCACGGAGCCGCAGAGCCCTGCTGAAATAACACAAAATAGCTTTTTCTGGGAAGGTGTTAATGTGTAAATGTGGCAGCTTATCCCACATAGCAGAGAGTTTTTAATGCTTATAACAAAAACACAACTTGCTCGTAGGTCAGTACCAATCCTCACTGCACGTTCTAGGAAAGCTTTGCCTGACTCCTCTGCACGAGCTGGGGTGCAGCACTTTTGATAGAAAGCCCCAATCTGATATGATTACATTTAGCATTTTAGATTAGATTTATCTCCTTGCCTACAAGTACAGTATGTGATAGGCCAAGATAGGATTGAGATAGGGAGGGTTGCTGTGTTTTCCTACAATAAAGGACAAAAATAGCTTTTTTAAGCTTTTTCAGCTCAGCAGGAGCTCAGGAGCCAGTCAGGGTTGGTTTTAGTTCCCATTTTAGCTCCTGGATTATCAAATCTTCTTGGATCTCTGTCACTGATAAGCAAAACCACGTGTAACCTACCCAGATATAAATATGTCTGACGACTAGGTCACACCTTTATTTTACATGCCCTGGCTTCAGAGTAGTTTGAAAAGTTGGCTCTGCCCAAGGTTTGGCTCCCTGCAGTTTGCAGGGGTTGTAGCTGACTTTCCCCACAGCTCATGTGTTACAAGCTCAAGGAAGATTTGGAAATGAACAGTGGGGAAGTAACGTGGGCAACTTTGGTTTTCTGGATCAGAACATAATTTCGAAATTCAAACAGTAACCCAGGCCCAGTTTCACGTTCAAGACTGGAAAGACAAACTGCAGTTTCCAGTTTGTTTTTTTTACAGGGCGAGACAACTGAGCATTTTCTACCATGAGTAATTTTTAAAAAGCATTTTCTCACAGGAAAGAGCATCTCAGTGAAATTGTTACATGTGAGGTTTTCTGCAGTTTTTGTAAAAACTGGCATTTGTTTCCTGGTTTATACTGTTTCCTGATTTATTTTAGCTGGTTTTGGACCAATGCCAGAGCCATCTTAGCTGCTTTCAGCCTTGCTCTGCTCTTCAGGCTGCAGCTCTTGGGGATGACGTGTTCCCTGATGCCCAAGTGTCTCTGCCACTGGTGAGTCACCACCAGCTTCCTTTCTTTAAGCACCCAACAACTTGTTTTTCGAGAAGAACCAGTGATGATGAGCCCTATTTAAATTACCCTAAAGCTGCTGGTACTTGGGTGTTTTTCTGCATTCTATGCCAGTAGTTTTGAACAGTGTAGTTACACTGTGGATGCAATCACAGCTTCCTGAACTCTGCACAAGTCTGACTCTGTTTAAAGTTGTGTGAGATGTGTCTTAACAGGAAACTGCTCATGGTCAGGGTTAAATTTAAAGGTATGGCTGTTATTTGGGATAATCCCACACCTTCCTTGCCACTGCTGCAGTTGCTGTGGAGCCCAGTGAGGATTTTCTTTACGTTGTGCAATTGGCTGAAGGTCGGCTTTAGATTTAATATTTATTTTGAATAACACCTGCAGTGCTGATTTCTGGAAAGGGCACGAGGTGCCTTATCCCACTTCTGTCTCACTCCAGCTATTTCAAATGGGGAGCTACCAGCTGAACCACAAGTGCAAGAATGCATCCTAAGAATCACAAGATTTAAGGCCACCTGATTATTTTTGTTTTAAAGAGCTGTATTTGGGAATCTCTTACCTCAGATGAGCTCATGTTTGTATAACTAAGTCTCCCCTGGAAGCCCAGGAAACAAAAGAATTTTGAGGAGAATCCATGTGAACCTCAGAGCACATAGAAAAACTGGCTGTTGAATGAAAGAAAAAGTCTTAGCTTTATTTGCAGAGGCTTTATTTGATGAGATCTGCTCACTTTTAGCACATTCCTTCGCTGTCTGTTGGGAAGGTGCCTTCCTGCTTTACATGAACATGCAGGAAAAATGTCCCATGGAGGTGCTGTTCATCCCACCGATCTCAGGAGAGGAGATTCTGTGAGTTGCTTCAGGGAGTGATTTAACTCTCAAGAGTGATTTTTAAATCTTACTGTTTGTAAAACGTATTGCTGGCAAAAATCTTGGTTCTCAGCACTTATGCAGTGGGGCAAGGAGCAAAAGAAAGGGGGTACTCACATCTTTGTCTCCCAGATTCTCAGTGTATGTGTCCTGAATCCCTCCCTCCCTGAATACCTAGAAGGAGACTCTTTAAATATAAATATAAATTTCTTGTTTAGGGTTACATGCAGCTCAGGCCAGCCTGTGTTATCCTATCTGCAAAGCACTTTTGCTACAGCAGGGACTACCCAAAATCTTGGTTAAGCTCAACCACACACAGAAAACTAAACAAGTGCCAAAAAGTTCAGTTTTTATATTAAAGGAAGAATTTAGTAGTCTGGAGAAGAGGATAATACTGATTGTATAGCCTGAGCAGGGTAGAGAAGAGGTTAAGACAGCTGTCACCTCAGTAGTGAACAGATTTTTTGAGAAGACCAGAAGTTGTAGATCATCTCCATCTTAAAATATCAAGAGAACTAAATATGGAATTACAGATGTGGTCTGAGGATTTGTGGGTGATGTCTTAATTTGGGGATCTGGGCACGAGAATGGCAAATGTGGTGCCTGTACCCAAAAAGAGAAAAAGGTTGGTGGAGGCAGCACAGCTCCAAATGTGATCCCAACAAGGGAAGTTTTAGAACAAATTCTGAGGGGAAAAACCTTGCTGAACAGAGAGGTGACCAGAAAGTGTCACAGACTACACCAGGGGTTTGTCAGAAGAACGTTCTGTCAGATAAGTCATTCTCTTGAGGAGAAAACTAATTTCCTTACCAGCCCTGATAGAGTGGAGTTAATTACCTGGAGCTGTAACTCAAATCACTGAGAGTGGGAATGAGGAGATTCCTCCAGGAATTCAGAGGGGGTTGTGGAGCAGTCTGGGGCAGTGGGGGGGGTCTTTTTGTTTTCTTTGTGGTACATTAAACGCTATGCTCCCAGGCTGCTGGAGGGGACACTCCTTCTGTTCCATGAGCTGTCTGGAATCTGACCCTCCCACGGATATTCCATAGTAATAAGTGATTACATATATATTCACTTGTACATATATATATTTTTTTACATCATCCTAGGTGTGTTCTTAGGGAATTGGAGAGCAATGTAAAGCTATTGTCAGTGCAGAGGACAGGACAGTGCTACAAGATCACAGAATCCCAGGACGGGTCAGGATGGGAGGGACCACAGTGGGTCCATCTGGTGCCACCTCCCTGCTCCAGCAGGGCCATTCCAGAGCACAGGATTATTCCCAGACAGCTCTGGAATATCCCCAGGGAGGAGACTCCACAGCCTCTCTGGTCTCTGTTTAGGGCTGGGCACTGCACGGGGAAGTTCTTCCTCATGTCCAGGTGAAACTTCCTGCGCGTCTGTTCCTGCCCGTTCTTCTGGTGCTATTGCTGGGCCCCACGGGGCAGAGCCTGGTCCGTTCTCTGACACCTCCTTTTAGATATTTATGAATGAGCCGTCTCCTCCCGAGGCTGCTCAGCCCCAGCTCCCTCAGCCTTCCCCGTCAGGGACGCTCCAGCCCCTCCATCGCCCCGGCAGCTCCGCGTGTGCTGTGCTGCGCTGCGGGGAGCCCGGAACTGGCCCACAGCGCCCCGGGTGTGCCCCACAGGGCTGAGCAGAGGGGGCAGCACGGCCTCCCTGCCCTCGCCAACAGCACAAAGCCCAGGACGGGGCGGCTTCTGAGGGCAAAGCGCGTTTGGAGCAAAGCTCCTCCGGTGGGACCCGCCCTCAGCGGCACCGCCCGCCCGCCCCGCCAGGGGGCGCCGCTGCGCGCAGGCGGCTCAGCCGAGCGCCGAGCGCGCCGGCCCCG